>JAZKJV010011158.1:0-544950 GCA_037367405.1 Ottelia alismoides | reverse complement strand
TCCCTTCTAAATTCAAGTACAACCAGCTCAAGAAGAGGAGATGAAGGGAAGAATGGAGGGTAGCCTGTGTAGTTATCTATCCTAGGATGCTTGATCAGTGTAGCCAAGTCATCTAGCTACAGGTTCACATACATATGGCTTTGAAGCTCAAGATTTCTTATTGACTATACAACTATATACACTTCGGCAAGCATTTTATTTTCAATCAGGCATGTCCACTTTTTTAGAGTTTTTTTTATTTTTTGAATACTATATACAACAACACTTACATATGGACTTTTTCCTCTTGAGCTAGTAGACTATCCCTCTTTTGAAGCTTTATAGCAACCCACAACTTCTGTCTTTAGACCTCTTTGCTATTGGATCGAGTTGGGGTACTATGGCCACACATGTGTGACTTTTGATGTTTCCATTGGCTTGTGTCTCATGCCGACAAATCCAGCCCTCTACCACTTCAACTGAGGTAAGCAAAATGAAAGGTGCAATGTACAAGCTAGGTCATTATCAACAAGAGTTGTTTATGCATCGAAATATCCTACTTAGGCAGTTAAGACGATACTGAACTAAGTCTTGTGATCTCAGAGAATTAAGTCTAGCAGACCTAAATTATCTCAATTCCAATTCTTATAAGATTCCTATGATTAAGTAAATTTAAGGTCCAACCAAGCTCCAATCTTCGGATTTTATTTAGACTTGTTCAATTATCAAACTCAATATAAAAAATTCAAATGCTATGCACAATGCAGAAAATCTTTTTGTGATATAATTTTCTAATTTTTGAACTTTTTATGGATTTTTGAAAAGATTTTACAAATTTTTATGCAATTTTCGAAAAGAATTTTCAAATGTTTTTGGGATTTTTCATTTTGTAATATTTTAGGGATTTTTCAAAGCAAAAGTTTTTGGAGAAGAAATAGGTACATATATTTACACATGGATGCATCTCATATTTACAAGAGTTGGGTTTTTAAGAATTTACAGGTTTATATATGGTTTGTAAAGATTTTTATCATGTACCCAATTATCAAAAACAATTTGAAAAGATTTTTACAAAAAATTTGAAAACTTCATTTTGCAAAGTAATTTTAACAAATATTTTTTACAATCATTTTACAAAATTTGAAAATCATTTTGCAAAGATTTTTCAAACAATATATATAGTTTTTTTTCAAAATATTTTTGCAACCATTTTTCAAAATTATTTGCAAATAGATTTTCAAAAGTTTTTATTTCAAACAAATAAAAGAAATTTTTATAAATAAGAACATTTTTGCAGATATTGAAAATATTTAACAAAACATTTTCCAAATATTTTTCAAAAGATTTTTAAAAAAGATTTTCAAATTATTTTCCAAACATTTTTCAAAAAAATATCTTTAGTCTAATTTATTAATCACTATATGCAAAGAATCGGGCATGTATGTGCATTAATTTTTTTTATTGATTATCCACATTATTAAAAATACGAAAGTACGAGTTATGGCTAAGGTATATACAAAGTATATACGACCCCCCTATGCTTAGCTTGAGCTTTATCCTCATAGATCAAAGAGAAAAAGAGAGGACATAACTCGTACTGAGTATAGAAAGGCCTATACTACAACAACAGAAGAATAAAGAGTGAAAGAGTGAATAAATGACAATTCAACCATCCCCCTATACTTAGGATGAAATTATCCTAAGTATAACAGGCTGTATCTACATGCAGGGAGGGTCGAGGGTGAGCATAGACATATCATAACTCAGTCTGTCTCCCCCTATACTTAGTGTAAGATATCCCTAAGTATAGGCTAGGAAGGGAGACATTTGAGGGGATCCATAGAAGAAAATACACGAGGGAAGAATATAAAAATCACTCCCCCTATACTTAGGGTAAAAGAGACCTAAGTATATGCAACAACAAGAGTGATAAAACAAAACTAAGAATGAACACTCGGGGTATAAATCCCCTATACTTAGGACAAGGTACATCCTAAGGCAGTGAAGAAGGGGTGACACCTTTTTGGAAGAAAAAGAAAACGAAAATAAGAGAAGAGGAAAAGAAGAAAGATCACTCAACTCATCCATCTCTCCTATACTTAGGACAAAGTATGTCCTAAGCAAGGCAAAACATACAGAATGAGGTGGATGAGAAAAATGGTAGATGGAAAGAAATAAAACGGAAGTGGATATACAAAGTGATGGATATACAGAGATCAAGAAGGTAGAAAGCGAACCTTCTTGCGTGACTGCTGAGGAATGGATCTCACAAGGTGCAGGTCGATATCGCGGTTATCAGTAGACACAAACTGATCAGGGTCAACCTGATGAAGGTCCTATGTGGTCTCAAAGCGGAAAGGCATGGATTGGTCAGTGGAAGTAGTGTGCTCATGGTCGACCTGGGAAGTCTCCTCTAAGTCACAAATCGAAAGGTCTGAACTCTTTGATAAAGAAGTAAGGTCAAATTCAACCTCTGCAGTCTCTACTAAGTCTGCCCTCCTTTCTAAGGTGTCTATAATGTAGATACTACGGATGTCATCAATGCATCGCCACTCACCGGAAGGGGGACTCCAAGGTCTGTACTTTTCAAGTCTTTTCACCAAAGAGGAATCCTCAGGTCTCAGTATCATCCATCAAAAAGAAAAACTCTCCGATATCAGCATCAAGGTCGTAGTCCTCTGGGTCAGCTAATACATGTACATTCTTGTGGGATGCGGGTCTCAGGTCAACAGTGGGTGTAGTGATCAACACATCGCTCCTGACATTAGAATGAAAGCGAATCTCTCCAGATCCATAAGAAATAATGGCTCTCGCGGAGGCAAGGAAAGGTCGTTCCATGATGATTGGAGGATGCTTCACAGATGTGGAGGTCTCCATGGGCAATACGACAAAGTCAGCAGTGAAGCTCATGCCTTGAATCTGAATGACATGATTCTCAAGAATACCCATCGACCTCTTTATTGATCCATCGATAAATTGACAAATCATCCTAATTTTCTTAAGAGATCCTAAGTGAAGAGATTGTACCAGTGAGAAAGGTATTATATTGATCGAAGCATCGTCGTCAAGGAGAGTGTGATCACATGAATAGTCAGAATGGTGCATCTCACAAGAGGTATAACAATGTTCCCTTTCTTAGTGTGTGGACAATGTGTGATGGCATGGGCAGTGGCCATGGTCAAAATGTATCGCTCAGATCTGCTCCTTTACTTTCTCTTCTTAGGTTTAGGAGTAGATAATTGGGTCATGGCCTGGAGAAGCGGGGCCTCAATAATCTCCCGAATAACTGCCACCACTTCAGGTTCAGTCAACATTTTTTAAGATTTTGGATCTCTTCCACACAATGGAGGATATCTGAATCATCATCTACACAAGGATGACTAAGAGCAGTCTATATAGTGTCATCCTCGGGGTCAAAGATAGAAACTATGGTGAGTGTGAGTGTGAGTATAGGATCTGGCAAAGGTGCCCTCTCCTCACAAGCTGACTCGACAAGGTGTCTCCCAAAATCTTTTTGTGTTTTTAGTTTTTCTCATTTTTCGTATTTTGGGCGATTGCAAGCTCTCATGGGTGTCCTCAAATGAACCCATAAATCCAGAAGGTGAAGAATCAATATGGCTCTTATTTAGGATGGTGAGGCCATCTATCCCCGAATTCATGTGCTCCACTAACCGGGTCATGTTCTCAGGAGCGATCTTCATGAGAGGTGACTCCAAAATATCAGTATCAGGTGGGTGGAATGGAGGGAAATGTGAGGGTGGTGGTGATGGATAAAACTCAAAATCCAATACCTGAAATAGTGGATTGGGCAGATATGTACAAAAAGGAAAGTCAAGAGCAAAGTCCTCCTGGAAAAGTGGAGGTGGACTGGCTGGAGGGTACGAGGGATCCACAAAGTCTGATAAAAAATCACTCCAATCGGCCATCTCTGAAATAAAAGAAAATGATCGGAGAACACGAAGGTCAAATCAAGACATGTGAGAGAAAAAGGTGTAAAAGCGTAGAGAAAATCGAGTATGCACACAAAACAATCACAAATAAATATGCACAAAACAAGTCCCTCAATTCAGCAACTCAACACAGTGATGAACGTGAAAGTTCGGTATTTTTACCTTTTCAATTTTAGAGTTAGGTAAAATTCATAAAGTTGTACAAACATGAAGGTAGGTCTGGGATTGGGGCACTAATCCTTAGTATATACATTACAAATACATTGTGGATGCATTGAGGGGGTTACTTTCCCTAAGACAAGAATTTTCCCTTTTGTTTTTAGGATCGAGTAATCTTAACAGTCCAAATTTTATCGGTTATCACTTTTTTCAAATTTTTAATAAAAATGCACGAACCTAATGAGGAGTCAATTCCATTAGAATCCTAGGCGGTCAAATTCAGAGGGAGAGAGTCTTAAAAGCAATGCGAGACGAAAATAGTGATGAATGCTAAGTAGAAATGCTCACCTTGCCTCCATCTCTCTTCATGCAGGGATGCTAAGCAGAATTAAAACCTATCTATATGCAATGAAAGCTGATGAAATCACCGTAGATATAATATGCTATTATCGTGAATCACAAAATGCTAACTATCTAGATATGAGATCCAAAGATATGGTCTCGGAAGCTCATCGGTGCCAGCCACAACGGGTCCTGCAAGCATTGTATAGTGATTCTCTCGGCATGCGGTCCCAAGTTTAAATAGTCAATAATTAGATTTCACTAAGTCCAAGCACGAATTTATATGTACATACAAATATAATTAGGGATTTGGAACTTAATCTATCAAGCAAACAAATCCTAGGACTAGGTCTCAATCACACAAAGCAAATAAAAATAAAATCGTGAAATAAATAAAAAAGAAAAAAGGAAGAAAATACGAGATAACCAACGAGGACTCCAAGTGAACAATCTCTCAGACAGTGGACCTCGTGAAGTGTGAAGAGTCCTGGAGTGTCCAAATTATTACAAATATAAGTCTCTCTCTTTTAAATTACAAATAAAATAAAATAAAATGCAAATGGAGTTGTCTTCAAAATTTTCTAAACTTCTCTCCTGCTGCTCTCTCTTGCTGGCTAGGTCGGAAAGCAGACTCCTCATCTTGAGGGATGCGCTGATCCTCCTAAGAAATCCGCTCGATCCGCAGTCCCTCGCAACAAGATCAAACAAGAAGGGTGGTTAGAAATATCAACAAATAATATCACATAAAAATGAAAAATAAATAAAGGACAATTATAGACAATAAGAGAAGAAACACGGAAATAAAGATACACAATCTATTCGGCATCGGAGAAGAAACACGGAAATAAAGATACACAATCTATTCGGCATCGCTCCTTGTTGATGGTGCCATTTGTTGAGGAGGATTTTTTGCATGGCAAATATGTCTTCACAAGGAGAATACATAGTCGTTGTGGCTACCCACAAGAAATCCTACTTCAAACAACAATTAACTCACAAATAAAATATCGCAGTGCAAATAAAAATTGTGGAGTTAAACTTTATTTATTCAACTCTACAAAATGTGTGTATAGTGAAAGTATGTAGAGTGTCGAACACAGGGAGAAAATGATAGATTGTGGATATGAATCCAAAGCTTTATCCTTTTCTCTTGTTTATATTGTTTTTTTGATGTGGGTTTTTAATTATATATATTTTGGATTTTAATTTATATATTTTTTTAATTTATTCTAATTATATATATATATTATTTCTGTTATATTTTCTGATTTTTTAATTTCTTTTTATTTTAAATAACTAATATAGGAATATATAAAACTGTATATACAACATAAAGTAATCTAATTATAAATACTACTAAAAATAAAAAAATGTAAAAAATGTTTTTGGATTTAAATATTTTCTACTATTTTTGTTAATTTTTATATATTTTAAAGTAAAAAATATCCCAAAACATGGATTAAATAAATAGGTCGAATCGATTTAGAGATTAAAAATAGGAAAGTACTAAAATTTCTCCAAATTAATTTTACTAGATAGATAATAATAGAAAGAAAATTCAGGAACAAAAATAAATATTTGTAGATTTTTTGATGTTTTTTTTCCTATTTTTTACTGGTTTGGTCTAGGGATACAATATATTGAATTAAACAAAAAATATTTTTTGGAATTTTTCAAAAAGTTTTATATTTTTTTGGTATTTTAAAAACCAAAACAAACAGAAAACGTGCTCTTATGATTTTTAATAAATATTTATAATGCCTAAAATGTAAAAATAAAATTATGGTGTGAAAGTGTATGCTAGTAGGCACTTTACCCTAAGTTTTCATAATTTTGGAGAATAGAAGGGCTACAATGCAAATTACTTATAATATTACAACTAATATTTAAAGCTTCTAGACTAAATGCATAATACAAAATCCACGAGGGTTTGAGTGCAAAATTGCCACCTCACATGGGACCGAACATGAAGTGACGTGGACTGGACCCAAAAGTAAATAACAAAGATTGCATGGGTTCCAATGCAATACATATAAAGTTTTAAACCAATTAAATTAATTACATGACTAAAAATAAAAAAAACAAAAACATGGGGTATGAAGTGTAAATTACACCCTAAAGTGCCATATCCAACGGTTGTGGACGCGTCACTTGCTACGCGATGGCTCCTGGTGGCGCGATGGCGGTTTGCTTGGATGTCTAAGATTAGATCTCAAATCGAGATCCTACGGTTGGGGTGCTCTAGATCCGAAGTCTACTGTGCGACATGGAGCTGGGCCTCGATCGGACAGTCCTGAGGTGGTTTGCTAGAACAAGGAAGAATGTCTGCACGAGGCTGCTCCGATTGTATCCTCCGCGTGACTCTAGCGATAACAGTGGTTGCTGAGATGTTCGAATCATCCCTGGAAATGGTCCACAACTCCTAGAAGCATCAGAAGTGGACGGGACCCATCGGTGGGGTCCTGGCTGCTCGGAGAAGACCATATCTCCAGGTATACTCTTCATCGACAAAATTCAACCTAGATGGGTCTTAGTCCTCCCAGCATCAGTAATAGAACCCACTAGCACACATAGACGAAGGTCCTAGGGGGTTTATTTGGTGAAATGGATGTGATGGAGGTGTGGCGATGAGGTCCCAGGCGAGCAGCGGAGGAGGACCTTTGAACTTCAGATCCATGAAGGATCTGGGTGAATGATAGTATGTGGGGCAAAGAAGAAACGTAGGGGAACGAAAATGAGGTGGTCGGCGGGTCGGAAAATAAGGTGGAGGCACAGTGGAGGGCTCGCCAGAGTGGAGCTCCGACATACAATGAATGAGATATTTTAAGCTAAAGCACAGGATTAAATCTAAAACTAACTGCAAGAAATGAAAATAGAACTTAAAATCTACATAGAAAACAATGAAAACTAAACTTGAGCGGTGTTGGCTATAGGATGGGAACCTCACGGTGAGCACCGCTGAAGAAGGTGGAACCACCCTCTACCACGCCTCCTCGATCGCCAAATCGCTGGGCGAGCTCCCTGTCACAGAGCTCGAGCCCTAGGATGCAATAGAGGGAAGGGAGTGGGTTAATTGGGCTTCAAAAATTCAAGGAAGACAAAGAGGAAGTTTATGTACAGATGGTGAACATGCGACAAAGATCGAGGCGAACATCTCAGTGTTGCGATGCAATCCTCGAGGATTTGATCTGGCGTGATATGTGGATGGTCGAGGAGAAAAAGTCATGAAGAAATTGACCAAAATAATGCAAGTATGGAGCAAAAAAATCGAGTAAGACAGGGGTCAACCAAGATTCTAACAGGGTGCACACCTAGGGAGAAGAGTCGATCGAGGTCAACTCTTAACCCTCTCTGGTTGGTCCACGCGGACAACAAAAAAAGGCAGACTCGAAATTATTGTAAAATCAATAATAAATATTAAATTAGTTAATTAAATTGAAGTTATAATATATTTTTTTCATCATTTTCTACAATATTTTAAAATGATTTTTATTTGTTTTTATGGGTTTATTTATTACTAGTTATTTTTAGGATCTTATTTATAGGTATATTCATCTATATTTTGAGTATTTTATTTTTATTTTTATTTTTATTTTATTATTTTATTTTATTATTTTATATATTTATAACTTATTTTTATATACATAAATACATTTTTGTTATATTTTTCTGATGTATTTTGTATACTTAAATAAATAGGGATGTATATCATATAGGCATAAGAATTGTATATTCATATATGCATTTTTTATACTATTTTATTTTATTGTATTTTTATGGTTTTATTTTATTTTTTAATAAAATATAAATAATATTTATAAGGGTATAGAAGTTATAAAATGAATAAACGAATTAAATGAATAATTTCCCTTTTTATTTATATACAACTATATTGTACAGCATGGGTCCAAAATCTAACTTTTACATCTTAACTCCGAATTAAATTAAACCACTTCACTAAATAGATTACTAAATGTTATATACAATTAAAGTGATTTCGGTACATTTTGAGTTCATATAGAGAAGATATGGGTCTGGGAAATTTGGGTTTTGGCTTTTTATTTAGAGTATAAAAAGTACATTGTACATTATTTTTGTGTGAAATCAATTTTGTATTTTTCTATGCATTTTATCTACAACTTTCATGTACAAAGTTTCTTTATTTGAGGTATAAATTATAAAGAATAAAATTGGTCCCAAATGGTACTTATTGATAAATAAAAGAATGAGAATTTATTGATGTTTTTGACCCTTATCTCCCCCTACTTTATTCCTTGTCGACCCAGTCATCAAGATGCCTAGGTCTAGGAGTTTAGAGTCATAAAATTCCTTCAGTATTTTATTATTTTTCTCTTATTTTCTTTATTATATAATTTTGGCTTTAAAAATAATATTTTATATACAATAAATAGAATAAATAATGAATGCTAATTTGTACTAGAAAATGATATTTTCATGCATTTAGATAGGGTTTTTAAGGCCGAAATGATAGAATAAAGTGATGAAATAGAGATTCATCACCTATAAGTGCATAAATGAAAATAAAGAAAAGAAAAATAAATAATTTGGAATGATTGTCGACTTTTATACTTATCTTAATAAAATCAAAGTTTGGAGCTTAGAAAAGGCCTTTGGATTAATGGTGTGTTCAGAACCACATGAAAGTCAGGAAGTGTGACACAACAACCCTTAGGTTCCATACTTCTATCTTCCAGTCCAATTCACAACCAGGTCAAAATCATCCTCTCAGTCGCATACTCTTGATACCTTGAAGTGATAGAACCATGTATATAAAATTGTTCAGCTCTCTCCAGACAAAACCGTTGAACTATCGAGGCATATGCTCTTCTAGTAACTCATCCTCATTGAGACAGATATTCCCTTCTAAGGTCTGGTGCACCCGATCTTTATAATTGAATGTGGAAGAAGTCTAGAAGAAGGGGAAAGGAAGTGGGAATGGACCAATGTAGTCTTCATTCCCTTGTGAAGTCGGTCAGTGCAATCGATTCTCCACCAAGAAGCATGCTTTTTTCTGAAGCTAAAACTTCTGTGGAATTTTTGGTTGTAGGTTTCTTTGGATATTTTCTTTGACTTTGTATAGATTCTGCATTCCTGCTTGTGCCCTGATGGATATAGCATCTTTTGTTCCACCCCTTTTCTGAGGTCTTAGAAAAAGTTACACCGGTAGACCATTCCTCATCCGAAGCATTGTCTTAATCCATCTCATGTTTCTAGATATCATTGTTACCAAAAGAAGTGGGTTAGAGTACTGGTGATGGCAATCCCCAAGAATTGTTCCTGATCCACCCTTGATGAAGTGGCCTTGCATTGTCCCGACTTATACTCCAATATTTTTCAACCGTCCATCTGAGTTGAGCTAAGTGCTAGGTGCAAGGTTTCCAGCCAAATCACTATCTCAAGAGTCTTACGGATGATATGAAGTGTTCTATTTTGGCATATTGAATTGACTCATGAACATAGTCTTATGAAACCTAAAGAATTAAGTCAAGGTGACCTGAAATATCTCCACTTCCAATCCTCAATGGGTTCCTATGAAATAAGTGTATTGAGGTCTATTCCAAGCTCCAATCTCCGGATTTTATTTGGACTTGTTCAATTGGCTAGGTTATTTCGAAATTGCAGATGTTATTCACAATGTAAGGAAAATATTTTTGTGGTGTAATTTTCTGATTTTGAGCTTTTTATGCATTTTTGAAAAAGGTTTGCAGATTTTTAGGCAATTTTTTAAAAAGATTTTTGCAAATGTTTTTGCGATTTTTAATTTTGCATATTTTTAGGGATTTTTCAAAACAATTTTTTGGAAAAAGAAAAAAGGTACATATATTTACATGGGAGTGTGTCTTGTTATTTACAAGAGTCGGGATTTTAGGAATTTACGGGTTGTATATACATAGTTTGCAAATAATCTTTATTTTCTTGAATTACATACGTAATTCTCAAAATAATTTAAAAAGATTTCTGAAAATATTTTGAAAACTTTATTTTGTAAACTATTTGACAAATAATTTTTACAAACATTTTACAATATTTGAAAGTCATTTTGCAAAGATTTTTCAAACAATATATATAGATTTTTCGAACTATTTTTGCAACCATTTTCCAAACATTAGCAAATAGTTTTCAAAACATTTTATTTCAAATAAAGAAAAGAATTTTTTACCAACAAAACATTTTTATAAAGGTTGATAACATTTTACAAAATATTTTTGAAATAGTTTTCAAAATATTTTTGAAGAGATTTTCAAACCGTCTTTCAAACATTTAGCAAAACATTTTTACCCGATTTATTCATCGATATATACAAAGAATTTTAATGAATTTTATGCACATATCTGCTTTACACTTAGTTAATTGTATTTTAGCCATACTTAATGAAAATACGAAAGTGTGAGTTATGGCTAAAGTATATACGAAGTATATACGACCCTTTTATACTTAACTTGAGCTATGCCCTCATAGATCAGAGAGAGAGAGAGAGAGAGAGAGAGAGAAAGAGAAGACATAACTCGTACTGAGTATATATAAATCTAAAATGTAATGACTAAAGAATAAAGAATAAGATGTTGACCGTCCCTCATATACTTAGGATGAATAAATCCTAAGTAAAATATACTGTTCACAAGACAGGGAAGGTCAAGGGTGGGAATGTATGGAATCATTGGCTTGACCTATCCCTCCCTATACTTGAGGTAAAATATCCCTAAGTATAGACATAGTGTCAAAAGTTGAGGGTACATGTGAGCGATCAGAGAATGAACAACTCGGAGTATACACCCCCTATATTTAGGACAAAGTACACCTTAAGTATAACAATGATGAAAGGGATGACACTTTTTTTGGAAGAAAAAGAAAATAAAAATGAAGTGAAGAAAAGAAGAATAGAATAAAAGAAAAATAATTCAAAAATGGTTTTATCTGCTTTGTTTGATTCATCGGATTTGGCGGCATTCATCTCATCTTCATATACAACTTGAATCGAATCTACAACAGACAAGAAGGCGTCGTGCACTAGGCATGGTTTTAGTAGCTGTCTGTTGACCACGAAAGGTTGTGCATCAGCTAATAATTTTAATATCATTACGCTGCCGTTGTCACACACATGCTTCACTGTAAACGATCCAATCCATTTGCTTTTCAACTTTCCTAGAAAAATCTTTAACTTTGCATCGAACAATCAAACCTTCATATCCAGCTCCAAAGTTTTTCGACGGATATGCTTGTCATGCCACTTCTTGACCTTTTCCTTGTACATCAGGTTATTGTCATATGCATAGTCATGAAATTAAAGCAGTCTGTTCAGATCCAATTTTCTGTTCTTTCTGGCCTTCTTGAAATCCAAATTGCAAATATTGATTGCCTACAAGGATTTATGAATGAGTTCCACGGGCAGATGGCATGTCTTGCTGTATACCAGGCGGTAGGGAGAAATTCCCAAAGGGGACTTGTATGTTATTTAAGCCCAAATAACTGAATCAAGCAACTGGGATCAATTCTTGCGATCCAGACACACACGCTTTTGAAGAATTGTCTTGATCTCCCTGTTGGAGCATTCTGCCAAGCCATTGGACTATGGGTGGTAGGGAGAAGCTACACGATGTTCAATGCATACCAAACCTTGAGATGATATGATCTTTCAGAAAACGAAAGACGGTGCGATTGTCGATGGCTCAGGTTGGGATAGCCTCCACCTAACGACTTACAAAAATCGACAATGAGTAGAATGTACTCAAATCCCTGGCTATTCATAAATGGGCTCATGAATTCAATGCCCCATGCATCAAACACATTTGAAATTTGAATAAATTTTAGGGGCATTGTGTCTCTCATTCTGATTGTTTCGCCTATTTTCTGGCAGTCAGTGCAGTGTTTCACATAGTCTTCTGCATCTTTGAACACGGTCAGCCACCAAAGGCTGCATTGGAGTACTTTCACTACCATTCTTCTGCTTGAATGATGTCCTCTCAATTCTCGATCATGGCAGTGTGCAAGGACGCTTGCAATCTCCTCCCGAGGAATGCACCTTCTCCAGATACTATCTGCCTCCTCATGAAAGAGTATGGAGTAAAATCAATATTCTCCCTTCTGCCTTAGGTTTAGGCCTATTTTTGGTGATTTACACACACAGTACCTTTCGTTTGTGGGGCCAAAAGAGTATACCTTCCTTCGTTTCACATTTCATAAGTAGCTCTCGGGTAAGCACAATCCACTATTTCTTTCACAGGCTCAAATACAATATACAAGTGGGACCCACCCCCTGATCAAACTATGTGAAAAAGCCCTTCTTGATTCCAGAA
This sequence comes from Ottelia alismoides, assembly GCA_037367405.1. Lineage (NCBI taxonomy): Eukaryota > Viridiplantae > Streptophyta > Magnoliopsida > Alismatales > Hydrocharitaceae > Ottelia > Ottelia alismoides. The sequence continues at coordinate 532,205 of JAZKJV010011158.1, read as the reverse complement.
ATTGGTCAAAATAAGGTTCTACTGAGAAACCATAGATGCTCTCTGAATCATACTCACTTTCGAATGGGATGCTTGCCGATCAACTCTCCATTTCAGGAGAATCACTGACTGAATGCGCCCTAATCAGACAGATGACCTAGAGGCCCGCGCAAGGATATGATCGAGCGAAATCAAATCTGACCCACAAAAGCAACAACCATTCATTATATATGGGATGTGCAAAGATTTGACACATCGCCAAAATAAGAACTTCATAAGAAACTGACAACATTTTATCTATTCTATATTATTTTTATAATATTATATTTTTATAATTTTGTAAATATTATTTATAGTATATTTACAAATCGAAAATAGAATAAAACCAACAATAAAACATTAAAATAAAATATGTATATAAAATACAAAGATGAAATACCTATACTTATACCTATATATATTATACCCTTATTTATTTAAGTGTAATTATTACATCAGAAAAATGTAAAAATATATTTATGTGTATAAAAATAGGTTATAATTTTATAAAATAAGAGAATAAAATAATAAAATTAAAAATACAAAAAAATAAAATATCCAAAACATAGGTAAATATACCTATAAAGGAAACCCTAAAAAATAACTTGTAATTAAATACATTTAAAAAAATAAATAAAAATCATAATAAAATACTATAAAATAATAAACATTTTTTATTTTATAACTTTAATTTAATAAAATCTTTATTATATATTACGTAATTTCTAAATATTTTTCGGGTAGGTTTTCCTGGTTGGTCCATGTGGACCAACCAGGTAGCTCTGCTAGTTGACCTCGATCAACTAGCTGGCCTGCACGCGTGACCGTGACAGACCTAGCTTCTGACCATTTTCTTGCTTTTTCTCCCATTAATGAAAGCATCGGTTGAGATTGGTCCATTCACCAATTTTCTTCCTCGATCTATGGTAATTCATGTGGGTGTGCCTCCTCGATTCGAGTTCCAAGGATCCGCCCGATCTTCCCTCATGCTCAACCATCTTGTACATAAGCTCCCCCATCGTCTTCTTTGATTTTTTAAACCTCCTTTTGGCCTTGTTTTGGATCCCCTTGGTGAACTCTGGATCGAGGGTCATGAGAGGACCCTCTCCAGCTCATTGGGAGCAATCTAAGGCGAGCGTTTGTCCATTCCACCATTATCTCCGGCACCAGCCGTCAAGGTCCATCTTCATGGCTCCAGCCATTTGAGGTACCCATTTTCTTGTCTTTTCTAGCATAGTTTAGTTCTTATGTGCATTTTGACGAGCCTCAAAATCGTCCCTTTAACAGTGCTGGATTAGCACTTGGAATTATCGTAGCAGTCGGGCCAATTCGAGTCATCAAAAGACCATCTGATTGATATGTCAAATAAGAATGAGATGGTCGTGTTTTTATTTTACTTGGCAAGAAACCAAGGTCGAACTCAGGGACATGCGCCTCTCTCGTATTAGTCAGATTTTTATCTATTTAACTAAGTGTTGAATGAGAGACAATATAGGTCAAACTATGTAAGAAGGACAAGGAGACACAACAATGCATGAAAGAATAATCATGCATTTTTTTATATTTTAATTATGCAGATAAATGCAAGAAAACGCAATGAACATATGCCCGAGATGATAATTACTTGAGCCATTAAAAAGATGAGTCAAATCAGTGTCAAATTAAGAAGCACTATTCATTTTAGTGGCAATTAGGCATGAGCTACATGAGAAGCCATGCATCTAGACAATAAAATAATGCATTAAAGTTCATAGTGTCTAATCTCAAATTTAAGCATGCCATTAGAAAGACAACAAGAAGAGCTTCGAAATGAAACTGAAATCACCTCAATCGGACATACGAGGCTCAAGATATACAATAAAGAAGAAGGGGCATAACTGAAAGAAAACATGAAATAAAATTGCAAACTGGTCCCTGGGAGGGACTAAAATGTAATAAAAATAAGAAGAGGGGCCTTCCCTATAAATTACCCTCATGCACAGGGGTATTTTTGCAAATATTAAAACCCGTGAGGGCCAAAGTGCAAAATTCCCACTGTGCGCATGGCTTGCACGTGATCTGGACCTGTTTGCTATTTGGAGAAGTTGTCGGGGCTTCTGCGTAAATTACCCAGAAAGCACGTGCCAGGCACGTGCTACTCTAGGTTCGGAGGGCGCCTCGGGCTCGGCAGAGGCTCGGGATAGCTTCGGGCTGGCTCGGGGTACACGAGCCTCCAGGCTTGGTGGCGATGAGGCTTGGCGTGGTCTCGGGGACTGCCACGTGGTATCTGGACCTGGATGCAATATGCGGGACTTGCAAGGGAATCGATGCAAAAAGCCTAGAACTCACGTGCGTGAGGCACGTGAGCTCAGGCTCGGGTGGGGGCGAGGTTCGGCGCTGCTTCGGGTGGCCGTAGCAGGTGGCTCGGGCCACGTGGTGGCTCGAGGGCGCCTCGGGCAAGGCTCGGTTCCACCGAGCCTCCGCGCTCCGGAATGGTCGACGTGGCTGCTCCAGGGCCGTTGGATCTCCGCCGTGGGGCGAGATCCAACAGTAGCTGCTCCTCCTTCCTCTTCGATGGTTGGCGGCGCTATTGGAGCTCCAGCGTAATGCCTAGAGCTCCGCCGCACCTCGTCGTGCTCAGTGAAGCTCGGGGAAGAACGCTGATGCTCTAGCGATGCAGGTTCGAGGTCGGAGGAGCTGCCGGAGTGTCTGGACTACGTTGTCGATGCCTGATCGCCGGAGGCGGAGCTCTAGAACCTAGCTCCGCCCGAGATCCGGCCAATGACGAATGTTAACCTGCAAAAGGGGTTAGCGGCGTGTGTGCGTGCGATGCGAGGTGAACGGAGGGCTTAGGGGGGCGGAGAAATGGAGCCCTTAGTGTGTTCTCCTCCGCCTCCGGCGGAGGAGAATGCCTGGGATGAAGGAGGTTGTGGGTGAGTAGGAGGGTGATCGGAGATGTGCACGTGGAAGATGGTTTGATGGCGAAGCTAAAGGGGTGAACAATGGAGCGTGAGAGTGTTTGTAGAGACCAAGAAAATTACGCAAAATAAGAAGAAAAATCAGAGAAGATCAGAGAGCTTACCTGGCCGGAGATGGAGGTAGTGGCCTGGGCGGGGCATCGGAGAAGAGGCCCGGGTTGTCGCACATACTAGCCGGCCATGCCAGCGAGCTCGGGCGGGGCTTTGAGCCACCGCAACGCTGCCTGGAGGTCAGCGGGTCTCATCGGGGCAGAAGGTCGTTGTCGCTCGATCCGAGCTCCTCCCCCCTGTCACAGGGAGGAGCTGCAGGGCTGGGCCTCAGCCCCTTGGTTGATGGATGTTGGAAATGGACGGAGGGGCTGTGTATTTGAAGATGGAGAATCGACGGTAGTGGTGCGTGGAGTCGTGGGTTTAGTGGCAGATGTGGGGCGATTGGGATGACAACGGAGTTTGTGGGATGATGCACGAGGAAGAAGGAAGATGAAGGAACGCGGTGAGGTGGTTAGCGAGAGGAGTGGTGGTCGGAGGAGGTGGAGATAATGGGAAGGGCGACAGGTCTTCACAAGATGGAAATCGTGTGAGAGAGAGGAGTTCGGAGGTAGGGGACGATGCGGGGGCCGTTGGATCTGGAGATCCAACGTTGGGGATGAAGGCGCGCACCAGCGGCCTAGATTAGATCTCGGGTGAGGCGATCGAAGGGTTTTGAAGCTGCCACATGGCAGGCTAAGGGAGCGGCGCTAACGGACGGGCAAGATGATAAGTGGCTGCAGATCGAAGGGCTGAGACTTGATGCGGCTTGAGCGGTTAGGATGGAACAACTGGGGGCGCGATCGAGCGGTCTACAAACCGCCACGTGGCGCGAGGAGATTAAGGTGCGAATGTGCGGTGCAGATGAGAGGTGGAATACGATCTGATGGTAGAGAAGTAAGGGCGCATGTGAAGAGCTTGGGGCCGTTGGATCTCAGGAGGAGATCTGACGGCTCAGATCGCGGGTGGATAAGACAAGGATGGCAGGCCACGTGGCTCACCCAGAACGGGCCACGTGGCCCAATCAGATTATTAGGAAAAGAAAATGAAATATGAAGGTCAAGATGGCCGAATTTGAGAAAACTCAAAACATGAAAGTTATAGATCTCGATGAGATCTACAAGTTTTCATGTTGACCAAAACTGGAGAAGAGATCATATGTAGACTCGAAATATTTTTAAGTATATTTTTAAGGTTAAAAATACCACAGATTTTTGTTTTGCCATTTTTTTGTGGCATTTAATTTATTAAGGACTCTGATAAATACAGGACATTAACTGGGTTTTATTGACAAAACTTTAAGCAAGGGGGCTAATAATGGAAAATAAAGATGATGAAATTGGGTTTCATCACCCCCCTATACTTAAGCGATGCTCGTCCTCGAGCACCAAAGAATGAATAAGCTGGATTAACCCCCTTGTGCATATGAGTACAGGATCCAATCCGATCAAGTCGACTTGACTTTAGAGGTCCAAAATCGTAGAGTTCAACCCAGCCTTAATCAAGAGGCGTCCAATTCCTCTACTTCTCCAGACTCTCTCTGATGTACATATAATCTAAAGGATATGACCTTTTAGTGTTGACTGCGATTATGAGAGTAGAGTCAAATCGTCACCCAAAGTCTTGGTCCGAGAAAATCTCCTAGGGACCCAATCCTCAACACTAGGGAATAAATCAAATCTTGCATCCATTCCACCGTCTTTTTAGTTGTCAGACTTAGAAAATGTAGATGGCATGCCAGTAATGGAGGGTATGGGTTTGTGTCATTTCTTCTCTCCCTCTCATTGGAACAAGGATTCTCTCTAGTGCCTTTTACGCAACACATTTTTTTTGGTGTTGATCAGTGCGTCCGTCAAGAGAAGTTGGAGCCGTCTGCACTTGTTTTCCTGGGAGTTCACCGGGATGTGTCTCTTTTGAGTACCTATCATTCCTTCTACACCCAGACTTGTAGCATTTACGATGCAGAGCCCTTTTTGGGTGCAAGCCCGACTGCTGGTCCTAATAGCGGTGGTTCAAGTGGACACTTTGAAAAGTTTGGGAGCGCTCGCCTTTGGTGGAAGCTCTTTGATATTTGACTTTGTGGAATGAGAGCTTTTTCTTTGAAACTTCATTGACTTGTATAATTTTTGGCTAGCTCCACTGCTTTTACCAAGAGTTGGCGCACACTGATCAACAATTTTTTATTTATTTCACACCCTGGCACTTAGGTCAATATCAAGAGATTAGTATAAGAATAAAGTTCTCATACTGGCTAAGATTGCTGACACTCAGGTTTCCTGAAGCCTCCAAAAATTTCATCTCATCCTCGAGCATCATTAGATCAAATCCAAACTTGACTTCCTCATCCCAATCCCTCAGGTGACAAATCAACTCATCTCATCGAAAACCACAGTCGTGCATGTGATGTGCTGGTCAGATTCTTTATGTCTGAGACTAAGCATGGAACATAGCATGCAAATCTAGAAATCTAGGGGAATGTTGATGATTAAGTCTATGACCCTGATGGCTAAGGCTGGTTAACCTAAAATCTCAAAGACCTCAAGAAGCTAAGTCTCCTTGATCATTTCAGATCCTGGGTGGAAGTGTAAGTGTAGCGGATTAATCCAACTCTTTCATTCAAAAACAAGACGATTTTTTTTCTTTTTCTTTTTGAACTTCAAGAGATATTAGAACTGCTTAACTCAATTGAGCATCTGCAATTTAGCCAGTATGGATGTAAGTACAGGCCAAAGCCCATTGCTTGAGGACGGGGCCTTACGCGATGTCCTCTAAACCATCCAATCTGCTAAGGGCGAACCCTCACTGAATGTGGCTTACTTAATTGGGTTTAGTAGTCACCAATGACTCTTAAAGGGTTTTGGGTTTTTCTCATTTTTATGGATTTTAATTTGAGAGTTAAAACACAAGTTAGACTCAACTTTCCTTGAAAAGAGACAAAAGATTTTCAAAACCATGTCACACAAAAAAGTTTTCAAAACATTTTCAAAAGAATTTTTCAAAATAAGAAAAAAAATCATTTTTCGAAAATATTTTTATTAAAATAGAGTAATATAGTATAGAAAAGCCGTGAATTCATTTGAGTTCTCTTAGTCCAAAGAATTTTACCTTAGCCAAAAAGTTTTAAATTTTTCAAAATTTTCAGATTATAGCTAAAGTAAGTATACGGTATATACGGTATCCCCCCTATACTTAAACTTTGCTATGTCCTCATAGCACTAGATGTTACAAGTCCATAGGTCCATTTAAATATAAAGGAATATACGGGAGCTAAGAGGGGCTCCCCCTATACTTAGGTTAGAAATAACCTAAGTATAAAGGCAAGGAAAGGAGAGTAGAGAAAATCATGGGGACTCGGGTCCCCCCTATACTTAGGCTGAGATTAGCCTAAGTATAAAGATGGAATTTGATGTTGGGAGGGACCCAAGGGGAACGAAGAAGATGGATGGATGTACAAGTGAGCGGATGAATCTACGCAGATGGATGGAGTGACTATGGCTCTGGGGAGTGTAACGAAGCAATCATGGCTCAATCAAGCTAGCAAGACCCTCAGGTTCACCAACTCACACATGAAACCAATCGAGGTTGGTTTATTATCTTGTCGGTTTTATTGGTGATAAAACATTAGATATTTTACGCGGAGAAAATGTGAAGTGAAAACAATGCGTAAACGAGGGTGTTGCTCTCCCAAAACCAAAGTTTTACTCCATTTTATGGTTTGACTTGCAATTAACAGTCTCAATTTTTATTTAATGTTGTCACTGAATTAAGGTTAGCATAAAATCAAGCAATCATCGTCTACCGTTCATTCCCATTTTCCATTAATCCTAGGTGATCAAGCTAGAAAAAAAAGAAACCGAGAAAAAGCCGCGTATTCGATAAAAACCGCGATCTAGGCTAAGCGAGAAATCTTGCAGTGATTTGACGAGAAATACGCGAAAACTTGGGCTGTTTTGAAAACAAAAACTCATGTATGCAAGTCATCAGAAAGCCACACCTAACATGCTTCTAGTAGCGGGGAAAATTTTCTTTTAATTTGACTAAGTGAAGCGATGCTAAGTGCGTCTTGAATTAAGGTGTGTCCTACCTACGAGCAAGCACATAAAAATACAAAAATTAACAAAGCTCGAAGAGCCACGTGCCTGGTCCTAGGTCGACACTCAATTGGGGACGATCCCCACACAACCACGATCGTTCGATTACAACCGTGAGTCTTCGATCGAAAACCGCTGTAAACGACGAATTATTACATGACATGCAAAAATAAAATGCGAGACACATTTTTTTCTTTCTTCCCTATTTGCTGCACTTATGTTTTGCGGCTCCTCGCAGCGGGAAGCGTCCTGCTCCTCACCTCCTTGAACCATCAAGGGCCCTGCCACAAAAACAATGGTTAGAGATCGATAGAGAAGAAAATTTTGTAATGCAACATAAATGAACAAGTTGACCTATATAAAAGATACACTTAATTAAATAAACAAAAAAATCCAAAAAATATAAGAAATGAGCCATGTCCTCGGCAACGACGCCATTTGACGAGCCTCAAAATCAGCCCTTTAACAGTGCTGGATTAGCACTTGGAATTGTCGTAGCAGTCGGGCCAATTTGGGTCATCAAAAGACCATCTGATTGATATGTCAAATAAGAATGAGATGGTCGTGTTTTTATTTTACTTGGCAAGAAACCAAGGTCGAACTCAGAGACACGTGCCTTTCTCGTATTAGTCAGATTTTTATCTATTTAACTAAGTGTTGAATGAGAGATAATATATGTCAAACTATGTAAGAAGGACAAGGAGACACACCAATGCATGAAAGAATAATCATGCAATTTTTTTTATATTTTAATTTTGCAGATAAATGCAAGGAAACACAATGAATATATTCCCGAGATGATAATTACTTGAGCCATTAAACAGATGAGTCAAATAAGTGTCAAATTAAGAAGCACTATTCATTTTAGTGGTAATTAGGCATGAGCTACATGGGAAGCCAGGCATCTAGACAATAAAATAATGCATTAATGTTCATAGTGTCTAATCTCAAATTTAAGCATGCTATTAGAAAGACAACGAGAAGAGCTTCGAAATGAAACTGAAATCACCTCAATCGGACATACGAGGCTCAAGATATACAATAAAGAAGACATGGGCATAACTGAAAGAAAACATGAAATAAAATTGCAAACTGGTCCGTGGGAGGGACTAAAATGTTATAAAAATAAGAAGAGGGGCCTTCCCTATAAATTTCCCTCACGCACAGGGGTATTTTTGCAAATATTAAAACCCACGAGGGCCAAAGTGCAAAATTCCCACTGTGCGCATAGCCTGCACGTGATCTGGACCTGTTTGCTATTTGGAGAAGTTGTCGGGGCTTTTACGTAAATTACCCAGAAAGCACGTGCCAGGCACGTGCTACTCTAGGTTCGGAGGGCGGCTCGGGCTCGGTAGAGGCTCAGGATAGCTTCGGGCAGGCTCGGAGTACACGAGCCTCCAGGCTTGGTGGCGATGAGGCTCGGCGTGGTCTCGAGGACTGCCACGTGGTATCAAGACCTGGATGCAATATGCAGGACTTGCAAGGGCACCGATGCAAAAAGCCTAGAACTCACGTGCGTGAGGCACGTGAGCTCAGGCTCGGGTGGGGGCGAGGTCCGGCGCTGCTTCGGGTGGCCGTAGCAGGTGGCTCGGGCCACGTGGTGGCTTGAGGGTGCCTCGGGCAAGGCTCAGTTCCACCGAGCATCCGCGCTCCAGAATGGTCGACGTGGCTGCTCCAGGACCGTTGGATCTCCGCCGTAGGACGAGATCCAACGGTAGCTGCTCCTCCTTCCTCCTCGATGGTTGGCGGCGCTATTGGAGCTCCGACGTAAGGCCTGGAGCTCCGCCGCACCTCGCCGTGCTCGGTGAAGCTCGGGGAAGAACGCTGATGCTCTGACGATGCAGGTCTGAGGTCGGAGGAGCTGCCGGAGTGTCTGGACTACGTTGTCGACGCCTGATCGCTGGAGGCGGAGCTCTAGAACCTAGCTCCGCCCGAGGTCCGACCAATGACGAATGTTATCCTGCAAAAAGGGGTTAGCGGCGTGTGTGCGTGCGATGCGAGGTGAACGAAGGGCTTAGGGGGGCGGAGAAATGGAGCCCTTAGTGTGCTCCGCCTCCAGCGGATGAGAATGCCTGGGATGAAGGAGGTTGTGGGTGAGTAGGAGGGTGATCGGAGATGTGCGCGTGGAAGGTGGTTTGATGGTGAAGCTAAAGGGGTGAACAATGGAGCGAGAGAGTGTTTGTAGAGACCAAGAAAATTACGCAAAATAAGAAGAAAAATCAGAGAAGATCAGATAGCTTACCTGGCCGGAGATGGAGGTAGTGGCATGGGCGGGGCATCGGAGAAGAGGCCCAGGTCGTCGCACATACTGACCGGCCATGCCAGCGAGCTCGGGCGGGGCTTTGAGCCACCGCAACGCCGCCTGGAGGTCGGCGGGTCTCATTGGGGAAGAAGGTCGTTGTCGCTCGATCCGAGCTCCTCTCCCTATCACAGGGAGGAGCTGGAGGGCTGGGCCTCAGCCCCTTGGTTGATGGACGTCGGAAATGGACGGAGGGGGGCGTGTATTTGAAGATGGAGAATCGGCCGTAGTGGTGCGTGGAGTCTTGGGTTTTGTGGCAGATGTGGGGAGATTGGGATGACAACGGAGTTTGTGGGATGATGCGCAAGGAAGAAGGAAGATGAAGGAACGTGGTGAGGTGGTTAGCGAGAGGAGAGGTGGTCGGAGGAGGTGGAGATAATGGGAAGGGCGACAGGTCTTCGCGAGATGGAAATCGTGTGAGAGAGAGAGGAGTCCAGAGGTAGGGGACGATGCGGGGGCCGTTGGATCTGGAGATCCAAAGGTGGGGATGAAGGCGCACACCAGCAACCTAGATTTGATCTCGGGTGAGGCGAAGGGTTTGAAGCTGCCACGTGGCAGGCTAAGGGAGCGGCGCTAACGGACGACCAAGATGATAAGTGGCTACAGATCGAAGGGTCGAGACTTGATGTGGCTTGAGCGATTAGGATGGAACAGCTGGGGGCGCGATCGAGCGGTCTACAAACCACCACGTGGCGCGAGGAGATTAAGGTGCGAATGCGCGGTGCAGATGAGAGGCGGAATATGATCTGATGGTAGAGAAGTAAGGGCGCACGTGGAGAGCTTGGGGCCGTTGGATCTCAGGAGGAGATCTGACGGCCCAGATCGCGGGCGGATAAGACAAGGATGGCGGGCCACGTGGCTCACCCAGAACGGGCCACGTGGCCCAATCAGATTAATAGGAAAAGAAAATGAAATATGAAGGTCAAGATGGCCGAATTTGAGAAACGCAAAACATGAAAGTTATAGATCTCGATGAGATCTACAAGTTTCATGTTGACCAAAATTGGAGAAGAGATCATATGTAGACTCGAAATATTTTTAAGGTATTTTTAAGGTTAAAAATACCACAGATTTTTGTTTTGCCATTTTTGTGGTTTTTAATTTATTAAGGACTCTGATAAATACAAGACATTAACTGGGTTTTATTGACAAAACTTTAAGCAAGGGGGTTAATAATGGAAAATAAAGATGATGAAATTGGGTTTCATCACATTTCCTGTCTTCATTTTGTATTTTAGTTGCACTTTATAGCTGTAAAATAGCCCTTCAAAGTTCGTTGGAGCTTGGTCTCCAATGAACCTCCCATTGTCATTTGCTTGTCTTATGACCTCACATTCTCCCCCACTCTCTGTCCCTGCTATTTTTCACGCCTTGATGCATCCCATTCAACCTGTTCCTTCCTGGAGCAGGATCTCGGAGCTCCAACTCCTTCGCATTGCCGGAGCTGCCACCGCTTTGCCTCCCCCGCTTCCATTCCTATCTAATAGGGTCGAGGTAGTTTGCCCTTGACCTGGGTGTGCTTCCTGTGCATGTTTGAACAACATAGACTCATCTGGGAGTGATTTTGACGCCCGTCGGAGCTACCTGGATCATCATTGCTCCGCTGGCCTCGTGCGAGCCCTCCGACCATCGCTAGAGTATTTTGTAGCTTCCAACAGATAGAGGACCCTTTCAGGAAGAACATGGGCCATTTTGGAGCTGCAGCACACGTCAGAGGAAGGAGAACAGACCCGAAGGAAGCTCGCCTCGCTGGAGTTCATCCCCGTTCTTCCCCATAAGCTCTCTGCCGTCCGATCGAAGGCCTGCCCCAGATTTGTCTGTAGCTGTTGGATGAAGCTCGCTCGTGACCGTTGATCCCCCCACAGGATTTGATCTGGTGTCCATCGGCGAAGCGTCATTGGCCCCCCTTACTGCGACACATGTATAAGTGGAAAGAGATCAGCCGTTTGATCGCTCTTAGAACTGGGTATTTTGCACTCTTGCCCAGGTCAATTTTTGTATTTAATATTTAGGATAAAAACTTTCATTGGCCGTTCATATTATTTTGTAATGTTTGTAGAATAGCCCCTCGAACTTTATTTATTTGCATTTTAGCGCAATCCACGTCACATCACGTGTCCCCCTACATGTGTTGGCATTTTTGCAGGCGGGCCCCTGGGACTTTATTGTATTTCGATTTGGCCCAAAAGACTTTTTATTTCAGTTTTAGTATTTTAGGAAAATAACCAATTTCTCGACGCTGGAGTGGACCCTAAAGAGATACCACTTCCTCATTCATTTCTCTGAGGCTCAACTTTCTCCTAGTTTTGCTGAGGCCATTTTTGACCGCGCGGATTTTCTTTGTTTTCGCGGAGGATTAGATCCAAGTAACTGGGGGTCTATGGCTGAGCGATACTGCTCACCATCATTTAGCTATTGCAGTTCTTTTCCTGATAGCGGGTCATATGTATAGGAGTCTTGGTCATGGCCTGAAAGACGGCTCATAAGGGTCCGTTTACAGGTCAGGCTCATCAGGGACTTTATGAAATCCTAACAACGTCATGGCATGCTCAATTATCTCTTAACCTGGCTATGTTAGGTTCTTTAACCATTGTGGTAGCTCACCATTTAATTTCATTTACATATATGCCCATACTAGTTCATGCATTTTTGTTAGTTTTCCTTATTTATTTAATGTAGCCATTGTGCTCCAAAAATCACAAAAATACGTATAAACTCCTTATTGCATTCACTTCCACACCCATATTTATTTTTGCAATTTAGGACTTTTAGTATTTATTAAAAATCATTTTGAGCACACTTTGGCCCTGTCTATAATATAAAATACCTAAAAAATATAAAATCATTCTGAAAAATTACAAAAAATATATTTTTGTTTGTTTATTTATTTGTTAACCCTAGAAACCAAAACCCTAAAAATAAAAAAGAAAATACATGAAAATCAAAAGGATTCAAAATCCAATTTAAAAAGATTAAAAATTCCAAAAAAATAATATAGTTTTTGGTATCTTAATTTTATTTATATTATTATATTTTTATTAAAATTGATTTAAAGGATTTTGGACTTTTTTGCTAATTTTCTTCTTCATTTCAATTTCAGGTATTTATTTTATCCGTGTTTTAAGGTTTTTACTTTAAAAATAAAAAAAATTAGAAAAATTCCTTAAAAAAACAGAAGACAATAAAAAAATATTTAAAACCCAAAAATATTTAATTCTGTAATTTTTAGTTATTTTAATTATATCTATATTATCTATTATTGTAGATATAGTCTTATATTCCTATATCACTTATTCAAAAGAAAATGAATTATAAAAATATGAAAATGTAAAAAAAATACAAAAATATAAAATCGAAAACAAAATATAAAAATATAAAACAAAAATAAAATTAAAAATTAAAAACCCACAATAAATTAGACAAAGACGTCCACAATCAGTTTTTGTGCGTAGTTGCCTAATCTATCCTTTTCTGCTCCCTTTATTCGACACTCTACATACCTACATCTATACACATACATTGTAGAGTTATAATAAATTTTGACTCCACACGTTTATTTGCATTGCTTTATATATTTGTGGGTTAATTGTTGTTTGAAGTTGGGTTTCTTGCGGGCCGCCACAGTGATTGTGTCTCCACCTTGTGTGAGACATATTTAGAACCGTAAAAAATCCTCTTCAACAAATGACGCCGTTGCCAGGGAGCAATTGCACATAGATTGGTTTTGTCTGATTGTATCTTCTTTGTCCACATTTTCCTTTATTTATTTTCTTCTTTGTTTGATATTTATTGTTGAATTGTCTAACCTCCTCTCCTTGTTGATTTTGCTGCGTGGTACCACGGATCGAGGGAGGCACTTTACTTTGAGCACCTACGCACCCACGTGAAGCTAAGCTAGCTTTTTGACCAAGTTGTCAGAAGGAAGCATCAAAAGAAACTTGGAGGATTTTTGAAGACAAAATTTTGCGCATTTATTTTATTTATTTGTGATTCCAGGTGAGAGAGAGACTACATTAATTGTAATAATTTAGGACACTCTCAGGACACTTCACACTTCACGAGGTCCGGTGCCCGAGGGATTGTTCCCTTGGGAGCCTCGTCGGTTTTCCATCATTTTCATCGCTTTTCTTTTATTTTGTTTTCTGAGTTTTCACTTTTCTTTATTTTATGTATTTGAGCCCTAGTATTAGGATTTTCTCGATGATAGATTAAGGCCAAACACCTAATATTATTGGATGCACCTATAGTCTCGTTTGAACTTAGTCACGTTTTTAAATTGGCAATTACTTGTATTTGCGACCGCATGCCGAGAGAAGTCGTATACAACGCTTGCATAACCCATTGTGCCGGGCACCAATCGACATCAAAGATCGGACCTTGATCTCATTTATAAATAGTTGACATTTTGTGCTTTACAATAATTGCAATTTCTGCACCTAGGGCAATTTCGTTGGCTTGCATTGAATATAGTTAGGTTTCAATTCTGCTTAGCATCCCTGCATGAAGAGAGCTGGAGGCAAGGTGAGCATTTACGCTTTAACATGCATCAATGATTTCACCTCGCATTGCTTTTCCGATCTCTCCCTCTGATTTTGATCACCTAGGAGCTAAAAGGAATTGATTCCCCAATAGGATTCATGCATTTCTATTAAAAATCCAAAAAATGATAATAAATAAAATTGGGATTGCTAAAATTACTTGACCCTAAAATAAAAAAAGAAAAACCATTGTCTTGGGGCGAGTAATCCCCTCATTGTATTCGTTTTAGATTGCTCACGTACACACTAAGGACTAGTGCCCAAATCCCATAAGCCTTCCTAAGTGCTTGTACAACATTTGTCTTCTCACCTAACTCTAAAACATATAAGATTAAAGACCACACTTTTGCGATCCTCACATAGTTGAGTAGGTGAATTGAGGGGTTGTGTTTGTTTTGTGTGAGTTTGTCTGTGATTGTTTGTGGCATACTCGATCGTCTCTGCGCATTTACGCCTTTTTCTCATACCTCTTGATTTGACCATCGTGCTCTCCGATCATTTTCCTTTTGTTTCGAGATGACCGACTGGAGTGCATTTTATCCAAAATTTGCGGATCCGTCGTACCCTCCAGCCAGTCCACCTCCATTTTTCCAGGAGGACTTTGCTCTTGATTTTGTACATACCCGCCAAAACCATCATTTTATATATCAGATCTTGATTTTCACCCATCATTACCGCCACCATCACCTTCACATTTTGATATACCACTTTTCCAAGAAGACCTTGATCTGGAATGTGATTTTTGCCCATACCCACCACCCTCATTGCACTCACCTGATCCAGAGATTTTGGATTCACCTTTCATGATGTCCACACTTGAGACCTTGAAACAGATGATAAAGTACATGAATTCGTGGATTAACAATCTATTTATCATAAATAAGAGCCAGAATGATGCTCCACTATTTGAGGATATGGATTCATTTGAGGATGATCACGAGAGCTTGCAATCGCCTAAAATACAAAAAATGAGAAAATTTTAAAAACATAAAAATATATTGGGAGACACATTGCTGATTCAGGCTGTGAGGAAAGGGCCCATATGCCAGATCCTATACCCATACATTCATTCACACCTTGTCCCACCTTTGACCCTGAGGATGACACTGTACAGACTACTCTTAGTCATCCTTGTGTATATGATGACTCCGATCTCCTCCCTTGTATGGAGGAGGTCCAAAAATTCAAAAAATGTTGACTGAACCCAAAGTCCTGCCCGCTATTCATGAGATCATTGATGCCCCACTTCACCAGGCCATGTCCCATTTATCGTCTCCTCAACCCAAGAAGAGAAAGCGAAGGAGCAAACATGAGCATCATATCTTGACCATGGCCACTACCCATGCCATCATCCACCATCCTTCTAGGAAAGGGAACACTGCTACACCATTCATTAGATGCACTATTTCTAACTACAAATGTGATCACACTCTCCTTGATGGCGATGCTTCAACTAGCATCATACCCTTCTCGCTGGTACAATCTCTTCACATATGGCCTCTCAAGAAAACCAGAACGATTGTTCAATTTGCTTATGGATCTATCAAGAGGTCGAATGGTATTTTAGAGAATGTTGTCACTTGGATTATGGGCATGAGCTATGCTGTCGATTTTGTCTTATTGCCCTTGGAGACCTCTACTGGGGAGCACTCTCCAATCATCCTGGATGACTATTTCTTGCCTATGTAGGAGTCGTCATTGATTACGGATAAGGAGAGACTCGTTTCTGTCTTGATGATGGGAGCGCTGTGGTCATCACTGCACCCACTACAAACCAGAGACCTGCATTGATGCGACTCACCTATCTTAGCTGACCCCGAGGACTATGACCTTGAAGAGACTATTAGAGATTTTTGCTGCATGTTGGATTCTATAGAGACCTGAGAATTCCTCTCCAAGGAGGAAGACTCGGAAAGCATAGACCTTGGAGTTCCCTCTTCTGGTACTTTGTGATGTGTTGATGACATCTGCGAGATTTACACAATCGATACAATTGAGCGGAGGGTAGATTTAGATAAGACTACTAAGGCCGAATTTGATCTGATTGCTTTTATAAATGAATTCAGGCCTTTTGATGAGGATGATGATCTGGTTGAAATCTCGCAGGATGAACTTGACCTTACTTCTTCCGATAATGAGTTCGTCGCTTTTCAGTTTGACCTAGTTTAGACACCCAAGGCCGAACCAGACCGCACTTCTTCCACTGATCCGTTCATGCCTTTTCGCTTCGAGACCCCTGAGGACCTTCCCTAGGTTGACCCTGATCGGTTTATATCATCTGAGGACCTGATATTGACCTACACCTTGTCAGATCCATTCCTCATTGGTCTCACAAGAAGGTTCGCTTTCTACCTTCTTGACCTTTGTATATCCATCCTCTTGTATATTCACATTTGTTTTCCTTCATCCATCTACCGTATCGCTCATCCACCCTATTCTCGTGTGGGACTTTCTTAGGATGCACGTTGTCCTAAGTATGGAGTGGGGTGGGGGGGGGAGTAGACGAACTGAGTGTTCTTTCCTAGTTCTGTTTCATCACTCTTGTCATTACCTATACTTAGGGTTCTTTTACCCTAAGTATGGGGGGGGGGGGGGTGATGTGTACATTCTCTTTGATCCTTTATTCTATCTTCATCTGTCTTTTCTTCTTTTCTTCTCTTTATTTTTCTTTTCTATCGAAAAGGTGCCGCCCCTTTTTGTCAGTCTTCTTTACTTAGTATGTACTTTGTCCTAAGTATAGGGGGGTGTACACCCCGAGTCCTGTCATTCTTTGATCCTCTCCATCGTCTCCTCTTCTTGTCTATACTTAGGGATATCTTATCCTAAGTATAGGGGGAGACAATCTGAGTACGATCTGTTCAATCCCACCCTTGACCCTCACTGCCTTGTGTACAGTCTGCTATACTTAGGATTATTTGATCCTAAGTATAGGGGTAACAATCAACTTCTCATTCCTTCATTCGTTTATTCTTTAGGCTTTTCTATACTCCGTACGAGTTATGTCTTCTCTTTTTCTTTCTGATCTATGAGGACATAGCTCAAGCAAAATATAGGGGGGTCGTATATACTGTGTATATACTTTAGGCATAACTCGTACTTTCGAATTTTTAAATAACAATTATGGCTAAAACACTGTATAAAATATACTATCAAATTCATTAAAATACTTAAGAAAAAGATGTTTATTATTCTCATATTCTTTATGTATTACTGATTAATAAATCATGTAAAAATATTTTTCAGGTAAAAATGTTTTTTGCAAAATGTTTGAAAAATAGTTTGAAAATCTTTTGAAAACTATTAAGAAAACATTTTGTTAAATATTTTCAACCTTTGTAAAAATATTATTTGTAAAAATTTCTTCTCTTTGTGTAAAATAAAAATTTTGAAAAATGATTTGCAAATGATTTGGAAAATGGTTACAAAAATAATTTGAAATATATATATTATTTTAAAAACCTTTGCAAAATGATTTTAAAATGTGTGTAAATGTTTGTAAAAATTATTTGTAAAAATTCTTTTGGACTATAGTTTCAAAATTGTTTATAAAATTACTTTCAAATATGTTTGAGGAATATATACATCACACTCAAATTCTTTATTAACTGTATATACTTATCTATAAAAATGATCACATATCCCTTGTAAATTCTTAAAAACCCAACATTTGTAAATATAAGATGCATCCCCGTGTAAATATTTGTACCTATTTTCTGAGCCAAAATCTTTTGTTTTCAAAAATCACAAAAACATTTGCAAAACTAAAAATCCAAAAAACATTTGCAAAATCTTTTTGAAAAATTGCATAAAAATTTGCAAAACCTTTTGAAAAATCCATAAAAAGTTCGAAAGTTTGAAAATTGCATCACAAAAATATTTCATTGCATTGTGCATAGCATTTGCATAGCATTTGCATTTTTCGGATTAAGTTTGATAATTGAACAAGTCTAAGTAAAATTCGAAGATTGGAGCTTGGTTGAATCTACCTAATCACATGAACCATATAGGAACTGGAATTGAGGTACTTCAGGTCTAGTTGACTTAATTCTTTGAGAATCACGAGACTCGGTTCAATGGATTCTTGACTTCCTAAATAGAGTATTTCGGAGCACATGCATGACTCTTGTTGATAATGCCCTAACTTGGACACCTGCACCTTTCACTTGGCTCAACTTAGTTCGAATGTTAGGGGATTGTATTTGTCGGTATCAGACAAATACAAGTGGAAACATTTGTCCTCATCTAGGGAGGGAAGCGCACCCTAACCCGTCCAGTAGCAGAGACATCTAAAGACAGGAGAGTGTGGGTGCAATAATACTTCAAAAGAGGGATAGTCTACTAGCTCAAGAAGAAAAACTCCTTATGTATATGCTGTTGTATATAGTATTTCAAAAAAAAGCAAAAAGCAAAAACTCCAAAAAAGTGGCAGGGCCTGATTGAAAATAAAATGCCTGTTGCTGGATGACGTGACTACACTGGTCATGCATCCTAGGATAGGTAGCTACACTGGCTACTGCCCATTCTTCTCTTCACCCCCTCCTCTTAAGCTGGTTGTCACTTGAACTTAGAAGGGGATACCCCGCTCCTTAAGGAAAGAGTTGCTGGAATGGGGAATCATTAGGTTGTCATGCTGGAGAAGTTAGTCTCTTTGTCATTTCAGTTGTGGGGAGCCACTATCACATACACTGTACAAGTAAGACTCATAGTCATAAGGGTTCGCATATGAGTTGAAATATTCTGATATGGCTATTGACGAGACTAGAGAAGAGTTTTAGGATTCTCAAAGGCTGTTGTGCTTCAAATTTGATTCAAAATAAGGTTCTGACCGCACTAAAATTCCAAAGGTCTGACTTAAGCCCCAAACTTTGATTTTGTGAAGACAAGTTTGAGAAGTAAACTTAATCCAATTTCTTTCCTTTTCTTTTCTTTGTTTTTCATTTTCTGCACTTATTGCATAAGTGTTTGCTCGAGACTAGCAAAGGCAAGTATGGGGGGGTGATGAATCTTCACATTTCATCACCTTTATTCTATCATTTTGACCTTAAATACCCTAGCTAATGCATGTAAATACCCTTTATTTGCACAAATTAACATTCATTCTTTATTGTATGAATTGTGTATAAAAATACTATTTTTAATGCCAAAATTATAGAATAAAGAAATTAAAAAGAATAAAATGCTAAAGGTATTTTATGACCCTAAACCCCAAGACCTAGGCATCTTGATGACTAGGTCGATAAGGAATAAAGTAAGGGGAGATAAGAGCCAGAAATACAATAAAAATCCCATTTGTTTATTCTTTATTTATTCATTTTTGGGACCTATTTTATTTTTCACTTTTTATACCTCAAATAAAGAAACTTTTTACATGAAAGTTGTAGATAATAAAATATATAAAAATACAAAATTGAATTTATACAAAATAATATACATTGTAAAGTTATACTCTGAATAAGATTCCAAAATCCCAACTTCTCAGACCCATATCTCTCAAATAAAAACTCAAAATATATCAAAATCACCTTTAATTGTATATAACATTTAATAAGCTATTAGTTTCATATTTTTTGGAGTTAAGGTGTGAAAGTTTGTTTTGGACCTCTATTGTACACAAAACCCGAATAAAATATTCATTTTATTTATTCTTTATTATTTTTATATTTTTATAATTTTGTAAATATTTTTTATAGTATATGTATATATTTAATCTAGAAAAAAACCATTACTAAAACATTACAATAAAATAGGTATATAAAATACATAGATGAAATACTTATACTTATACATATATATTATACTCTTATTTATTTAAGCGCAATTATTACATCATAAAAATATAATGAAAATATATTTATGTGTATAAAAATAAGTTATAATTTTATAAAATAAGAGAATAAAATAATAAAATTAAAATAAAAAATAAAAATAAAATTTACAAAATATAAATAAATAATAAAGGAAACCCTGAAAAATAACTTGTAAATAAATACCTTTAAAAAATAAATAAAAATCATAATAAAATACTATATAAAATAATATACATTTTATTTTATAACCTTAATTTAATAAAATCTTTATTATATATTAATTATGTTTTAAATATTTTTCGGGTAGGTTTTTCCTGGTTGGTCCATGTGGACCAACTAGGTGGCTCTGCTAGTTGACCTCGGTCAACTAACTAGCCTACACCTGCGCTCATGTCAGACCTAGCTTTTGACATTTTCTCGCTTTTTCTCTCATCGATGCAAGCATCGATTGTGAATGGTCCCTTCATCAAATTTCTTCCTCGATCTATGGTGATTGACACTAGTGTGCCTCCTCGATCCATGCTCCATGGATCCGCCAGATCTCCCTCGATCTTCCCTCACGCTCAACCATCTTGTACTTAAGCTCCCCCATCGTCTTCTTTGATTTTTTAAACCTCCTTTTAGACTTGTTTTGGATCCCCTTGGTGAACTTTAGATCGAGGGTCGTGACAGGACCCTCTCCAGCTCCTTGGGAGCGATCTAAGGTGGGTGTTTGGCCGTTCCACCATCATCTCCGGCCACCGACCGTTGAGGTCTAGCTTCATGGCTCCGTCCATTTGAGGTATCTGATTTCTTATCTTTCTAACGTATTTTAGTTCCTAGGTGCATTTCCTACCTTCATTTTGTAGCTTAACCACACTTTTTAGCCGTAAAATAGCCCTTCAAAGTTCGCTGGAGCTTGGTCTCCAGCGAACCTCCAGTGTCATCTGCTTGTCTTCCGACCTCACATTCACCCCCACTCTCTGTCCCTGTTATTTATTCACGCCTCGATGCATCCCATTCACCCTGCTCCTTCCTGGAGCAGGATCTCGGAGATCCAACTCCTCTGCCTCACCAGAGTTTCCACTACTTCACCTCCCCCGCTTCCATTCCCCTCTAATCGGGCCGAGGTAGTTTTCCCTCGACCTAAATGTGCTTCCTGTGCAAGTTTGAACAACAGAGACTCATCTAGGAGCGATTTTGACGCCCGTCGGAGCTACCTGGAGTGTCACAGCTCTACCGGCCTCGTGCGAGCCTTCCGACCATCAATGGAGTATTTTAGAGCTTCCAGCTGATAGAGGACCCTTCCTGGAAGAACTTGGGCCATTTTGGAGTTGCATCGCACGTCAGAGGAAGGAGAACATGCCAGAGGGAGCTCACCTTGCCAGAGTTCGTCCTTGTTTTTCCCAATATGCCCTCTGCCATCCGATCGAAGGCCCGCCTCGGATTTGTCCATAGCCTTTGGATGAAGACCACTCGTGACCGTTGATCCCCTTGCGGGATCTGATTTGGTGCATCCATCGGTGAAGCATCACCGACCCCCTTGTTGCGACACACGTATAAGTGGAAAGAGATCAGCCGTCTGATCATGCTTAGAACTGGGTATTTTACACTCTTGCCCAGCTCAATTTTTGTATTTAATATTTAGGATAAAATATTTCATTGGTTGTTCATATTATTTTGTAATATTTGTAGAATAACCCTCCAAACTTTATTTATTTGCATTCTTGCCCAGGCGGGCCCCTGGACTTTATTGTATTTCTATTTGGCCCAAAGACTTTTTATTCCAGTTTTAATATTTTTTGAAAATTACAGAGAGGCCCTCACATTTAATTTTATTTACATATATGCCCATGCTAGTTCATGCATTTTTGTTGGTTTTCCCTATCTATTTAATGTAGCTATTGTGCTCCAAAAATACAAAAAATACATGTAGACTCTTGATTGCACACACTTCCATGTCATAAATTTATTTTTGAAATTTAGGACCTTTTAATATTTATTAAAATTTTTTTGAGCACACTTTGGCCTCGAATATAGTATAAAATACATAAAAATATAAAATCATTTTGAAAAATTACAAAAAAAATATATTTTTGTTTGTTTATTTATTTGCTAACTCCAAAAACCAAACCCTAAAAATAGAAAAAGAAAATACATAAAAAATCAAAAAGGTCCAAAATCTAATTTAAAAAGATTAAAAATTTCAAAAAATACCAAAAATATATTTTTGGTATCTTAATTTTATTTATATTATAATCTATCTATTAAAATTGATTCGAAGAATTTTGTACCTATTTGCTATTTTTCCTATTCATTCAATTTCGGGTGTTTATTTTATCCCTGTTTTGAGATATTTTTGATTTTAAAATATATAAAAATTAGTAAAATTAATTGAAAAATCATAAAAACATTAAAAAATTTTTAAAACACAAAAATATTTAATTATGCAATTTTTAATTATTTTTAGTTATATTTATATCTATATTATCTATTATTGTAGATATAGTTTTATATGCCTATATCACTTATTTCAAAAGAAAAAGATATAAAAAACTGAAAATATAAAACATACAAATATAAAATCGAAAACAAAATATAAAAAAATATAAATAAAAAATTAAAAAATTAAAAATGTAAAGCCCACATAGAAATTAGACAAAGAAGCTCACATCTAGTTTTTGTGCTTAATTTCCCAATCTATCCTTTTCGACTCCCTATGTTAGACACTTTACATACTTACACCTATACAAATACATTGTAGAGTTATAATAAATTTTAAATCCACACTTTTATTTGTATTGCTTTAGATATTTGTGGGTTAATTATTGTTTGAAGTTGGATTTCTTACGGGTGCCACAACAATTGTGTTTCTGCCTTGTATGGGACATATTTAGACCCATGAAAATTCCTCTTCAATAGGAAGCAGATAGGGAAAATCACTACTTTGGACCTAGCTCACGATGGAATCACCCGTGAGCGTGCAAGGACCTACTCGGATGCAAGACGATGAGACAAACACACCCACGAAGGCATGGCCTACGCTCAGTACTTCGGACAAGGTCGTCGTTATAAACTAGGTGAGAACATTATTGTTGACCATGTCCTACTCATCCATGTACGATAAAAGCGCCAATACTTCAGAAATCCAGGCGATACACAAGGTAGTTAAAGACAAGGTTTATGGCTCTAATCCTTATGACAACGCTCACTCACTTGGAAGGACACCTCCTTCCTGGAAAGTATCTGAACAATAGGGGCATTCCTAACCCAATCCAATGAGTCCAACTATTCAATTTTATTTAGGTCAAGTATTTTTAACGGTCCCCTTTTTATTATTTTTGTGTTATCACTTGTTTTGAGTAGATTCAATACAAGTGCCTAATGTTTTTGTCGTTTTTCTTTTTTCCTAGGTTGTCAAAATCAGAGGAAGAAGGCGAAAATGCAATGCAAGTCGAAAAATGATGATGAATGCTCAGTTACAAGGCTCACAGTGATTTCCAACACTCTCCATGTGGGATGCAAGGCAAGAATTTTTAAACCTAGTCAATATGCAAATGCAACAATGAAATCGTTCTTAGACCATGCAATGATATTAGTGTGAAGAACCAAATGTCAAATCCTAGAAGGATTACCCAAAAGTCCGGTCTTCGAGACAACATCGGTGCCAGCCACCACAGGTCCTACATGTGCTGTATGGTGCCTCTCTCAGCGCTCGATGATCAATCTAAGATTTAACAATTAATTTTGAGCTCAGTACAATCTCAAAGTAACCTATAGGTACATGAATTGCCTTAGGGATGCAGACCTAGCTACTGAGCAAGCACACCTAGATCTAAGGGCTCAATCATAGAAAACAAAGAAAACAAAGGTGTAAAACTCAAAACACTGTAAATAAAGAAAATAAGGGCGATAAAATCACGAAAAATTCGGTGAGACCCCAAGTGAACAAACTTGGAAATTGGGCCCAAGTGTCCAAAGTCCAAAGTACATGTATTATTACAAATTAAGTAGTGTAAAAATAAATTGCTCTCTCACAAAATAAAACAAAATCAATGCTAAGTACTTCTCTCTCTTGCTCTCTCCTCTTGGTCCGTATATAGAAGGACCAAGTCTTCTCAATCTTAGTGCCTCGACCATCTAAGCGGTCACCATCGTCTCGAAGTTCCTCGCAAGAAAAATGGAAGAGATTGATGTTAGCACAATGAACAATAGTATCCAATGAAAGAGAAAATAAATGAAGAAAAATAATGCAACCAAAATGATCCAAAATTCTATCCTACGTGTTACTCCTCGACAATAACACCATTTGATAAATGCAAAAATCAAGTGGTCTAAAATGAGCCTCTCAAGGCGAGGACTCAGTCGCTATGACGACCTCTCAACAACCGTTTTAATTAACAATTAACCCACACAATAATTAAGTCGCTCAAGTAAAGGGGTCAAAATTTATTATACCATACAATAGATTGTATAATGGACAAGTACAATAGGGGTCAAACACTGGAAGTAACGAAGGACATACAATCAAAATTTGCTAAATAAGACAAAACATGATTTTGGGCCTTTTCAGGGATTTTGAATTTTTTGTAGTTTTTAATTATGCATATTATTTTGGATTTTAATATTTTTATATTTTAAAATTGTTTTTACTTTTATAATTTTTATTTTCTTTTTCTAAATTTTATGATTTTTAATTTTTCTTTTAGTTTTTAATAAATAATATAAGAATTTATATATAACTATATATATAATATAGAGTAATACAATTATAAATACAACTAAAAATAATAAAAAATAGAAAAATAAAATGTTTTTGTATTTTTTTGTAATTTTCAACATTTTTTTGTGATTTTTGGGAAATTATAATAATTTTAGGTATTTTTAAAGTAAAAAATATCCCAAAATAGGGATTAAATAAATAGGTCTAGAGGATTTGAAGATTAAAAATAACAAAAAGTGTAAAAAATTCTTCAAATCAATTTTATATCTAATAATAGTATAAAGAAAATTACAGAATAGAAATTACTATTTTTGGTATTTTTTTATATTTTATAAAGGATTTTGGAGCTTTTTAAACTTTAGTATTTTCTTTTATTATTTTTAGGGATTTTTGGTCTGGTGGCCCAAAATACTAAACTAAACAAAATATAATTTTTTTAGATGTTTTCAAAAAAGTTTTATATTTTGTGGGGTTTTACCGCAAATAGAGAATAAAAACTCACTTTTTGATTTTTTTATAAATAAAGAACACCATTAAAATACCTAACCAAAATTATATGTGATACAAATATATGTCAGCTATTTATAGTAATTTTCTACAAATTTTTGGAGGCTTGTAGATATTTTTAACAAAATAAAGGATAAAAAGAAAATACATTATGGAAGGGGAATTTATGGAAATATTTAAAGTTCTGGGACCCTAGCCGAACACCTCAGATAAGTTTAAGGCCAAAAACATAATGTTTCCAACAAATATCCAATAAACAATACATGGAGGGGTATTCTGAAATAAACAAAGTCTAAGGGCTCAAGTGAAATTTCAGACAAAATATTACTCTAATTGCAAACATATGGAGTGAAATGAAATAAAGAAAGCCTAGGGGCTTAGGAGCAAAAATCACAGTCCCCTCACGCAAACATGCTTGTGAGGTGACATGGCATGGACCTAAATGTAATTAATGGGATTATAGGGGATAATATGCAAATATTAAACAAATATTTGATCTTTAGACAAATGTTTCATGTCTTAAAAGGAAACATAAAAATACAGAGGGTGTGTGCGCAAAATACCCTCCACGTGAGATCCAACGTCGGTGATGCTCCCACTTGATACGCGACACATAGATGAGACGATGACAGTATTGCTAGACGCTCTAGATTAGATCCCTCAAATGGGATCAACAGTTAAGGGGCTACTCGATGTGACGGTTGCTGCTGCATTTGGTGCGGCTAGATGATCGAACAGCTAAAAGGGTGTTGGAAGAACTCGTCAAGAACTCAGTTGGGCTGAGCTTCGATCTGGTCTCCTTCACTCCTCCAGCCAACTGGAAAGCTTGGGGCATGTGCGAAATGAAGCTGCAGCTCCTCTACTTCAGACGGTGGTCTCCGATGAGCTCATGGAGCTCTGACGTGAGCTGGCGAGGTCGGGGAAGACGGGAATCTCCATGTGCTTCGTCCTTGGTCAAAATTGACTCACAACTAGTTGTTTGGCTCACCAAAACCTGCAGAGAACTCAAGCACGCAACAAAGAAGGATATGGAGGCCTTATCAGGTCAGGGGGAGCGTGGGTAAAATCGGGAGGAGCCCTCAAGTGAATGGCAAAGGAACAAGGACCAGCTCCCTGATTTGAGTGAGATCAGGATATGCGGAGGTGCGTGGGGGTGAAGAGAGGGTGATGGGGAAGGTGATGAAGGTGATAGTAGAGGCGGATGTCAATCGCAGAGGTTGGAAATGAACGACGGAGCAAGAGCTCCGACGAGAGTGAATTTTTGGATTTTACGGAAAATAAAATGAAATTAAGCAAAATAAAGACTGATTCTACACTAATGCTATACTAAGGAATGGAAAGAGAAAGGAAAAGAGAAGCTTGTCATGTCTGAATCATCTGGAGAGGAATTACGGGCAGAGGAGGCGACGGAGATCCGCATCACCTCGATTCAACACCAAAGTCCGCCGCTAGATGGCCAGAGGGAGTGCTGCTGTCACCAGGACTTGATCTTGGGCTAGAGTTGGGGTGTTAGTCGATGAAAGAGGGATCAAAAATCAAGGAAGGTTAGAGGCTACACTATATACAGGGTGTCTTCGTTGTGGAGCGGTGCTCGATTCAGAGGCTCACCGACTAAGGAATCATCTGCGTGAAAGCTTGATGATCGAGGATTAGAAGTCAATCACAGATCGAGTGGAATGGATGCAAGCCATTAAGCGCGAAAAAATCAAGAAGTGCGGGGTCAAACGAGGTCTGATGCACCTTGGGCTTGGGTTAGACAGTTGACCTGAGTCAACTGGGGGCGGGTCCTGGCTGGGCCACGGCACCTGCATAAGGACAAAACAGATTCAAAATTCAATAATAATTCAACATAAAATATTAAATGATTTTATTAATTTTTGGTTAAAACATGAAAGTGTTTATTAATATATGTAGTATTTTATTGTGATTTTTATTTATTTTACCACTTAATTTATTACAAGTTACTTTTTGGAAGTCCATTTATAGGTATTTTTACTTTATTATGGTTATTTTATTTTTATTTTGTATTTTATAATTTATTATTTTATATTATAAATTTATAAATTTATAACTTATTCTAATATGCAAATATATTTTTGTTGTATTTTCTAATGTATTTTGTACATTTAAATAAATATGGGTATTATTTATATAGGTATAAGTACAGTATATTCATCTATGTCTTTTGTATACTATTTTATTTTATTATTTTCTTTATGGTTTTATTATATTATAAATATAAACATATATTATAAATAATATTTAAAAAATATAAAAACATAGAATTATAAAAATTATAAAGAATAAATAAAATGAATATTTTATTCATGTATATAGTACAATAGGGGTCTATAACCTAACTTTTACATCTTAACTCCAAAAATAAGTGAAACCACTTCATTAAATAGCTTATTAAAGGTTATATACAATTAATGGAATGCATTTTGAGTTCATATGGAGAAGATATGTGTTTGGGAAGTTTGTGTTTTGGAATTTTATTCTGAGTATAAAATGTACACTGTGTATTATTTTTGTGTAAAATCAATTTTTTATTTTTCTATTATTTTTATCTACAACTTCATGTAAAAGTTTCCTTATTTGAGGTATAAATAATAAAGAATAAAATAGGCCCCAAAAATGAATTATTGAAGGGTAAAAATTAGGGTTTTATTGTGTTTTTGACCTTTATCTCCCCCTACTTTATTCCTTATCGACCCAGTCATCATGATGCCCATGTCTCAGGGTTTAGGGTCATAAAATACCTTTGGTATTTTACTTCCTGTTCTTTCTTTATTATTTTATTTTAGTTTTAAACAATGTATTTTATACACTATTTATATAATAAATGTTGAATGTTAATTTATAAAAAAAATGATATTTACATGCATTTAGCTAGGGTTTAAAGGCCAAAATGAACGAGTAAAGGTGATTATATGGATTCATCACTTTCATTTTGTTCAAGTCCGTTCATATTTACACCCTTCTTTCCTTTTCCTTTTCTCTTTGTTATATTTTCTAGTGTGTTAAACATATTTATATTCATGATATGTAATCGATAAAAGATGTGAATGAGTAAATATCTACATGTATTTTACGTCGTATTTTATACAAAATGAAAGAATAAGGGAGACAAATGTGGGTTTCATCACCCCTACACTTAAAATTTGTTAACCCCTTTAGGAAATATTTATTAGGAAAATAAGTGCAATTCTTTATAAGAAAAGAAAAGGAAAAGATCTTAGAATAAGTTTGATTCTCATATCAATCTTCACAAAATCAAAACATCCATCTCAGTTAGACCTTTGTACTCTTAGCTAGTCCGGGCCTTGATATGATTAAGATAAAAGTCTCAATATCCCTCAATTTCCATGGTGAATCCATGTTTCATCTATCAAATACATGAAAATTGAGCTAAAAACCTTAATGAATACCTACATTCATGCATAAACAAAGCATTCTTTGTAAAACATGACTAAGAATAAGAAGCCTTGACTAACAGAAAATACCCATATAAGTATCAAATTAGGAAATAAAGAAAAGGAAGGATCTACTTATATAGGATAATCAACAAAATAAAAATATATAGGGTGTCAATCCTATTTATTTTGCCTAATTCCCTCTAGCATGGTAATCAAATATGCAAAAAAATAAAAAATAGAAGAAGAGATAAAAAATAGTCTCTTATGTATGTGTATTCACCTATGTATATAAATGTACAGATTTCACCAATTGTTAATGAATTCATATCAACTACAATTGTTATGAACTACATCCACATTGTAAATTATAATCCCCCTAACTAATAAAATACCAATAAAAAACTAACTTGTATATATTGTCAATAAAATCAAACTCTAGTTTTGAATCTTCCTACATTGAAAGCTAATTATCTCATGCATAGAATCACCTATGAAGCCCTACTTACTCTTAAAGTATTATGCTCATAATTATCTTCAAAACAATATCGTTTTCAAGTGAATTGGAGTACAAATATGAAACTTGGATTTTGTGCTATATTATATATATACTTGTAAATAAGACAATGACTTTGGCTTCAACTTTTATTGCTTTTATTTCTCTAATTTGTAATGTAACTAATTGAAAAAATCAAAACCCAAAAAAATTAGAAATGCTTAGAATATATCAAAAGTATCATGCACTTATTGCTGTATTGAATCTATGTTTCTATCTACATCTTCCCTAGAATTATATTTAACTTCTAAAAATCCAAAATGTATAATATATTCTATTACTAAATTAAAATATAATATGCATATATTAAGAATAAACTCAAGAAAAAACCTCCAAAACCATGTCTTCTACCTATAAAATACCCAAAATATGCAACTAGCTACAAATGACCTTTTATATTCTTGAGTTTGTTTAGATTTTTTATTTCTTGAATTGTCTCAAGCTTCCATGGGGTCAAGTCAGCGCTCTATGTACCACTTTGCACCTCACCACCTTAGCCGCGCCTCTAACTGTCAATGATCGCTCTTGGACAAATAAATTGCTAGATGCGAGAAACCATTAGACTGCTTTGATATTGTTCATCTTCCTCCTCCTCAAGCCTCCTCTCATCATTTTGAAACACTTGCAACCTCGAGATCCTTCCATCTTCTCCGGCTTCTCCCCGTGCTTCAAAGCCATCGTTGTCTTTCGCTCCTCCACCAATCTAGCCTATGTAACTCCTCTGTCATCGACCCTTCCCTCTCTACGTATCACCAATCTTTCTATAATTGCCACTTTCTTCTCAACCACCCATTGTTCCTTCACTACTTCTAACACCATCTCTCTCTATAACATCCCTCGAGCACTGATGAATCCCTGATTCTTGCTCTTTATTCTTTTATTTTAGCTCTTTATCTTGGCAAAACATCATGTAAATACTTGTAAATACAATAAATTAGCATTCAACATGAATTTGTTAATATTATATAATTAGCATGTTTTTGTGCAAAAATAAAAGAATAAAGGAAAAGAAAAAGGAAGGAGGTATTTAGAATAAATA
This sequence comes from Ottelia alismoides, assembly GCA_037367405.1. NCBI lineage: Eukaryota > Viridiplantae > Streptophyta > Magnoliopsida > Alismatales > Hydrocharitaceae > Ottelia > Ottelia alismoides. Next base: position 502,248 of record JAZKJV010011158.1, on the reverse strand, counting down.
CAGAGTGACCCGAACCCCAAGAGAAGGTCAAGCCTTGACCTGATCACAAAATAAAAGAAGTAGAGAGAGATAGGGTCTACCTTGTGTTGTATATATTACCTATGTATATAAATGATTATTTTTGACAATTTTCAATTAAATTAAATTATTTACTCTCTTGTTTATACTCCTAAAAACAAAATAAAGTCATTAAATAAAAATAAAAATCTTCCTCTCATTTGTTCAAAAAACTTGTATATACCTTACATTCACTATTTATTATATACTTGTAAATAATTTGTAAAAATATAATAAAAATTCTTTTGTATCCCTAAAAATATGTTGAAGATAAATAAAATATAAAATTGTGGTATTTGTATAAAAATAACAAAATAAAAATACTTGTACATATTACATAGTTATATTATACCTGTATATAATACTATATATTCTATATACACTAATTTATTTTTTTATAAAAATAATTAAAAACCACAAAAAAATTCTTTGCAAAAATAATAAACATTTTTCATTTTATTCATTTTTAATTTGATTCATTTATTATTTTTAATCTAATTTCTTTATTTTTCTTCTCTATGTTGTCTTGTAGCGACTTTGTCTTTTCCTAGGCCAGCTCTGATTGGGCCAGCGAGGATTCGTTGACCTCGGTCAACTGGTCCCCACCTGCCCCCTTTTTGCCAAATCGGTTTTGCACCAATTTCTCCCATTTTAGAAACACGATCCGACCACCTCTACCCTCGAACCTTTGCTCTAATTAGAGGGCGCATGTCCCTAATCCACGTTCGACGCCAATATCTGGGATCTATGCCTCGGTTTGTGAGCTATGCCTCCTCTTTTTTGGACCTTCACACCTATATATCCTGCTCCCCCTCGTCCTTTTCCTTCACCGTTGGCTGCGCCACCACCTCCTGCATACCCGCTCCTCCTTTTCTAGAGTGACAACGTGAGCTGGAGAGGGCGAGGGAGGCCTTTTGGAGCATGGGAGCCCCAGGTCCGGCAAGGTTCTTCCTCAGCTCCGCCGTGAGGAGCCCAGCCTCTAGCAGTGTAGGCTATTGAGGCCAATACACCCGTGGACCACCATACGCACTCCCAGGCATACTCCTCCATCGCTAGGTACTCTCTATACCCTTCATTTTCTGCTGAATCGATCGTTCATCCAACCTACACCATATCACCGACCATCCGCTATTTCCCATCGCATAGTCGTGTTCTGACCGCCGCTTGCCTCGTTTCGACCACCCCTCGCTTCTCCATTATGCTCCGCAACCCTTCTCTTGATTCCAATCATCGGAGTGGAGTAGAGCCACAGGTCTATTCTCCCACATCGCGTGAGACTTGGCCCGTCCACCCTCCACCTCTGTTCTGATTCGACTTGTGCTCTAACCCTCGCCGGAGCTATCTCTCTGAGCACAACCTCTTTCCTGCAGGGTAGAAGTACCTACAGACTGCATCTGGGAGTCTTGGATACTCCCAGGAAGATCTAGGAATGCTGTGCATCCCCAGGACCCCTCTCTTGGTCCTGGGTCCTTCTGAGCCATCCAATAGCTGCGGAGCACCTTCGCCGATGAGTCCCTCATCTCAACTGCTCACGAGAACGCCGGACTAGCACGCAATAGCCGATTAAAACCTGCCTCCAGTGAGTTCTTCCCCATTCGTACAGGCCTCTTCTCCACCGTTCGATCAGGCATTCTCCCAGTTCTAATCGCATGCTTCATCATCGGGAGGCCCCTGACTGTAGGATCCATCTGAGGATCTCATATCCACCATCCATCACCAAAGGGGTATCCATGCATCTCAACCGTCCATCCATAAGTAGAGCGCCACCGACCGTTGGATCGTGCTTAATAAGGGGTAAATTGTTCTTAGGCCCCTCTTTGTTTTGTTTTAATTATTTAGTCATGTAAATAGTTGTCGTAGTTTAAAATAGTTTGGATATTTTGCAGTTAGGACCTTGTCATTTTCCATATTTGCATTTTAGTCCTCTGTGTAAACTCACATGCATCTTCACGTGCTTGTCTGGTGTATTTGCATGTTCTGTTCTGGATTTTATATGTGTTATGTTTTGAATGACAACTTTCTGATATTTGCATTTATGCCTCTATGCGTGGTTTAATGAGCATGTGCGTTTATTCTCTGGATATTTTGCATTTGGCCCTAAGTTTTTCATACGTGTTATTTTTCGATCTGGAACTTTATTTTAATTACATGTAGGTCCCTGCAATCTATGTGTCTTGTTTTTAGTTAAATAATTATCAAATTAAGTTCAAAAATTCTATAAAAATTACCGTTAGCTCCTACTAACACGTAATATTTATTGTAATTTTTGGGATTAATTTACTGTCGTATTGTATTTTCTAAAAATAAAAAACCCATAACAAGTTTACTGCCTGTTTTAGAAAATACATAAAAATGAGAAAAATCCCTTTAAAATTTCCAAAAAAAATCGTGATTGTGTGTTTTGGTGTTCTTTACTTTCAGTAGCATTTTTGTTTCAAAAATCCTTATAAAACCTTAAAAATTTCAAAAGACTCAAAAACTTATAAAAATCATAAAAAATTCTAAAAAAAATAAAAAAAAAAATACAATTTTAATTTCTGTTTATAGCTCTTTTTATTTATTTTCTCATAAAATTCATAACCAGGACATTAGAACAGTTTATTTATTTTTAATTTGCAATATTGACCTGGTTGTGCACTGTTTGGATTTTTAGCCCTTGTTTTATTTTTAGAAAATCCCAAAAACATCAGAAATACTCGAAAAATTACCAAAAGCACCTTAAAATTTGAAAAACCCAAAAATATTTTATTCCTAATTTTTGAGCATTTTAGTTCTGAATAAAATTAAAAAAGGCTTACTGGTGTGCATAGTTTCCTTATTAGCTTGTATTTCTCCCTTAATTAAAAATTCTATTTTTTTTGCAAAATAAAAAATCAATAAAAATATGCATTTTATTTCCTGAAAACCGACTACTTCATACATTTCTGTGCTCCTTATGTTCGACCCTAGTTGCTATACCAGGTTACAATAAATAGCGGAGACCGCTGACATGTTTTCGGGATTTGATTGATTTATCTGTTTGATTGAGTGGTTTCTATTTTTTTCTTGATTGAGCATTGGGCTTGTGATCCGGGTTGTAACGAACCTTTGATTATATGATTTCCTAACCCGAGTCACTCGATCGCTCTATCAGAATGGCGTAGTTGCTGGGGAGCACAGCTTAGTAGTTGCTTTTTCAGCTTTTTGTTTATTTTTATCTCTATTTGTTATAACTGTTTTCTGACATATTTCTGTTTCACTTTTTGTGCGAGGAACCGCCTAAATATACTTTGGAGAAAACCCGCACCCGAGGAGGAGTAGGAGAAGAGCAGGGTTTAGTTATACTAGATAGAGAAGAGTAGAGTAGTTAGTTTACCTTTTCAGCAGACTTTTTATTGTTGTAATAACTTAAATTCTGGACTCTTCTTGGATACTTGACCTTATCGGGGTCTGTTTAGCCGAGCACCGGTGTGCTCGGGGGACCTCATCGAGTTTTTTCACGGATGTGTTTTTATCGCATTTTTCTTTCTATTTGATTCTCATAGATTTGGCCCTTAGACTTAGGATTTTTTATTGATTGTGAGACAAATAATTTAAGGCTCAATCCCTAATAGATTGCTTTCACCCTATAGAGCGTAATTGGACCTTATTATTAATTCAAAATAAAAAGCTATCTTGATCTATTGAGAGGTCACGTACCGCTAGAGTACGTATACAACACGTGCATGATCCGTTGTGGTGGACACCAATCGTCCTCTGAGACCGGACATCGACCTCTCTCTCTGATCAGTTAGCTACTGTTCTTCACGATCATTAGAAATTGCTTGTCTTAAGGCTGATTTCTTCGTGCATCATATAGTTAGTTTCTTTTCAATCTTTTAATTTATGCGCAGATCACCCTCCATGTAGAGTGCTGGTGACAGGTACACATCTCTATCTTTTCATGCATCATTGTGTTTGATCGTGCATCGGCTTTTTCAACCTCTCCCCCAGTTTTTGGACTTAAAATAAATCAGGAGATCGAAAAATTCGTTAGGCATTGCTTTCATTTGAAAATACCTAAAAAAGAGAAAATTTTAAAATTGGGACTGCTAATGCAAACTTGACCCTAAAACCCACCTCACTTAAAAATATTTGTTTTGGGGAGAGTCACCCCCTTATTGGTTGGTTTGTATGTAGCGAGAGAGTGACCCGCACACTAGGCTAGAGCCATACCTGAACTTCCTTCAGACTACTCGTCTCGTGGTTAGTCGTTCTCCTATGAGGATTTCATCGGGTAGCCAGTAATCGGTCCGGGACTTCCTTAGCAGATTGGGGAGATCGGGTAGACGGTAAACGGTCCGCACCCATACTGGTTGGGAAAGATCTAACTACAGGATTGGGCCAGTCTCCTGGGAGCATCGGGTTCCTACCAACTCACTTAATTGCTCTTATAGACTGATTGATCACCTAAAATAAAATTGACAAGATAACAACCGAACCTTCACGGTCACCAGCTCAGTGTCACGTAGATGAATTGGGGGTTTGACTTCTGATCTTGTTTTCTTTCCAGATCTCATCCGCACTTATCCCTCCATCCCGATGATGGGAAGGAGGTCCCTTAGGCTGCCTTTGACAGTAACGCTCTCGAGCGCTCCTTTCAATTCATGTAGGGCAGTTTCGGAGATCCCAGACCCACTCTCCAAACCTGAGTTCGCTACCACCCTGTTCCCCCTCGACCACCCTTCTCCCACCAATCCTGAGGTGCCCGAGCAGAGGCCAGCACCGATTCATGCTCATTTGACGACACCTGAGTTCGGGTCTTTTACCTTTGTAGAGAACCGCGAGATGGACAGCAGTGACGGATGCACCGATGAGAAGCCTTAAGGTTCTACTTATGTTATGGATCAAGGCGCCATCAACAACACACTCCTAGCCTCCCTGGAAGATGATGCAGAGACAGATTAGAGATCAGGGAACATTCATGGCTGAGGTACGCAGAGAGCTTGCAGAGATGAGAGCCTATAGAGACCAACCGTAGAGACCAGCCGGTGGAGAGATACCAACAGCTGGAGGAGGAGCAGACGGACACCCAGAGGATCAGCCCGAGTAGAGACAACCACATCCAATGAGGCAGTTGCATAATCCCAGTACAACTCTCACTCATCGATGGATTCAGCTCCATGAGATTCTGGGTGACTTCAAACTCGGCCCCCAGGCGATCCAGTTACTGCCCAAGTTCTATGGGCTTGCCACTGAGGAGCCACATCTACAATTGTAATAATTCAAGATGATTTACAGCATAGTCCACGACAGATTTGTGGACGAGGACACCATCAAGATGATGGCATTCCCTTTCTCACTGGTCAACAGAGCAGCCTACTGGCTAAAGCATATGGGGAGATACGTTACCACTTGGGAGCTGCTCCGGACCGAGTAACTTAAACAAGTACTATCCACTCAGTCGGACCAATGCAGCTAGAGCACTGATCAACAACTTCACCATGATCCCTAACGAGCAGTTTCATGAGGCGTAGGATCGATTTCGTGAGCTCATCGATCGATGTCCACACCATGAGATTTCCAAGCCCAACTTAGTGTAGAGTTTCTTTTGTGGGATGACACCAGAGCTGCAGGAGCTTGTCAATGCCTCATGTGGGGGGTCCTATTTCGTCAAGGATGAGGACCAGGTCTGGGCCATCTACGAAGAGATGGACGAAAACTATACAATGATGTCCAGACCTGTGTCTACACACAGGGGAAGCCCCTTCCACAGGCCGTGTCCTATCAGAGGATAACATAGATCGATGCGGGTCCATCTACTTCGTCAATAGCAGCACATGTAGAGTCGTCGACAACTGACATGGGGATCATTAGTGAGAAGTTGTACTGCATAGAGATTATCGAGAAGAAATAGTGCCAGGGCACGATGCAGATCGACCACTTATCACAAACTCTCAGTGACCTGAAGACCCAGATCATGTGTCTTCAGGAGGCACAAACAGCTTCTCAGCCCCATCTCAGGTCATGGTCTGATCATAGCAGCAACTCTTCCCAGCCACCTGCCCAGTATCGTCAGGTCCACCATATTCAGGCAGAGCCAGTTCAGCAGTTGCCCCAATACTCAGCCACCGCTATCTCAGGACACTCAGATGGTGGTGTATCAGCATGATCATCCCCTGGTAGTTCTTTCCCCTTCCCTGTACGAGCATGAGCCATTGATAGACGTCAATGGGATTTGGTATGACCGACATCATCTTGGGATCTGCCGTGACTATCCCGGATTCAGGTGGTCTACCGGAGGCACCTCATCCCAGCAATAGCCTCCAGCTCAGGGAGGACAGAGCAACCAACCTCCGCAGCAGCAACCCCAGTACTCCCAACCATCACACTACTACCAGTCGGGTCCTTGCCCCTGTCATCAGGGACAACAGTGGAGGTAGAAACAACAACCTCAACAGTTCACTCATCTTCCCCCTCACCAGTTCCAGTAGAAACCTCATTCCAACGAGGCAACCCGTCCGGTTCTCATGGACCAGCCTATGAGAACCCAACCCTTAACGATCTAGCCCACCTTCTCTGAGTGATAGGATGCCAGCCGGTGGTGCCTCGTCTGAGTGACGACCACACGAGGATCCAGGAGTGCCAGACGAGGAGGACAACGGTGCTAATGCCATTGATGATGTTGATGACGGTGGTGCTGAAGCTACCAAGGACGTTGATCCAGCCGATGGTATTGAGGCCTTCGTTTCTCCAGATGCAGCTAGTGGTACTGATACCATCATTCTACCTGATGCTGAGCTAGAGCGTGGTACTACTGTCGTGAAGACAGACGCCTTGGATGGTGCTGATGCCACTAGTTTTTAGTTAGTTGTGTTTCCTTCTGTTATTGTATCTCATGACAATTTTTAAAAGACCAAAAAAAATTATAAAGGAAAGTTTCTTTATCTACTTCGAGTCCATCTATGTTGCATGCTGATCTTGGTATGGACTCCATTCCATCACAAGCACATGAACCTATTCCTAACCCTCTATCTGAGGAGGGCCCAGCCATCCCCTTCCCTCAAGCACTCCGCTTGGTGCAGGGGAACAAAAAAGGAAATCCTAAAAAGATCCATCAGTTAGAGTTCAACCAACAGATGTTAGACATATTTCTAATTCAGCTGACTCTACAGGAAGCACTTGAGCACATCCCGCTCTTCCAGAAGAATTTGAGAGAGAAGACTACCATCCGTAGGAAGAGACGGAACCATAATGCCGAGATCCATGTGCTCACTCGTGCGACATGCTTCGCGATTCAGAACCATTTGCCAGCCAAGAGGCCAGATGCAGGAGCACCTTATGTCAGATGCCACATTCATGAGCAGCGGTTCGATCAGACTCTATTAGACAATGACTCTTCCATCAACCTCCTTCCGGCAGCTTTACTCGACCGATTCGAGTTTGGCCCTCTTCGACAGAGCAGGACCGTCCTTCAGTTTGCTGATAGATATGTCAAGAGGCCAAAGGGGTTGTTGAAGGACGTGGTCATCATAATTCAGGGTCTGAAATTCCACATGGACTTCATTGTATGGGTCATGGAGATCCCTGAGTCTGTGACAGATACCCCCATCGTATTAGGACGACCATTATTGGCCACAACCAAGGCGGTATCCGACCATGATAGTAGGAAGGTGTACTTTCACATCGAGGGCGAGAGTATACAAATAACGACGATCGACGAGACTGAAGCGCGAGATTCAATTTGCTCAGAGTAGTTCAGTGATACAGAGCAGATGATAGAGACAGAGTGAGACGTCCACCAGGAGTGTGATTTTGTGATCATAGATGATAAAGCAGTTTGGTCTGACCCCATTTCACGAGCTCTTGTCTCATCTTTAGACACTACAGATCTACAGCTTCCAACAGATGAGAGTTCAGAGAGCAAATTCCTGGCAGAGGATAAATTTGAGGTTGACGATCGTGCCATGGAGAGCGAAGCAGATTATGTTTCTTGTGATTCTGATTCAGATCCCTCAGATTCAAACATAGATTGAGTTGAGTTTGATGAGCTATTACCTTGTCTGATTCCCACAGATCCTACAACTGCAGTGGAGACTGAGCCAACACCGATTATATACACACCACTAGGGCCATCTTCACCAGAGTTTCACGCTCAGCGAGAGCTCTCACATTCAAATTTGTTTGTTTTCACGCAGATATTCCAGAAGCCATATTTGCCAGCTCCCAGTTGCCTAGAGTTGAAGCCCTTGCCACAGCTGCTGAAGTATAGATTCCTTTCGGGTGAGCATGAGATGTACCCAGTCATTATCTCAGCAGATTTGATTGGAGAGCAAGAATCTCGTTTGCTGGAGGTTATTGAAAGGAACCACAAGGCAATAGGATGGAGCGTAGATGATCTCCAGGGGATAAGTCTAGCCCTGTGCTCCTACCATATCTATCTCAAAGAGGATGGTAGGCCATCGCGTGAGTTCCAACGACGGCTGAACTCGAATCTTCGAGAAGTGGTCATGAAAGAGATATCAAAATGGTAGAGCGTTGATTTTATCTACCCCATATTCGACTCCGAGTGGGTCAGTCCATTGCATGTGGTGACCAAGAAGACATGCATCACTACAGTTGTGAGTGAGTCTGGAGAGGAGATCGCTACCTGGGTACCGACATCTTGGAGGGTCTGTGTGGACTGCAGACGATTGAATCAGGACACCAAGAAGGATTATTTCTCACTGCCTTTTATTGATCAGATTATTGAGAGACTAGCCAGGAAGAGTCACTACTGCTTCCTTGACGGGTACTCCGGTTACAATCAGGTGGCCATAGCGCCCAAAGACCAGGACAAAACGATATTCACCTGTCCGTTTGGGACTTATGCTTTCAGACGGATGTCCTTTGGTATATGTAACGCCCCGACGACTTTCCAAAGGTGCATGTTGTCCATCTTTTTGGACATGGTGGGTGATTTCTTAGGGGTCTTCATGGATGATTTCTCGGTCTACGACGATGGGTTTGATGCTTGTCTTGACTGCCTAGACCGCGTGTATCAGTGTTGTATCAAGGTCCTTCTTGTTCTATCTTGGGAGAAGAGTCACTTCATGGTGACTCAGGGGACGATGCTTGGTCATATCATCTCCAACAAAGGAATGGAGGTTGATCCGACCAAGGTGGATATCATTAGGAAACTTAATCCACCATCCAACTTGCGGCAGTTGCGGTCTTTTCTGGGGCATGTCGGTTTCTACCGACGTTTTATTCAGGACTTCAGCAGGATTGCCCGGTCGCTTACTGATCTGCTGATGAAAGACACCGATTTCATTGTAGATGTTAAGTGTCTTGTGTCTTTCGAGACTCTCAAGAATTTAATTGTTGAGGCTCCTGTCCTTCAGCTGCCTGATTGGTCTCTCTCATTCGAGATCATGACGGATGCTTCTGATTTTGCCATAGGGTCTATGCTAGGACAGAGGTGGGATGGATTACTATATGCCATTCACTACCCTAGCCATACATTGGATGCCGCCCAGCGGAACTACACTGTCATAGAGAAGGATATGCTAGCCGTAGTTTTTACCTTGGACAAATTCAAATCTTATATTCTTAGATCCAGAGTGACTATTTACACTGATCATATCGCCATCAGGTACCTCACGGAAAAGAAGGATGCCAAAGCGAGATTGACTAGATGGATCCTTCTACTCCAAGAGTTTGATATTGAGATTAAGGATAAGCTCGGAGTCAAGAATGTGGTGGCAGATCATCTCTCCCGATTGGAAAAATCTAGAGGAATCAGAGCAGATAGCCTATTACAGAAAACTTCCCAGATAAGGCGATCATTTCTATTGCCTCGCTTCCATGGTACGCTGACATTGTGAACTATCTTGTTGCCAAGAAAGTTCCACAAGGTTGGCCCAGACATCGACTTGAGACCTTCCTTGCGAAGGCCAAGTCGTTCTATTGGGAGGATCCCATCCTTTATCATGAAGGAGGGGATAGAGTCTGGCGTCGGTGCATTCCTCAAGAGGAGCACCATAGCGTCCTCACATACTACCACAAGATTGAAGCAGGAAGACATCATTCTGGGAGGAGAACAACATAGAAAGTGCTCCAATCCGGCTTATGGTGGCCTACCCTCTTCAAGGATTCTGATGAATTTGTGAAGAGGTATACTGACTGTTAGAGGATGGGCACTTGTGGACAACGTGATATGATGCCGATGTAGCCCATTCACTTCTGTGAGTTTTTTGATGCATGTGGCATCGATTTCATGGGTCCATTCCCTAAGAGTCTGGGATTTGAGTACATTCTGTTGGCTGTTGATTATGTGAGTTGTTGGGTTGAGGCCATTCCCACCCGAACTGCAGATGCTAAGACTGTTTGCAGGTTTTTAAGGAAAAATATCCTTTCACGGTTTGGGGTGCCTAGAGTTTTGATATTTGACAAGGGGTATCATTCTATCAACGATAAGGTAAAGGCCCTTGCTAACGAGTTCAACATAGACCATCGAGTTGCCACTCCATATCACCCTCAGACCAATGGTTTGCTGAAGTATCGAACATGGAGATCAAGACGATACTGCAGAAGGTCGTCCGCCCAGATCGAAAGGATTGGTCACATATTTTGGACTTGGTCTTGTGGGTCTATCGGACTTCCTTCAAGACACCTTTGGGTACGTCTCCCTTTCGTCTCGTTTATGGCAAGCCAAGCCATTTACCTGTGGAGATTAAGCACAAGTCACTTTGGGTTGTCACTGAGATATTATTGGATCCAGAGAGTATAGGAGATCAGAGGAAGGAAAAGTTTGCAGCCCTGGAGGAGCTTAGAGATGCAACCTTCTCAAGTAACCCCTACTGTCTAAGGAGAGAGAGTGAAGATATGGCATGATTCTCATATCAGCCTTAAGCAGTTTGAGCCGAACCAACGAGTATGGCTATTCGATGCCAGGTTGAGTCTATTTCCAGGGAAGTTGCATAGCAAGTGGAAGGGGCCATACTTGGTCCGAAAGGTGCACGACAATGGCAGCGTTGACATATCTGAGATGTCGTCGGAGTCCACCTTTCGAGTTAACGGTCAGCGTCTGAAGCCATATCTAGATCATGATCCGCTGATCGTTGACGTCACCCTCATTCATTTTGCATGAGATGTGGTCTTTGACTCACATCATTTGCATCTCATACCTGATTACCACTTTCTCCCGTAGATGTATAGATCCAGTTGTACATATCACACATTCTTTTGTCTAACACCCCATCTACATCTTGTGATTATGCTATACTTAGGGTGTGCTTTACCCTAAGTATGAGGGGGTATCATATTTTTTATTATTCTTTTGATTATTTTTACCTCTGTTTTTGCTACCTATACTTAGAGATATTTCACCCTAAGTATAGGGGAGGTAGACCCTGTACATTCTATCCCTCAGTTTTCCCTTTGTGTACAGATTTCTATACTCAGGATTACTTGATCCTAAGTATAAGGGGAAATCACCGACTTCTATTGATTTTATTCTTTCATCTGTCATTGTAGTATAGCCTTTCTTTTCGCTTCCCAATACTAAGCACGAGTTATGTCTTCTTCATTGCTCTCTGATCACTCTGAGGACATCGTTCGAGCTAAGTATTGGGGGGTGTTGTATATATTATATATATACTTTAGCCATAAGTCGTACTTTGTGTGAGTGTGTTAATAAATAAAATGGCTAAAAACCACAAGCTAAAAATAAAAAAAATTAAAATTTTTCCTTGTATATAAAATTCTTCCTTGCACATACATGTCTGTAAATATCTATTCGTAAAAACAATTTTTGTAAAAATGTTTGTAAAAATGCTTTGTTTTAAAAAGTTTGTAAATATTTTTGTATCAAAATTATGTATATAGTACAATTTTTTTGAAAAATGTTGAAAAATAAAAGTTTGCAAAAATCCGTTTGTAAATATTTGTAAATACTCTGCAAATCCTCCCTTTCTTGCATTCAAACATTTTCAAAAAATTTTGCATAGTTTGAAAATTGCATCAAAAAGAGTTTTCTACATATTTTTGTATATTCTTCTAAATCATAGTTGACATTTAAACTAGTCTAGAGTTAAATTGGAAAATGGAGCTTGGTTAAGACTTTAATCCACCTAATTCTCAGAGGAACCTTATAGGATTTGGGGTTAAAACTTTTCAGGTCCATTAGCGACTTAATTCTTTGAGTCCACTAGGCTATGTTCACATGTCATCTTGATGAGCCTAAGTAGAACACTTAACAATGCACGCATGACTCTCACAGACAATGGCTTTACTTGGACCAACACCTTACACATAGCTCCACACGGATGCGGTAATGAGGAGGCAGTTTTCTTTGGCTTGGAGTAGCATACGAGGGTAGTACTTCTAGGAGGAACCTCTCGTCTTCCTTTAGGGAGGGATATGTGTCTCAACTTCGTCTTGTAGCATTGAGGTCTAAAGACATGAGTTGTGGATTGCAATAATGCTACAAAGAGGGATAGTCTACCGGCTCAAGAAGAAAAGTCCGTTTATATATACTGCATCATGTACATATGTTGTACATATGCACAACAAATGTGTAAAATCAAGAAAAACTCCAAAAAAGTGGACATGCCTGTTTGAAAATAAAATGCCTACCAGAGTGTATATAGCCAAATAAAGCAAATCTTATGTATTACACCTTCTCATCTCATGAAGCTTGCAGCGGGAGACTTAGCTACGTGATGAATCTCAGATTCATCACTCTAAATCTCATTAATGAAGTTCAAATCCCTCAAAATCATCAGCATTTCCCCATTTATTCTGCATAATTAGCATTCATGCATGTTTTCATAAGAATTACATTTTAGCACTAATTTTTGCACAAAATAAGAAACCAAAAATCCCAGCAAAAAGTTGACCTATAAATAGCCTAACTTCCCTAATTTTTTACTAATTCATGCTAACTCCGAATGACAAAACCACCTCCACTGTGTACATATCACTAACAAGAATAAATGAAAAATACAAAAAAATCACTGACGCAAATAAGTGGACCAAAAACCCAAACCCTAGTTTCAGGATTTCCGGACTAAAAACCTCTTATCTTCCTCATCCAGAGTCCATTTGAATCCTACTCACTTTTGAACTAATCTACGTTCAATTACCTTCAAAGCAAGACTAAGCTCAAGTGATTCAGAGCTCATATGTGAAAGTTGGGTTTTGGGCCTCTTTTGTACATTTTGTATTTTAGCGGTTTTTGACCTATTAGTTTATGTACATATTTAACCTATTTTAGTTTGTTTCTTTTTCGTTTATCTTCTTTGATAAAAGTTTTATTAAAATGCGCAAAAATACAAATCAAATTGAGCCTCAAATCAAAGAAATAAATTTAGTCCAGGTCTTCACTAACCAACTGTACAAAATTGGTCTTTTTCATATTTTAATTAATTTATTCTTTTTCTTAATTAATAAAATCCAAAAAAATATATTAATATGTAATTATTTATCTTTGATTTTTCCATATTTTTTCGGATTTTTATATGATTTAAAAATGATAAAAAATTTACAAAACCCAAAAATCATGGTATTCTATGTACATATGATACCCCAAAAATATCATTTTATGCAATTGATCGATTTTAATTTTGATGTCTTAATGAAAGTTGTCGATCTCATCGAGACGAGCAATTTTCGTGAAGAAACTTTTTCGATCCGAGGTCATTTGCTATTTCTTTTTGAGTTTTCAAAGTTTTTATTTTTGTATTTTTGTGGTGCTGACACGTGGCGGCTCATGGAGCCGCCATGTGTCAGCCAATTTTGGGTGTATTTTTAATTATTTTTTTATAAAAAATTTTATTAATTCCACGCACGTGCGATGCATGTGCCACCCAGCACGTGCCACACGCGTGCCGCTCACCATCCCACTTTCATCCGCCACGTGGCGCTACAGCGACCGTCCGATCTAGTTCGATCGAACGACGCCTGTACGTATTCTTCCTCCCCTCATTTGGAACCTCCGTCGCCCCGTTTCTTCGCTGCTATTCTCGCCAGTCCCCTCCTCCTCCGATCTCACGCCAACGACTCATCCTCCCTCATCAAATCTCGACCGTATCCCATGATCCCCTCTGATCCAAGATCTCGCTCCGCCACCATTCCCATTCCGATCTCGTCAACCTCCCATCAAATCCCAATCACCATCTCCGGTGATCCCCAATCACGCCCAATCAACAACCGCTGACATCCTTCCATAGCCGGCTGCGATTCCTCGACCTATAAAAGACCCACTGCGCCTCTAGCTTTTCCCATCCGCCGAGCTCCCTCTTTTCAAAGCTTCCTCCGGTGGTGACAGCCCGGAGGACCCTCATCTCCTGCGAGATCTGAGGAACTTCTCCCTCGTCGCAGCCCACGACCGACGCTCCACCATCGGGTTGTTGCTGCTCCTGCTCCGGGACACCGTCGAGCCAACGCGATCATCTACCCCGCCTGACGATCTCCTCCGACAACGACGCTACGCCATCGCCACATCTATCTTCACTAGCGACGCCATCATCGGCTAGCCCCTCCGCCTTTGCATCAACTCCACCAAGACGACCTCCAGGAGTTGCGCCTTCGCCGATCACGCCCCGCTCTCGCCAACCACCGACTCCACCAAAAGGCTCCTCCGCCTTCGTCATCGAGCGCCCCTCCGTCCAGCCCTCCTCTGCCTTGGCTGGGCAGCTCCGCCAACATCCGGCCCCCCTCCGCCTTGGCCGGCCCGCCTCCTCCTCCCAAGGCCAGCGCCGGGGCTCAGACCCGAGGCCCGTGGCGGGGGAACTACGTCAGCCTGCGTCAGCCCCCGGGTCACGTGCTCCGTACGTGACCGCGAGGTAAATTGCATTAAACACCCCGGAGGTCCGCCTATTTACCGTACAACCCACTGACCAGAGGGCACGTGCTGCGCACGTGCCCCTCTGGATATTTTGCAAGGAGGAGCCCTCAATTATTGGTAATTACATCTAGGTCTCCCCCTGCATTTTATATTTATTTATTTATTTTATTTAATTGCAGAAATACCCATGTGTTCCCCATTGAGTTTAGACCTCTACATGACATTATTTTATTATTCAAAAATAACATGATGTTCCAATAATTCTCTACATTTTGACACATTGTAGACATTTTTGTGATCGATGGTTAATTAATAATTAATTGTTCTGTGAAAAATTGCGTATTTAACCCATTTCATGCTCTGAAATTTTTATTTGATTAACCTTTGCTCTAAAAATTCCCGAAAAATGACATATTCTAGAATTAATTGTGCTTGGCACTGTGCCCAAAAAGAATTGCATTTGCATGCACAGTTTGCCCTGTAAAAATCATTTTGCATATTTCAGTGTTTGATTTTAAATAGGTATTGAAACTAGTATTTTCGAATTTAGGATTTTTCTGAGATCAATCACCTAGTGATAGATCTTAAATAATTTTGTTCCTTGAAAATAACCAGGTTCAATATTTATTATAATTAAACATTGAAATTCATTATGTTTGCATTTAAAAATTCATAAAAATTTCATCTTACATCCAAAAATTCCAAAAAATTGTAGTGCATTCATTTTATCTATTTTGCATTATGGCCAAGTTTCATATTTTTCGGACATCGTTTAAACGTAACTGACATTTTAGTCCCTAAAATAGACCGAATTTGCATTTTGCATTCTTTATTGCATTAAAAATTACAAAAAATGGCCACCTCAAAAACCACGCATGAATTCTGATAGACATAATTCTAGGTTGTTCCTTTGTCTCCTTGTGTTCAACCTTGGGACTTGCCCAAGTAAAGTAAACATAAAATCATGTGATTAGAAATTGAATAAATATTTGTGGTTATTTTCTTGACCGATTCCGATTGCCGCCTACAATGAAACAACAAATTATTTTTATGCACGACAAATACACATCTTTTTAACACAACGAATTTCAGAGTCGTTAGATGGCGCCGTTACCGGGGAGGCAAATGGCTTAGTTTTGTGTTTTGAAAATTTTCGTTCGGTTTTCCGCATTCGGGTAGTCTGACCCCCAATTTTTTCATTGTAAATTCCATAATTTTTCCCATTCTTTTTGTATTTATTTTCAGCATTTATTTTTCATATTTTATTGAGTCACTCTCTTACACTATCTCTCTTATTTTTCTTGCAAGGTACCCGACGTACGTGGAGCAGTTTTTCAGGAACCGAGGCATCTTCACCGACTTCCGAAAAAGCCGCAAATAAATTAAGATCAAGTCGAGTCGTGAGAGAGTATAAAGTCTAGGTTTTTAATTTCTGCAACTTTTTTTTCTCTGTAATTAATTGCTCATTTATAGCGGTGTCCATTTGAACTCTCACGTGTGTAAAAGACTTTGAACTTTTTCCTGTGGTGTGTCGTGGTCTGTTTCACTCTCCGGTGAGGGTGGGTCCGACTTGAGTGGCGATTAGGATAGACCTACACATATGGCTCTCAAAGCATTTTAATTTTTGATTATACTCATAAGAATTAGGCCACACTTCCCCATTAATCAAGACGCACATAAATCATTTAACTTAGCCAAATTCAACTCAATTCTTCCCCGCTAATAGAACTTTCTGCTAGGTACGGTTTTTCATTGGCTTGCATTCATTTAGAACAAATTTTCAATTTTTGTCTAGCATCCCGCATGGAGATTACGAGGATTCACTATAAGTCTTCTAACTAAGCATACATCATAGTTTTCCGAGTGCATCAGCTTTTCCCGAATTCCTCCCTCTTGTTTTGCCACATAATTTTAAAAGGAAATTGAGGCTAAACGGCAGACGTGTATTTGTGTTCATTTAATTCTTCAGTGATTACCTAATTAAAATTGGGACTACTATATATAGCCGATTTTTAAATAACTCATAAAATCAAGAATTTTTGCGGGAGAGCAACCCCGACCTTGGATTATTTTATTTTTTTTCTGAGTGAGCGAGAGACGACACTTAAGGCTAGAGCCCAAACCTGGACTTTCATATTGACTACTGATTCTACCAAAAACGATTAGCTACTTCTCAGTGAGGATCCACGGGTAGCCGGTAAATGGTCCGGATTTCCTTAGCAGAGTGGGTGGTTTAGAGGACACTGTGTAAGGCTCCGTCCTCAAGTAACGGGTAGCCGTTCTATGGTCAGTACTTACTCCCATACTGGATGAAAGTAGGTGCAACTAGTCGTAAGAATTCGGTCCAGTCATTACGAAAATTTCGGCACCTAACAGCTCCCTAAATTCTTTCCAATATTGTCTTATTACCAACTAAAATTGAAAAGATAATAGCCGAACTCTTACGGCTTCATTGTGTGTGTTGGTGAACCTGGGTTTGATTTGTGTTTTGCATTGGTGTGCGTGAACCGATATCGAAGATCAAAAGCTGCACATTTGATAAAATTCCTTTTGACTATCCTGTGCAATCATCTCTCTCCTTTCTTGATACAAACCTCATCATGGAATTTTTGTCCAAATACACTCCAGATCCAGATCACAAAAATCATTGCAGACCCAACTCATCATTTCTTTCAGCTCTTTCAAAAATGACCGAACATTTATCTGAAAATCCATCAGAGCTATACTATGAAAATGAATTTGTCTCGGTTAGGCCCAAATCAACTAAATCCTCTTCTTTCATTAATCCTCCAACATTTACGGGAGACTTTCACCCATGGATGAATTCGGCCCCCTCATTGAATTCCTACCTGAATCATCCGACAACACATAACCACCTATCATCTTGGACTGAACCGTCTTACTCTCGGTTTCTCGCTCATGAATCATTTCAAGATCAAAATACATTTGAGTCTCATGACTGGCCGAGAAACCAAACCCAGATGGAAAGATCCGCACTTAATGATCATCAGCATTGGATTGACCGCAACAATCAAATCCCTATTGACCAACCCAAATATCACTCATTTGATCAGCCTATACATACAGAGGACCACATGGATGAGATCGACACATATGCACCCTGTATGACCCCATTATTTGAGGATACGATCAATCACAACCATGGAAGTAGATTCTACTCAAACCAGGATGGCATGCCTGAGTCACGGCATGTTGAGTATGAGACCTACACATTCTCGCAAACCCCTTCCACTGAGCAGCCTCCTTCCATATTTTTTTAGGAGAAATTTTCAAAAAATAACAATCATATATTGGATATCTCCAGAGACTCTCCTCTTAGCACATACAGGAAAATGGAAGAGGAACTTATTGAATCTCAAATTCAAAAACACACCCCGACTGCTCCCATGATTGATCATAAACATAATTTTGGGGATGATATTTCAAGGATAAATAAAAGATTCAAATTAATGGAGGATAGATTTCAAAAATTTGCTGACTGACTAATTTCACTCTCTTGGAGCTCAGACATAAAAAGGAATGAGAAAATGATTGGATCTAAGATTGAAAATTTTGAGGATATTCAAAAACCTAGGGATGATTCTGACATCGACACTTCTGCATATTATTCCTCTAGAAATGACTATGCCTCTGACTCTTACTCTGAACATCAGAACCCCTGCTCATTTGAGGAACACACCACATCATCACACCACACAGAAAATACCAAAAAAAATGGAATATTTTAAAACCACAAAAAATCGAAAATCTCAAAAAATACATAAAAATTGAATCTGAAGAAGATCTGAAGAATTTGGATCCTTCTTTACGGGAAGCACGGGAGAAATGATTGATTTTTGAACTTCCCTTTATAAAGGCCATTGAACACTTCCCCAACCTTAAAGGATTTGTAATGGTCAAATTAATGTTGAAAAAGTCGGGAAGGATTAGAACAAAGACTGAAAGACATATCTTGTAAATGGTCTCCTCCTTGGTGTTGAGGGGAAAAACCAAGAGCCGCATAGTGAAGCGGTTGCCCAGATTTGATTGCATGATCAAAGACACAGTTTTCACCCATGCTCGGATTGATGACGATTCACCGATCAGTATTCTCCCGACCTCTGTATTTCACGAACTCAAACTCAGACCAATTATGAAGATACGAGAGATTGTTCAATTGGCTGATCGATCAATAAAGCGCCCGAGAGGAATCATTTCTGTCATCATGATATTCCAAGGTGCTCCGCTCAAAGTAGAATTCACGATCATTGATATTGAGCATCAAATAGAATTCACCCAGTCTCCAATTATTCTCGAAAAGCCATTCTTAGCATTGGCTAAGGCAATTATTGATTGTGAGACTCGGGAAATCAATTTCACAGCATTGGAAGCACTTCAATCTGACACACTCTTTGAGGAACCACGATTTTCTAAGGCGACCCACGAAGTCCCCGACAACCGTAACCATGAAGCGGTAGAAGAGCCCTACCCCGCTGCTACACCTGAGATAGCGGTTGTTGATGAGACTATTGGTTTAGAGAATCTCTCCACTGCTCCATTCCCAGCTGCTCTCACCATGGAGAATGGAGTATATGAATCATATGATCCGGAGACTTATGCATGGGCACACCCTGGGTCAACCTATTCTGACTACATGGATCACATCAACTTGACATAGGAATGCTCCAATGTCAAATCGATTAAGATTGAACATGCAGAGACTCTTCCCAGTATTTCAATTCCCGCGGATCTCAAAATAGACAAATCCATCTTCTACGATCTTGAGACATATGAATGATCGCACCCTGGAGCAACCTTCTTTGAATACCTTGACCAAATCATCCCAAATCGAGAGTGCACCAACATTCAGAAGACTAAGAACAAACACGCAGGACGAACACCGACCAAGGAGAAGAATTCCAATGGCCATTCATCTGGATAATAAAGTGAACTGACACCTTCACGAAACAAGAAAAAGAAAGTCACCTTTGACCTTTTGTAAGAGGAATCAGCTGATGATCCCTCATCAGGTCCGGAAAATATAGTCTACATGAGTGAAGTCTGTTCGGCAGCTCTAAAGCCATATCTTCGCAAGGATCCAAAATTCGATTCTCGTTGGACAACTCCCGTTCCTAACTACTATTCATACAAAGCTGATGCTCCTGCCCTCTTCAAATATACTGAAATTATTTCTTATGAGCCGACTGAGACCGATGCTTCTGAGTATTCATATGAGGACAAACCGCTTGACCCCAAGAAGGAACGAGTTCTGAGGAAACAACTGAAGAAATAAAAAGACATGAATATCTGAAGTGTGTCCACTTTCAAATACTATTCCTCTGAGGATAATTCCGATGATGGATATCTTTCATCTGACTCAAACACTTCATCCACTATCCATCATGATTTTTCTGAGGATGACACTGATAATAATTGGGAATCATATGCTTCATCTCTGTCTCGTCATTATGATCTCCCATCGTTGGCTCACAAAAAGATCAACCGAAAACCGCCTTAATCACCGGCTACCCACCCTCCCTCCCGACCACATCGGCTCCTTGTACAGCTTCTTTCTCTACTTAGGCCAAGGCCTAAGTATTGGGGGAGACCGATGCCATCTGTGTATACCATCCTTCTCCTATCTCCCGATCGCCTCACTTCCACCCTTCTTCTATACTTAGGCTGACTAGAGCCTAAGTATAGGGGTAATCGATGCTCATCTATATATACTCTCTTCATTCACATACCCCGACCGCTTCATTTTTTCCGCTCTTCTTCTATACTTAGACTGTTCACAGTCTAAGTATATGGGGGCGAACCTGTATATCTTGTTCTTTTTTTTTCCTTTTTCACGCTCTTACGCTTAGCCCTAGCTATGTCTTCTTTACGCTTCTTGTGCTCTGAGGACACAACACTCGCTAAGTATAGGGGGGCCTGTATATATATTGTGTATATATTTTAGCCGTATCTCGTACTTCGCGTAAGTCTATACGTATTTACAGGGTGGGTTAATAATTTAAAAAAACTACAAAACAAAAGAAAAAGAAAAAGAGTTTTTCCACTAACTGTGACCAACCCAAAATTTTTGAAAAAATGGCTTCTTATTCATTTTTTGCATTAAAAAAACCCCAAAATCCCTTGCATAAAAAATCACAAAAAGAAAAAATGTGACTGCATTTCACATACCTGCACTTCATCCAGCATCGCATTCATTCGCATGAAAAGTCATTGGGTTCTGAACTGAGTTATGAGCAGAAATCGAGAGTGGTCTGGAATTGACCTTAATCCAGCTAAGTTTTAGAGGAACTTCATCGAGAAACAGGATTTTAGAAACTTCAGGTCTTTGACTTAATTCTTTGAGTTCCTCATGACAATGTGCATCATTTGACTCTTAGTGTCTAACCTGGTCTCTTCATTCTAGGTACAACTCTAGAATAGGTAATTAATTTGTACTCTCGCACTATGCACTTAGCTCAACTCAGACGGGATGTTGGAAGACTGTGTGAGTTTCTTTCTGGTAGCGTGGAAATCTAAAGATCGGAGTACGTGTTGAAATAAAGCTTCGGAAAAGGGATGGACGGCTGGGCACAATTTTTTCTAAGACCCCAAAAAATGTACGGAAACAGAAAGATTCTATATCCGTAGGGGCACAACGAGATCCAAGCAGAATCACCAAAAATTCCAAATACAAAGAAGCATTCTACCAAATAAATATCTGACCAAAAATGTCCAAGCTTCAAGAAACCTGCAGATCTTGGTGGAGACTCGGCTACATTGGCCAGCTTCACAAGGAGAGGTGACTACACTGGCTACCCTCCAGTTCTTTTCCCCTTATTCTAACTTCTCCCCCCAATTCGATTGTGAACACAGCGTGACAGACCTTAAAGGAAATACCTGACTCCCCGAGGACGAGTTACTAGAGAAGAGATGATCATGGTAGTCCGACATTCTGGATGGGAAGAGCTAAAACCTTTTACACACATGAGTCGACTGTTCAATGTTCATAGGGTATGCTTTGGGAAGAGGATTGATCTAAGATGACTTCTGAGCCGAAACTGTGACAATGATATGTAGAACTTGAAGGCTGTTGATTTTAAAATTCTAAGTCTCACCGAAGTTCCACCACACTAATAATCCAAAGGTCGAGTTTAGTTTCACTTTGACCTTCAACTCATGATCTTAGTATGGAACCCAATCTCATTTCACCTCATGGTATTTCTTTTTGATGCTCAGGGACGAGCATGGTTTAAGTATAAGGGGATGATGAATCTCAGATTCATCACTCTAAATCTCATTAATTAAGTTCAAATCCCTCCAAATCATCAGCATTTTCCCATTTATTCTGCATAATTAGCATTCATGCATGTTTTCATAAGAATTGCATTTTAGCACTAATTTCTGCACAAAATAAGAAGCCAAAAATCCCAGCCAAAAATTGACATGTAAATAGCCTAACTTCCCTAATTTTTAACTAATTCAAACTAACTCCGAATGACACAAAACGAACTCCATTACGTACATATCACTAATAGGAATAAATGAAAATAAAAAAAAATCACTGACCCAAATAAGTGGACAAAAAACCCAAACCCTAGTTTCAGGATTTCCAGACTAAAAACCTCATATCTTCCTCATCCAGTGTCCGTTTTAATCCTACTCACTTTTGAACTAATGTACATTCAATTATATTCAAAACAAGACCAAGTTCAAGTGATTCGGAGCTCATATGTTGGGTTTTGGGTCTCTTGTACATTTTGTATTTTAGCGGTTTTTGACCTATTAGTTTATGTACATATTTAATCTATTTTAGTTTGTTTCTTTTTCATTTGGCTTCTTTGATAAAAGTTTTATTAAAATGCGTAAAAATCCAAATCCAAATTGAGCCTGAAATCAAAGAAACAATTTTAATCTATGTCTTCACTAACCAACTGTACAAAATTGGTCTTTTTCATATTTTAATTTATTTCTTATTTTTTTAATTAATAAAAATTCAAAAAAATTAGATTAATGTGTAATTATTTATCTTTGATTTTTTCATATTTTTCGGATTTTTATCTGGTTTAAAAATGACAAAATAATTACAAAACCCAAAAATCAAGGTATTCTACGTACATAGGATACCCCAAAAATATCACTTTGTGCAATTGATCATTTTTGGTTTTGATGTCTTAATGAAAGTTGTAGATCTCGTCGAGACGAGCAATTTTTGTGAAGACACTTTTTCGATCCGAGGCCGTTTGCTATTTCTTTTTGATTTTTCAATGTTTTTATTTTTGGATTTTTGTGGTGCTGACACGTGGCAGCTCCTGGAGCCGCCACGTGTCAGCCAATTTTGGGTGTATTTTTAGTTCTTTTTTATAAAAAAATTATTAAATCCATGCATGTGCGAAGCATGCCACCCAGGCATGT
This sequence comes from Ottelia alismoides, assembly GCA_037367405.1. NCBI lineage: Eukaryota > Viridiplantae > Streptophyta > Magnoliopsida > Alismatales > Hydrocharitaceae > Ottelia > Ottelia alismoides. The sequence goes on along the minus strand of JAZKJV010011158.1, from coordinate 478,994 downwards.
GCCACGCACGTGCCGCTCACCATCCCACTTTCATCCGCCACGTGGTGCTACAGGGACCGTCCGATCTCGCTCGATCAGACGGCGCCTGTGCATCTTCTTCCTCCCCTCGTTTGGAACCTCCGCCGCCCCGTTTCTCCGCCGCTAATCTCGCCAATCCCCTCCTCCTCCGATCTCGCGCCAACGACTCATCCTCCCTCATCAAATCTCGGCCGTATCCCCTGATCCCCTACGATCCAAGATCTCGCTCCGTCGCCATTCCCCTTCCGATCTCGTCAACCTCCCATCAAATCCCAATCACCATCTCCGGTGATCCCCAATCGTGCCCAATCAACAACCTCCGACATCCTTCCATAGCCGGCTGCGATCCCTCGACCTATAAAAGACCCGCCGTGCCTCCAGCTTTCCCCATCCACCGAGCTCCCTATTTTCAAAGCTTCCTCTGGTGGTGACAGCCCGGAGGACCCTCATCTCCGGCCAGATTCGAGGAAATTCTCCCTCGTCGCAACCCCGACCGATGCTCCACCATCAAGTTATTGTTGCTCCTGCTCCGGGACACCGTCGAGCCAACGCGATCATCTACCCCGCCTGACGATCTCCTCCGACAACGACACTACACCATCGCCACGTCTATCTTCACCAGCGATGCCATCGCCGGCTACCCCCTTCGCCTTTGCATCAACTCCACCAAGACGACTTCCAGGAGTTGCGCCTTTGCCGATCACGCCTCGCTCTCGCCAACCACCAACTCCACCGAGAGGCTCCTCCGCCTTCGTCATCGAGCTCCCCTCTGTCAGGCCCTCCTCCGCTTTGGCCGGGCAGCTCCTCCAACATCCGCCCCCTCTGCCTTGGCCGACCCGTCTCCGCCCTCTCCGCCTTGGCTGGCCCTCCTCTGCCTCCCAACGCCAGCACCGGGGCTCAGACCCGAGGCCCCCGCCTCACGTGCGTGGAACGTGGTGGGGGAACTACGTCAGCCTGCGTCAGCCCCGGGTCACGTGAGGGAGGTCCGCCTATTTGCCGTCCAGCCCACTGCCCAGAGGGCACGTGCGCAACACGTGCCCCTTTGGAGATTTTGTAAGGAGGAGCCCTCAATTATTAGTAATTACATCTAGGCCCCCCTACATTTTATATTATTTATTTATTTTATTTAATTGCAGAAAAACCCCTGTGTTCCCCATTGAGTTTAAACATCTACATGACATTATTTTATTATTCAAAAATAGCATGATGTTAGTCCATTAATTCTTTACATTTTGACACATTGTAGACATTTTTGTGATCGATGGTTAATTAATAATTAATTGTTCTGTGGAAAATTGTGTATTTCACCCATTTCATGCTCTGAAATTTAAATTTGATTAACCGTTGCTCTAAAAATTCCCAAAAAATCACATATTGTAGAATTAATTGTGCTTGACATTGTGCCCAAAAAGAATTGCATTTGCATGCATAGTTTTCCCTATAAAAATCATTTTGTATATTTCAGTATTTAATTTTTAATAGGTATTGAAACTAGTATTTTCAAGGTTTAGATTTTTCTGAGATCAATCACCTAGTGATAGATCTTAGATAATTTTGTTCCTTGAAAATAACCAGGTTTAATATTTATTATAATTAAAAATTGAAATTAATTCTATTTGCATTTAAAAATTCATCTTGCATCCAAAAATTCCAAAAAAATTACAGTGCATTCATTTTATCATATTTTGCATCATGGCCAATTTCATATTTTTTGGACATCGTTTGAATGTAATTGACATTTTAGTCCCTAAAATAGGCTGAATTTGCATTTTGCATCCTTTATTGCATTAAAAATTACAAAAAAAGACCGCCTCGAAAACCGCACACGAATTCTGATAGACATAATTCTAGGTTGTTCTTTTGCCTTCTTGTGTTCGACCTTGGGACTTGTCCAAGTAAAATAAACATAAAACCACGTGATTAGAAATTGAATAAATATTTGTGGTTATTTTCTTGACCGATTCCGATTGCCGCCTACAATGAAACGACAAATTATTTTTACGCACGACAAATACACATCTTTTTAACACAGCGAATTTCGGACTCGTCACTACACTGGCTGGGTTCCCAGGGATACATGGCTACACTGACCACGGTCCATTCTCTTCTTTCCCCCTCGTCTTGAGCCAGTTGCACTTGAACATAGAAGGGAATACCTCGCTCCTCGAGGAAAGAGCGGCTAGACCGAGGAATTAGAGTTACCTTGTTGAAGGAGGTTGTTTCTTTATCATTTCTGAGGTGGGGAGCTACATATCACTTACACAGTATAAGGAAAGATACATAGCCATTAGAGTTTGCGTATGTAGACTTGTTCTGATTTGGATTATTGAGGAGTCTTGACCATTAATGGTGGAACTTAGAGGCTGTTGAGTCTTAAACCTATATCCCAATAAGGTTCTGACAAACTAATAATCCAAAGGTCTGACTGAGCTCCATGCTTCAATTTAATGAAGATAAGTTTAATAATCAACCTTGATTTTCCTTCGTTTTCTTTTCTTCTCTTTTCACTCTTTTTAAAATAAGTGTTTGCTAGGGGACTAGCAAAGGTAAAGTATAGGGGGGTGATGAATCCCTCATTCTCACTCTTTATTCTTTTATTTTAGCTATTTATCTTGGCAAAACATCATGTAAATACTTGTAAATACAATAACTTAACATTCAACATGCATTTGTTAATATTGCATAATTAGCATGTTTTTGTGCAAAAATAAAAGAATAAAGGAAAAGGAAAAGGAAGGAGGTATTTAGAATAAGTACAGAGCGACCCGAACCCCAAGAGAAGGTCAAGCCTTAACCTGATCGCAAAATAAAAGAAGTAGAGAGAGATAGGGTCTACCTTGTGTTATACATATTACCTATGTATATAAATAATTATTTTTAACAATTTTCAATTAAATTAAATTATTTACTCCCTTGTTTATACTCCTAAAAACAAAACAAAAACCATTAAATAAAAATAAAAATCTTCCTCTCATTTGTACAAAATACATGTATATACCTCACATTCACTATTTATATTATAGTTGAAATAATTTATAAAAATATAGTAAAAATTATTTTATATCCCTAAAAATATGTTGAAGATAAATAAAATATAAAATTTGGGTATTTTTGTAAAAATAAAAAAAATAAAAATACATGTACATAATACATAGGTATATTATACATATATATAATATTATATATTGTATATACACTAATTTAATTTTTATAAAAAAATTTAAAAATCAAAGAAAATTCTTTGAAAAATAATAAACATTTTTCATTTTATTCATTTTTAAATTTAAATTCATTTATTATTTTTAATATAATTTCTTTATTTTCTTCTCTATTTCGTCCTGTAGCAACTTTTGTCTTTTTCCTAGGCCATCTCTGATTAGGTCAGCAGGGATTCGTTGACCTCGGTTAACTGGTCCCCACCAGCCCCCTTTTCGCCAAATCGTGTTTTGCACAGATTTCTCCTATTTTAGCAACCCGATCCGACCATCTCTACCCCCGAACCTTTGCTTTGATTAGAGGGTGTGGATCCCTAATCCACACCTGACGCCAATCTCTAGGATCCATGCCCCGATTTGCGGGCCATGCCTCCTCTTTGTCGGACCGCAAACCTATATATCCTGCTCCTCCTCGTCCTTTTCCTTCACCGTTGGCTGTGCCACCTCATCCTCCATACCCGCTCTTCCTTTTCCAAAGTGACAACGTGAGAGGGAGAGAGCGAGGGAGCCTTTTTGGAGCAAGAGAGGCCCAGGTCCAGCGAGGTTCTTCCTCAGCTCCGTCGTGAGGAGCCCAGCCTCTAGCTGCGCCGGTTATTGAGGCCAAGACCCCCATGGACCACCGTCCGCACTCCCAGGCGTACTCCTCCATTTCTAGGTACTCTCTATACCCTTCGTTTTCTGCTGCTCGATCGTTCATCCAACCTGCAACATATCACGACCATCCTCTATTTCCCATCGCATAGCCGTGTTCCGACCGCCGCGTGCCTCATTCTGACCAACCCTCGCTTCTCCATTACGCTCCGCAACCCTTCTCTCGATTCCAATCATCGGACTGGAGTAGAGCCACAGGTCTATTCTCCCACATCGTGCGAGACCCCGTCCACCCTCCACCTCTGTTCTGATTCGAGTTGTGCTCTAACCCTCACTGGAGCTATCTCTCTGAGCACGACCTCTTTCTTGCAGGGTAGAAGCACCTACAGACCGCATATGGCAGTCTTGGATACTCCCAGGAAGCTCCAGGAACGTCGTGCATCACCAGGACCCCTCTCTTAGTCCTAGGTCCTTCTGAGTCATCCAATAGCCGTGGAGCACCTTTGCTGACGAGTCCCTCATCTCAGAAGCTCACAAGAACGCCAGACCAGCACGCAATCTCCGATTGAAACTCGCCTCCGGTGAGTTCTTCCCCATTCATCCAGGCCTCTTCTCCGTTTTTCAATCATGCGTTCTCCCAGTTCTAATTGCAACCATTCATCATCAGGAGGCCCTTGACAGTAGGATCCATCTGAGGATCTCATCTCCGCCATCCATCACCGAAGGGGTATCCGTGCATCTCAGCCGTCCATCCATAAGTAGGGCGCCATCGACCGTTGGATCACGCTTCATAAGGGGTAAATTGTTCTTAGGCCCCCCTCTATTTTACTTTTATTATTTAGTCCTGTAAATAATTGTCGTAGTTTAAAATAGTTTGGATATTTTGCAGTTAGACCCTTGTCATTTTCCATATTTGCATTTCAGCCTCTTTGTGTGAACTCACGTGCATGTTCATGTGCTTGTCTGGTGCATTTGCATGTTCTGTCCTGGATTTTATATATGTTATGTTTTGAATGGAAACTTTCTAATATTTGCATTTATGCCCCTATGCGTGGTTTAATGAGCATGTGCGTTTATTCTCTAGCTATTTTGTAGTTTTGGCCCTAATTATGTCATTCGTGTTATTTTTCAGCTGGAACTTTATTTTAATTCCAAGTAGGTCCCTATAATCTATTTGTCTTTTTTTAATTAAATAATTATCAAATTAAGTCCAAAAAATTGTATAAAAATTACTATTTGCTCCTGCTAACATGTAATATTTATTATAATTTTTGGGATTAATTTAGTATCGTATTTTATTTTCTAAAAATCAAAAACCCATAAAAGGTTTATTGTATGTTTTAGAAAATATATAAAAATTAGAAAAATACCTTTAAAAATTCCAAAAAAGATCATGAGTGTGTGTTTTGGTGTTCATTACTTCAATAGTATTTTTGTTTCAAAAACCCTTATAAAAACCTTAAAAATTACAAAAGATTCAAAAACTTCTAAAAATCATAAAAAATTCTAGAAAATTAAAAAAATACAATTTCAATTCCTGTTTATAGCTCTTTTCATTTGTTTTCTCATAAAATTCATAACTAGGACATTAGGGCACTTTAATTATTTTTAATTTACAATATTTGCTTGGTTATACATTGTTTGGATTTTTACCCTTATTTTATTTTTATAAAATAAAAAAATAAAAAATACCCAGAAAATTACCAGAAACACCTTAAAATTTGAAAAAAAACCAAAAATAATTTTATTCCTATTTTTAGCATTTTAGTTTCGAATAAAAATTAAAAAGGCTTGCTGGTGTGCATAGTTTCCTTATTAGCTTGTATTTCTCCCTTAATTAAAAAATCTATTTTTTTACAAAATTAAAAATCAATAAAAATATGCATTTTATTTCCTGAAAACCGACTACTTCGTACATTTTTGTGCTCCTTGTGTTCGACCCTGGTTGCTATACCAGGTTAAAATAAATAGCGAAGACCGCTGCCATGTTTTCGGGCTTTGATTGAGTGGTTTTTATTTTTTTCTTGATTGAGCATTGGCCTTGTGATACGGTTTGCAATGACCCTTTGATTATCTGATTCCCCAACTTGTGTCGCTCGGTCTCTTTATCAAGCACCTCTCTCTCAACCTCTAAATCCTATGCCATGTCTCATCACATATTGCATCATCTTTCGATCCTTCCCCCTTGATCTCCATTATCCCATAAAAAAGACCATCACCCTACAATTTTAATGTCTATTCTCCAAATCCCAAGCTCGGATCTCTAGCTCGATGACATTGGGGAATGTGATAGTTTCTTCGGGTTGCTGATTGAGCCATAACGAGATCTTGAGTAGGCCTTGGTGTGATTACTTGGAGGCCTGCTGCTATTTAAGTAGCTTTCAAGATGTTAAGCTTCTCAACTAACCTGCTAATAGGTCGAAGCAAGACTGGAGTCTCATGCTCCATATCCAGGCAAAGCATCTATCCATCACCTCAATGTATATCCATGATTCCCTATTCGTTTTCTCATTGTTTTGTTTTTCTTATTGTTTGGTCTTTGACGAATATGTGATTGATAACTCTAAAAGATGAAAATAAAGCTCCATTCCCAAATAATTAATTGCATTTAATCATATAAATATCATTATTAGCTTTCCTACATCAGTAAATAATATTCATATTTATCATGCATAATTTCATTAATAAGAAGCCAAAAATCATGTTTAAATATGCTTGTATATTCTCATAACTTAACATATTTGTATTTATTTTGTACTAACTCCAAATAAAGTAAAATCAACTTTGTTGTGTACATATTACTAACCTTAACAAATGAAAAGTATTAGACAAATAATAATCTGTATATATGCTTAATAAAGCTAAACCCTAGTTTAAGACAAAAAGTTGTAAAGTCCAATATCTCTCACATATAGTCTCTTACGAATCCCTACTCACTTTTGAACTTATATGCATTTAATTTTCTACAATACAAGATCAAATTCAAATGAATTGAGTTCATATGTGAAACTTGGGTTTTGGGACCTCTTTCTATATTATATATATAATGATGAATTTAACCTTATTATTTTATGTACAAAAATAACTCTTTTTAATTTATTTTTTTCATTAATTTTCTTTGATTGGTATTTTAATAAAATGTGCTAAAATCCAAATATAAATTGAATCAAAAATCAAAGAAAATGAACCATTCTGAGTCTGTATATAGTATATATAAGTCCCTTTTATTTTATTTCTTTATTCTCCTAATTATTAAAAGGGTTTTTATCAGTTGTACCCCTCTGAGATATTGCAATATCAGTTATGCCCCTATCTTTTTTGGAATATCAGTTGTGCCCCTACCTTTTTGTAAAATTCACAGTTCCGCCCTTCTGTTAAGGTAAAGTAAGGGCATAACTGATATTACAAAAGGGCAGAACTGTTAATTTCGCAAGAAGGTAGGGGCACAACTGATATTCCAAAAAAGGTAGGGGCATAACTGATATTGCAATATCTCAGAGGGGCACAACTGACAAAAACCCTTATTAAAAACAACAAAAAATTAGATTAATGTATAACTTTTTTATTCTATTTTAATTGATTTTATTTTGAAATTTTAATAATTAAAAATCATAAAAAAATCAAAATAAAAATACACTTTGTATAGATGACTTGTTTTGATTTTAGTTCAAAGATGTAGATCTCATTGAGAAGAATAACATTTATTAAGGCTACTTTTTCATTTGAGGTTGCTTATTCATGAATCTCCATTTTATCACCTTTTTAATTTCATTTTGGCCTTAAATTCCTAGCTAAATGCATGTATATATCTTTAATTTTTTAAAATAAATACTATGTAAATTGTACTAAAATACTATATAAAATACTATATATTTAATATATCAAGTTCCAAAATTAAATAATAAAGGAAGACAAGAAAAAGAAACAAAACACCATAGGTGTCAAGTAACGCTAAACCTCGAGACCTAATAATCATAATGACTTGGTCAGTAAGAAATAAAGTAAAAATGCGAAATTGAGTTCACATAAAAATAATGCACAATGTGCCTGGGGTACATAAAATAAAAAGCTAGAATAAAAACTTCACATACTTGTTTTTCTCCATACTATATTAAAATGGACCAAAATCACTTCAAATTGTATAAAACTTTTAATAAACTATTTAATGAAGGTATTTCGTTTAATTTGGAGTTAAGATGCAAAATTTAGGTTTTGGCCCCTATTGTGCAATATACCCATATATTTTATTCAATATATTTATTCTTTATATTTTTCAAATTCTTTTATTTTTATAAAATTGTAAATATTATTTGAAACATATACACATAATCACAATAAAATAAAACCATCAAAAAAAATCAAAATAAATAATACATTTACATACATAGGTAAAATATACTTGTATATACATATAAGGGTTAAATGAGGCTACACCATGGGTGTAGCCAATTGGCTACTCCCACCCCCCATTTCCCCCCTATTTTTTTATTTTTTTGGAAAATGAAAACATGTATATTCATCACTATACCCCCCTAACATGTCATTCCAATTTCGTCACAAACAGAGACTCCTATGCCCTCCATCTGAAGGGGGTCAATTTCAACAATTCTAAGAACGTTAAAATTTAACAGTCTCGATGGAGGGGATAGAAGTCTCGAATTAAGTCAAATTTTAATGACACCATGGTGACATACTGTGATCTAAATTCCAATAGGTTTCATTTCATAATAAAAAGCCTCATAAAAATAAATAAAAATATGTATAAAATACTACATTAAATTACAAACACTTTTCATGTTTAATAAAAATCAAATAATTCATTTATTATTTTTTATTTTATCAATCTTTTCCTCCTGGAAATTTTCTGGTTGGTCCACGTGGACCAACCAGAGGACTCCCTGTGTTGACCCAAGTCAACAACCTCTCTCCCTCTTCTTTGACCACCGATCTCTCAGAGCCCATACCTTCTCCCTTTTTTTCGCTCGAGGATATCATCATTTGCCTTGGCCTGCTGCTCAATTCCTGGAGATAGAACACCCTTAATTCCAATGAACATCAAATATCGGGTCTATCTTCATCGACTCGACCAGCATCTGCCTCGCAATTCCCTCCATTCTTCAGCCTATAAATCAGCCCCTCCAGCTTCGCCTCTAATTTTGATCCTTCTCCAATATTTCTTAGCCCCTAAGAGCCAGTCCATTCGCTTCCTCGTGGTGACAACTCGAAGATGGGAGGTTTTACAACAAGGAGGAGGCACAGAGGAGCAATCCAAGATCATTATCGAAGGAGCTCCATCGGTTGGTTCCGGCTTCTCGACTCCAATCGAGTTGAGGCCCCATTTTCTTTTCTAGATATATCTTTAGCTCTAGGTTTATTTCTTCCCTTTCATTTATAGTTTAATTGAGTCTTTAATTGCAATTTTAGGAACACCCAAATTGCATGGAGCTTGAGCTCTAGGATGATTCATTGTGATCAGACCGTCCGATCATCCCCATTTCAATCCCATTTCACCCCGTATCACATTCTCCATCGACCGCCCCTCTTGTCCACCTCTAATCCATCGTGGATCAGGGAGTCGAAGCTCCCTCCGTTGCCCTTCGTCAGAGCACCATCTTCATCTCATCACTGACTCATTTTGCTTAACCTTTCGATCATGGACATAACCCTCGAGCAAAGGAGCTTTTTGGTGCAGATTTGACCCCTGTTAGGCCATCTGGAACCCCACTGAGCACCTGGAGTAGCTCCAGTCATCTGGAGCCATCCGAGCCCCACAACCACCCTCGTCATCGCTAGAGACCGTCGTTGTATGCGGAGGAAGCCCAACAAGCTGCAGGGCCTGTCAAAAGGAAGATCCACCGCTAAAGCGAGGAGAAAAGTCTTAGGAGTTGAGTTTTAATTTTTCTTTCAGCCCTAAAACTCAGAACTTTGGATGAAGTGGCATCTCCGACGTTGATTGTATCTGACGGTTCTGATTGGCTGGAGGCGGCTACTTGGCTGTCCTTAGGGGCAGCTTCATTTCCCCTTATAATAATTATATTAATATTAATAAATATATACTTATATATAAGTATATATAAATTATATAGGATTTTATATTTATAAATATAGCTAATAATAGTTAAAAAATACAAAATAAATGGTTTTTATCTTTTTTATATTTTTCTTTGTTATACTTTTTTTGAGATTTTTTAAATTTTCATATATTTTAAGTTCAAAATATTCCAAAACATTTTGAGAATTGAAAATAGAAATTAAGTCAAAGATGTCTTAAAAGCATTTTTAATATGTAGTAACATGTATATATAAAATTATAAATAGAAAACCAATTTTTTTGTATTTTTGAAAATATTTTTTTTATTTTTTAGGGTTAGAGGGGTTTTTTCAGTTTTTAAGTTTTTCTTTTAATTTTTTTTATTTTTGTTCTATAGATATATTATATAGTAATATATAACACATATTGTTTTTGGAATTTTTCAAAATGTTTTTCTTATTTTTTGTATTTTTATCTTTAAACATGGATAAAATAACACCTAAATGAATTTTAATAAATGAAAAAATATATTAAAATGCTAAAATAAAATGTCATCATGAAAAGCATAGTATGGCGCACATTCACCATTGTTTCCATAATTTTCCATGTATAGGAGCTATTTAATCTAAAATAAAGAGCATACAATTAATTACAAGACCTGTAGGGGTATATTTGCAATATAAATAAAGATAAGTGAGTTACATGCAAAAATACCCAAAAGTTCTGAACATATTTACAAATTTTATAGATTAAAACGACATAAAAGAAACCAGAGGTGGTCCGGTGTAAATTGTCAACTCATGTGGGGCACCACGTGAGCTACCTGCCATTGGACCTAGGTGCAATTCCAAGATAGGTATGTCTCTCTTATTTTGATAAAACACAAATCTAACTTGCAGTTAATTGAGTTGTCGATGTAGAAAAACTGTGAAGACAGATTTAGTTAATCAAACAAAATCAGGATAAAATAGGAGAGAGAGAAACGAGATGAACAAATAAGAGCCTCTCTTATTTTAATCCCTTAAACTAAATTTTATGCATGTAAGTTCCCCTTAGTCGAACTCAAGGAGGCAGAACCTTACGTCGGTTTTCGATGAAAGAAAGAAAATCTCAAGAATTTTACTCTCTTCTTGATTTTACAACAAACTCAAGAAAACACTCAAAAATGACACGAACTTACAAAAATCGATTTGAGAAAAATACGAGATGAAAATCAACGAAAAATGATAAGAAATGTCGCTAGGGTAATTGTGTAACTACCCTAGAAAAATCAAGGAAAAATACAACAAAATAAAGGTCCAAAGTAACCCTAAGGCACAAGGGTATAAGTGCAAAGAAAAAGTTTTTGTCCTGTTTATGTCCCTGACAGGGACGAAACTGCAAAAAATCAAAAGTATTACGTTTAGGTCCCTGCGTGGGGACCTAAATGTAATATCGAGAAATTCTAGAGCTGCTTGAGATTCTGGATCTTTGTCTGGGTTAAAGATGCAATTGTTCCACCGTTTCACGATCAAGGGTGGAGATTAGAACACAGCACGAGATCTTGACCGTCTGAATGGGACATATATGTCGCGAGCCTGTAACTCACGTGTTCTTGAGCTGTTCCTCCCCATTCTTGTGTAGATGGCTAAGGAGGCTGCTTCTCCGATTTCTCCCCGGCATTTGATGATGATCTTTGGCCTCCTGTAGGGCCAGGAGGGAGACTCCTTCTCCCTCCGAGCTTGCCTGCAGGTGAGCTGCTCCAAAGAGGTCGGAAGTTGGCAGCTATACGTCAAGGAAGATGGCTGATCAGCAAGTCTGGCAACTGAAGAAGATCCTCTTGATCCGAGCTTTCTTCATATATTTTTATCTCCATACGAGTAGTTGATGCTCCAGATCTAATAACAACCTACAATTGGATGTTTGCTTGCTCGATTCTAACTCAAATCGTCCAAAGAAAAGTAAATTTTGCAGATTCTAAAGTGTTCTTTCCAAATTATGTGATAAGCATGAGAATACGAGAAATGGAAGATGGATTTGGGGCAGATTGAATTGGATTTGAAAAATGATTAGAAGGTGGCGTCTAAGATTGATGATTAAGGTTCCTAACTACACACTTAATACGACTAATTAAGGCACGAGTATTGAAAAATTAAAAGTTGAAAAGGGTGGATGTAATTACCTGGGATATATGAGGTGTATGACCTCAAGTCGTCGCTCGATAGTCGGTGGCCGGAGCTCTACGTCGCAGCTACGGTGTTGCAAGGCAGAGTTGAAGCCCTAAAACCCTCCTCTGATGCTCCCTTTTTTACGCAGCGCTCGCCTTTGTCCCTGTCACAGCTGGAGTACGGTGGAGGACGATAGTGAAGTTGGTGGATCGACCAGTTGTGTTCTGGATTAAGGATGAGTTAGTTGGAGAGGCTGATTTAGAGGGTATTTTATAGGATGATCAGAAGGAATTGGTTGGGAATCAAGGGTAGACGTGATAAGTAGTTGTTGGAGGAAGAAGACGGAGGGTGGAGATCGGAGGTAGAGACGATGAGGTGGTGGGTAGAAATGGGAGAAGGTGGGAGGTTAGAATAGACTCACCCGCCTGGGTTCTTTGAGGAAGATGAACCAGGTGTTGACATGTGTCAACACCTGGTTGGACAGATTCAAGAAATGTATTAATAAATAGGAAATAAATATTAGATAATGGTGTTTTAAATAAGTATAAAAACGAAAGTTATAAATAATTAAATTATCTAAATTATGGTATAATTAGTTTTAATAAATAATAATTATTTTATGAAATATAAATATTATATTAATAAATAAGTATAAATAATACTTAATAAAGAGGTTTTGGATTTTTAATTGGATAATTTAATAAATAATATATTATTTTTATATTTAGTTATTAGATTAATAAATAAAGTATGTACAATTTTTTTAGATTTTAATAAATTGATTTAAATATATTAATAAATAGGTATATAAGGTATACCGTTCATTTATACCTATAAATTAGGATTTTTTATTTATTTAAAATAATAAATAAGCTTCAAAAATTATGATATAAATTAAGATGAAAATAAAAGATCAAGAAAATGATTAGAAATTATAAAATTATTAAAACAATAAATAATATGTTATGGATAAAATAAATAGCCCAAAAACCCAGTTGTGATTAGGTCCCAAAACTTACTTTTTGCAAACGGACTACAGTTTTAGTGAAATCACCTCTATTAATTAGAAAATATTATTTTATGAACTTTAAAATGAGTAGATTGAAATTGGAGTTCGTACGAGAAAGTTACGATGTTTGAAAGTTGGGATTTTGACAATGTACAAGTTAGATTTCTTGGCATATATACAAGGTAATATTTTTAACTTATTTTTATATTTTTCTATACATTTTTAGAAATAATTAGGAAAAGAGTTTGGTGAAAAATATATTAATATGAATTAATTAAAAATCCTTGAAGTTTTGGTATTTATTGAATACTTAATGAAGAATGTCTAAAATATGGATTTTTTTCCCTTATTTCCCCCTACTTATTTACTTGTCGACCAATCCTTGGTTTGGGGATTAGGTTATAAATATATTTTTCAGCTATATTTATTTTCCAAGTCACATTGTACACATATACATATCTACAATTTGCCTTCTTTTTATTTTCTTTATTTTTATTCTTTTATTTATTTTCATGATTTTAATGCATAAAAGTGCATTTTTATTCGTGAATGGGATTTTGTTAAAAAGTAAAAATTAATAGATATCTATATGTTAATGAATCATGGATTCATCAGGGTCCAAGTGCAAATTACACACAAAATTAATAACGTAAATAAATACTTACAAGACTAATATTTAAATACAAAAAGAGGCAGGGGTTACTAAGTAATTTACCCCCTAAATGCATGTGATCGAATGGCGGAGAGGTATCCACGTGTCTTGATGTGCGGCTCTGGAGGATCTTCACTTCGTTTTAAATCAAGGGACCAGATTAGATATGGTCCCCAAGCCTGATTTGATGGTGGAGGAAGCGGTTGGAAGAACTCCTGATGAACTCACCATCGGTAAGCTTCGATTCCTGAATCCATGCATCTTCGGTCTCCTTCTCCTTCATTGAGAAGCTCCTCTCCTTCTTGGGGCTCTTGTGTGTCAGCAGGATCCTTCAGATGCGCTCGGGGCTCGCCGGAGGAGCCCTGGAGATTGAGGTAGTTGGAGCTTCTGTTCTTGCATAGGACTGGTGCTCCAGGTACTTCATGTGATCGTGGACCTACGCCAAAACCCTCACAAGCTTGAGCTCGATGTGCTCGACCTTCAATGAAGCTTGCTACGCAGGATCGATGAGTCGGGGGAGCTCCGCCGAAGGCGGTGGAGGGATTTACGACTCTCGCTTGATCCTTGCAGTATCAATGGGACAACAAAGGGGAACTGCAGAGAACTCGATGGGGGAAGAGAATGGAGGCGAAAAGGGGGTGGATCATGGTGGATTCATGATGGATTTGGGTGCCAGAGCCTAGTGCTCAGGCGATTTGATTTTTCAAATTAAGTTAAAAATACAATAAGTTAATGAAACTAAAACTAAACCTAAGTTACTGAAATGAAATGCAAGGAGAAGGAACTAACCTAGCAGCTTAATGGGCTTGGGAGCTCGAAGAAGGAGAGGTCGTCGGAGATGAAGCTCGGCTGGCCTGAACCACCATGATCTTGAGCTTTATCCACTCCAAAGAGTGAGAGAGAGAGAGAGAGGAGTCAAAGCTATTACCTCTAACTCAACCCAGGTGGCCTCCCTTGGGGTTACAGATCGAAGATCGATGATCAAATCCAAAAAGGAGGATGGAGGGGGGGGGGTACTTATGGGGATGGTCTATGGTCAAAAAGATGGAGAGATGGCAGGAGCAAGTACGGTGGTTAGTGGAGTCTGAGGAATGGGCGTCCAGTAGGGAGGTGGGGGATGTAGAGGCATGGGGAGCTCGAGGGAGAAGATGTAGTGGAGGTGGCGTGAAAAATCATAGAAAGAAGGGGTTTGGTGAGCTCTACAGGTCGGCTGAGAGAGGCCGTGCAGTTGACCGAAGTCAACTCACAGAGGGTCCTGGATAGTCCACGTGGACCAACCAGGAAAAAAGATCGAATTAAAATATAAATCAATTTTTATTAAACTAAAGTTAAAACATAAAAAATATTTATTATTTTATGTAGTATTTTATTCTGATTTTTATTTATTTTTACAAGTTAATTTGTAATATATGTAGGTAAATATACCTGTGTTTTATGTATTTTAATTTTGTTATGTATTTTATATTTTATTATTATTTACATGTATGTTATATATTTACAACTTATTTAAATTCATATTTAGGTATCTTATTATATTTTTGTGAGTTTACCTATGTACTTAAAGAATTATGCATGCATATTATATAGGTACATTATAAGTATGTTTACCTTTATATTAAAGTACATTATTTTATTTTTAATGTATTTTAATGGTTTATTTTAATTTTATTATGTACATATGTTTTAAATAATATTTACAAATGTACAAAAAGATAAGAAAGTGAAAAATATAAAGAATAAATATATCGAATATTATATACATGTATATTGCACAATGAGGGTCCAAAACCTAACTTTTGCATCTTAACTCCAAATTGAATGGAACCATCTTCATTAAATAGCTAATTTTATTTTATGAACAATAAATGTGAATTTGGTTAATTTTGAATATGTATGTAGAAGATACATGTCTGCAAAGTTTTCTTTGCGGTATTTTATTTTGTGTGTCCCAGCCACACTATCCATTATTTTTGTGTGAAATAGTTTTTGTATTTTTCTTTGTATTTTTATATACAATATTAGTGTTCAAAGTTTATTAATTTGAGGCATAAAAATAAGAAAATAAAATAGGACCCAAACTGTAATTATTGACCTATAAAATTAGGGTTTCTGTGTTGTATTTTATGTACAATTGACAACTCTATGTCCCCATACTTTATTCTATGAGGAAGTCATCATGATGACTGGGTCTTGAGGGCTAGGGTTACTCAGTGTCTTTGATACTTCATTCTTTTTCTTTTCTTTTCTTTATTCTTTTATTCTTCCAATAAATATAATATTTTATATACATTATTTAATGTGATTTATTGAGTGTCTATTTTCACAAATTAATGACATATACATGCATTTAACTAGGGATTTAAGGCTAAAATGAAAGAATAAAGGTGATGAAATGGAGATTCATCACCCACCACTTCTTTTTCATGCAACCTCGCCAATTCTAATGAAGCTCGTGGTCTAAGGGGATCATATTTATCCATTCCATACATGTCCAAAGGAAGACCCATTCCCCCTTTGGTGTTTCCTATCATCCTCGAGCTCAAGTCTTAGACGAAGCCTTAATACGCATAAGTCCCATCTTACACTCCTTATAGGTCCTTAGGGCCTAGCAATGGCAGTAGGGAAAACCATCAGAGTAGATACAAACCATCATCAGAGCACCAAACAGAGAAGAGAGGGGCGCAAGATACACAAACCATCTATTAACCTACTTCAGGTCAATCACATCAATCAAATCAAGTGAATCATCCTCTAGTTCCATTAAAAACTCCCTCATTCTTGGCCAAGGTCGATCATCACCTTCCTCAGAGCTCAATCTATTACTAGACACCGTAACACATGGGGAGTTCTCTATTTATATTTTTTTGCTTTTTAGTTTTTTTGTGGGTTTTTAATTATATTTAATTTTTATGGATTTTTCATTAATTTATATTTATATATTTTAAATTTCATTTTCAATTTTACAAAATATTATTTTCTTTTTGAATTTTAAGATATAATATTTATATGTATATATAATAATAATATATATACTATAAATAATATAGAGGCTAAGTGATAAATATATATAATGGAAAAATACTTTTTAGTTTTTTAAAGGTTTTAAACATAATATGTATTTTTATAAATAGTAATACTATATGGTATATAAGTAATATGAGGTATATAATATATATGGTTTATAATTATAGATATATACAAATATAGTCAAAATTTTAAAAATAAATTGTTTTTATGTTTTTATTTTTTCTTTATTATTTGTTTTTATATATTTTTTTACTAATTTTCATGTATTTTTAATATAATAAAAATACAAAATAAATAATACAATAAATATGCTGAATTGTTTTAGGTATTAAAAATAGATAATAGGTCCAGAATTTTCCAAAACTATTTTTAATAGATATTGTATAATATAAAGAAAATAAGAAACATAATATTTTTTATTGATTTTTATAGTCTTTTTAGGGTTTTGTGATTTTTAGTATTTTCTTTTTATATTTTTTGTGATTTTTGGTCTTAAGGTAGTTTATATAATAATATATTTACACTAAATTTTTAGGATTTTTTAAAGTTTGTTTTATATTTTTTAGGTTTTTATACTTAGATAAGGAATAAATAGCTCCTATTTAATTTTATTATATGGGAAAATACAATAAAAGCCTAAATAAAAATATGGGTGTGCATCCGCATGATTTTAGGCATCTACTATATTTTCCCAATATTTAGCAAGTATATAAGCTATTTAATAAAAAGACAAAAGCAAAGAACTAATATACAATCTAATAGGGGTATTTTGTAATAAGAATAAATGACAAGGTGTTGCGGGCAAAATACCCAGAAAATATTAACTATATTCACAACTTTAAAGACTAAATAAAAGTAAATAAAAGTTAATGGAGCTTTTGGGCAAAGACCACAACGCCTCACGTGTTGCAACACATGAGGCACAGGGACCAGTTTGCAAATAAACAAAAGTATAGGGGGTCCTATGCTTTTGCACCGATACACCCTGCAATTTGTATTTGAATTCCTTTTGTATCCGTTTGCTCAATTAATTCAATAGCTTTTTTCATTGCTTTTTGAAAGGAATATTTTTGATTTCCCCCCTCTTTAGACTTTTAACAATCATCTCTGACAGTTTGATAAAAGGAGGTTAATGGTAAGGGTACAAATGCTATCAATGATGTTTCTAAGAGTGCAAATGATATTACGAAATAAAACATGTTAGTTATTGGAAAATTTTGGAGGAATACATGTGCAAAAATCCCTTCTATAAGTTTTTAAGAAGATTCAATTCCAGTGTACAATGGCATCTCAAATACAAGTCAGCATATTAAACATGTTGAAACTCGACTCATCAGAAACACATCTTCACAAAATCCTGCGACACTGTGGTGATTTCCACCACAAGAGATTTGATCTACAGTAACGAATAATTTGGATATTCGTTGTCATATATTCCAATATTAAATGTATGATAATGGTATAATTTATAGTAAAATTAGTTTTACTCTTGTAATTAGCAACATATGTCATATTCCTTGCCAAAGATTCATATAACAATGATTTATTCGATGGATTATTCGTTAAAATTTGTAGAAATCATTGTTAAATTTACCAACTATTAGAGGAAAGCGTCAACGGATAATTGTTGTTATATGATTCATTATTAGAAATATAACAACAAATACAATAATCGCTGTGAATTTAAAGGAGCAAGTAATAGATAATATTCTTTGTTATATATTTAACTATGGATAATACTGTAATGAATATTGAATTGTTAGTTGATTTAGGTCAATTTTGCTACAGTATTTGTTTTTATCCGGCATCCATTTTTATAACCTTGCTTTCATGGAGATGTAATTCCTTTCTTTGGTGGCCTAAGAAGCAAGTTCAAAGTTGAGTCCCGGACGATTCCGAAATCACCCTATGTTAAAATATATGTCGTGTGTTTAAAATTAATGTGTCGTTTCGTTGTAGGCGGGCAATCGGAACCGGTCAAGAAATAACCACACAAAATCTTTGTCAATTTTAATCGATGCGGTTTTATGTTTATTTTACTTGGGCAAGTCCCAAGGTCGAACACAAGGAGGCAAAGGAACAACCTAGAATTTTATCTATCAAAGTTCGTGCACGATTTTCGAGATGGTCTTTTTTTGTATTTTTTATGTAATTAGAATTGCAAAAGGCAATTTTGACAAATTTTAGGGACTAAAATGTAAATATCGATCAAACGATGTCTGGAAAATATAAAACTTGGCCAAAATGAAAAATATGATGAAATGAATGCACTGTAAGTTTTTTTTGGAATTTTTGGATACAAGATGAATTTTTTTATAAATTTTTAAATGTAAATGATGTGAATTTCAATATTTAATTATAATAAATATTAAACCTAATTATTTTCAAGAGATAAAATTATCTAAGATCTATCACTATGTGATTGATCTAAGAAAAATCCTAAACCTCGAAAATATAAAATTCAAGACCTATTAAAATTCAAACATTGAAATATGCATAATGATTTTTACAAATCAAATTATGCATGCAAATGCAATTCTTTTTGGGCACAATGTTAACCATAATTAATTCTACAATCCATGATTTTTTAGGAATTTTTAGAGCAATGATAAAATTCAAAGCACAAGATGGGAAAAATATGCAATTTTCCACAAAATATTTAATTATTAATTAACCACTATCAAAAAAATTGTTCACAACATGTCAAGATGTAGAGAATTAAATGAGGATCAAAATTCTATTTTTGATAATAAAAATATGTAATGTAGCTATCCAAAACAAAGGGGGAATACATATGTATTTCTACAATATATAATTATAAAATAAAATGCAAAAGGATTAATATGAAATTATCGTAAGTCTGGGGGAAATGTTTGCAAAATTTCCAGAGGGGCACGTGTGCAACACGTTCCCTCTGGTCGGCAGGGGGTTGATGTAATTAGGCGACAGGCTGAGGGATCTTGCGCAAAATTCCCAGTGGTCACGTGCATAGCACGTGACCCTGGGAAGAGGCTGGGGATGTTCCCCCAGACGCTCGTGCGGAGCACGTACAGGAGGGGGCCTCAGGCCTCGTGCTCGGCGATGGTTGGCGAGAGCGGTGGCGGGGACGTCGAGTAGCTCTAGTAGGGGGCAGTGCTCTGGTGGTGAGGAGCGTCGAGGGCGGTGGTGGCGTTTGTTGAGGCCGTCGGCGGGGGCGAGGAGCTAGTAGGCTCGCCGCTGGTTCTTCGGGTGGAGGAAGTCGATGAAGGGGCGGAGCGGCTGGTGGAGAGGATGGCGTGGCTGAAGGCATGGTGGTCGATGCAGAAGGTTGACAACGAAGGTTGGAGATGTCACGGAGGTTGTCGAAGATCGCATTGGCTCGACGGGCGTGATGATGGAGCTGGGCACTACGACGGTTGAAGGCCGTGCTGCAACGGTGGCTGGACTACCAGACCTCGTCGTAGGAAGGCGCTCAGAGCTGTAATCTCCGAGTGTCGTTCGCTATTGGCGGATGACATCATCGGAAGGGGCGACGGTCTTTAAATAGGACCCGAGGTGATGGCTGAAGATGGAAGTCCTGATCGGTGGAATCTGATTGAAGTGGAGATTAGCGTGATTCGTGGGATTCGGAGGAGACGAAGAGGGAAGGCGACTGGCGAGATACGCGGAGGCGATTTGAGAAGGCAACGGACGATGAGATATGGGGGGCAGCACCTAATTTGGGCAAGGTGGGAGGTGGACGATGATCCCTGGTCGTCCGATCGGCCAAGATGGGGCGGCCAGAAGTTGCGACACATGGCGTCATTTGGGGCAGAGCGCTGCACGTGCACGACACGTGTGCAGGAGGCACATGCCTCGCACATGCGGCTTTTTCAATTTATTTATTTTATTAAAAACGAATAAATAAAAACTCAAAAAATGACTAACACGTGGCAGCTCCAGGAGCGGCCACGTGTCAGCACCACAAAATTCGAAAAATAAATACTTTGAAAAACAGAAAAGAAATATCAAACGACCTCAGATCGAAAACATTTCTTCATAAAAATTACTCGTATCGATGAGATCTACAACTTTCATGATGACATCAAAAACAAAATCGATTATTTGCACAAAGTGATATTTTTGGGGCATCCCATGTACATAGAATGCCTCGATTTTTGGGTTTTATATTTTTTGCTCATTTTTAAACCAGATAAAAAATCCGGAAAAATATGGTAAAATCAAAATATTTACCATTAATCTACTTTTTTGGATTTTTATTAATTAAAAAATAGAAGAAATAAAATAAAACACGAAAAGACAACTTTTGTACAGATAGTCAGTGAAGACTTGGAATCAATTTGTTTCTTTGATCTCAAGCTTAGTTTGGGTTTGGATTTTTGTGCATTTTAATAAAACTTTTATCAAAGAAGATAAATGAAAAAGAAATAAAATAAATATGTACATAAAATATTAGGTCAAAAAATGCTAAAATACAAAATGTACAAAAGAGGCCCAAAACCCAACTTTCACATATGAGCTCCGATTCACTTGAACTTGGTCTTGTTTTAAAGGTGATTGAATGTACATTAGTTCAAAAGTGAATAGGATCAAAACGGACACTAGATGGGGGAAGATATGAGGATTTTAGTCCAGGAATCCTAGAACTAGGGTTTGGGTTTTTGGTCCACTTATTTGGGTTAGTGATTTTTTTGTATTTTTCATTTATTTTTGTTAGTGATATGTACATAGTGGAGGTAGTTTTGGGTCATTGAGAGTTAGCATGAATGAGTTAAAAATTGAGGAAGTTAGGCTATTTACAGGTCAATTTCGGCTTGGATTTTTTGCTTCTTATTGTGTGCAGAAGTGAGTGGTAAAATGCAATTCTTATTAAAACATGCACAAATGCTAATTATGCAGAATAAATGAAGAAATGCCAATGATTTTGAGGGATTTGAGATTAATTAATGAGATTTAGAGTGATGAATCTGAGATTCATCATCCCCCTATACTTAAGCCATGCTCATCCTTGAGCATCAAAAAGAAATGCCATGAGGTGAAATGAGATTAGGTTCCATACCAAGATCATGAGCTGAAGGTGAAAATGAAACTAAAATCGACCTTTGGATTATTAGTTTGGCAGAACTTCTGTGCGACTTAGAATTTTAAAATCAACAGCCTTCAAGTTCTACACATCATTGTCACAGTTTCAGCTCAGAAGTCATCTTAGATCAATCCTCTTCGCAAAGCATACCCTATGAACGTTGAACAATTGACTCATGTGTGTGAAATGTTTTAGCTCTTCTCATCCAGAGTGCCAGACTATCATGCAAACCTCCTCTCCAGTAACTCGTCCTCAGGGAGTCATGTATTTCCTTCTAAGGTCTGTCGCGCTGTGTTCACAATCGAATTGGGGGAGAAGTTAGAAGAAGGAGAAAAGAACTGGAGGGTGGCCAGTGTAGTCACCTCACCTTGTGAAGCTGGCCAGCGTAGCCGAGTCTCCACCAAGATCTGCAGGTTTTCTTGAAGGTTGGACCTTTTTGGTCAGATATTTATTTGGTAGAATGCTTCTTTGTATTTGGATTTTTGGTAGTTCTGCTTGGATCTTGTTGTGCCCCTACGGATATAGAATCTTTTTGTTTCCGTACATTTTTTGGGGTCTTAGAAAAAATTGTGCCCAGCCATCCATCCCTTTTCCGAAGCTTTATTTCAACCCGTACTACGGTCTTTATATTTCCATGCTACCAGAAAAGAAACTCACACAGTCTTCCAACACCCCATCTGAGTTGAGCTAAGTGCATAGTGCAAGAGTACACATTAATTCCCTATTCCAGAGTTGTAACCAGAATGAAGAGACCATGTTAGACACTAAGATACAAATGCTGCACATTGTCATGTTGAACTCGAAGAATTAAGTCAAAGACCTAAAGTTTCTAAAATCCTATTTCTCGGTGAAGTTCCTCTGAAAATTAGGTGGATTAAGGTTAGGTCCAGACCACTCTCGGTTTCTACTCATAACTCGGTTCAGAACCCAAAGACTTTTCACAGATGCAAATGAATGAAATGCTGGATGAAGTGCCGGTGTGTGAAATGCAGACACATTTTTTCCTTTTGTGATTTTTTTTGATTTTTTATGCAAGGGATTTTTTAAGCTCTTTTTTTGCAAAAATGAATAAGAAGCCATATTTTTTAAAAAAAAATTTTTGGGTTGGACACAGTCAGTGTTAGTAGCAAAAACTCTTTTTCTCTTTTTTTAAGTTAGTTATCCACCCCGTAAATACATATAGACTTACGCGAAAATATGAGATATGGGTAAAATATATACATAGTATATATACATACCCCCTATACTTAGCGAGTGTTGTGTCCTCATAGCACAAGAAACGTAAAGAAGACATAGCTCAGGCTAAGTGTAAGAGAGTGAAAAAGGAAAAGAAAAAGAAAAAGAAAGAGATACATCGGTCTGCCCCCTATACTTAGGCTATGAACAGTCTAAGTATAGAAGAAGAGCGGAGAAAAATGAAGCGGTCGGGATATGTGAATGAGGAGAGTATATACAGATGAGCATCTGTTCCCCCTATACGTAAGCTCTGGTCAGCCTAAGTATAGAAGAAGGGTGGAAATGGAATGATCGGGAGATGGGGAGAGTGGTATGTGTAGATGGCGTATGTCCCCCCTATACTTAGGCCTTGCCTAAGTAGAGGAAGAAGCTGTACAAGGAGACCGATGTGGTCGGGAGGGAGGGTGGGTAGCCGATGATTAAGGCGGTTTTCGGCCGATCTTTTTTTGAGCCTGCGGTGGGAGATCGTAATGATGAGAAGGAGATGAAGCATATGATTCCCATCTATTATCAGTGTTATCCTCAGAAAAATCATGATGCATAGTAGATGAAGCGTTTGAGTCAGATGAAAGGTAACCATCATCAGAGTTATCCTAAGAGGAATAGTATTTTTGAAAGTGGACACACTCCATATATTCTTATCTTTTTGTTTCTTTAGTTGTTTTCTCAGAATTTGTTCCTTCTTGAGATCATGCGATTTGTCCTCGGATGAATATTCTGAAGCACCAGTCTCAGTCAACTTATAAGAAATAATTACAACGTATTTGATGAGAGCAGGACCATAAGCTTTTTATGAATAATAGTAAGAAACGAGAGTCATCCAACGGGAATCGAATTTTGGATCCTTGCGAAGATATGGTTTTAGAACTGCCGAACAGACTTCACTCATGTAGATTACCTTCTCTGGACCCGATGTGGGATCATCAGCTGATTCCTCTTTCGGAAGGTCAAAGGTGACTTTCTTTTTCGATGAAGGAGTAGTCTTTTTGTTTCGTGAAGTTGTTGGTCCACTTGATTCTCTATATGAATAACCATTAGAATTCTTCTCCTTGGCCGGTGTTCGTCCTACGTATTTGTTCTTAGTCTTCTTAATGCTGGTGCACTCTTGATTTGGGAAGTTTTGGTCAAGGTATTCAAAGTAGGTTGCCCTAGGTACGACCATGCATACGTCTCAGGATCATATAAGAAACATTCTTCTATCATGAGATCCGCAGGAATTGAAATACTGGGAAGAGTCTCTGCATGTTCGTTCTTAATTGATTTGATGTTGGAGCATTCCTGTGTTGAGTTAATGTGATCAAGGTAGTTAGAATAGGTTGACCCAAGGTGCGACCATGCATAAGTCTTCGGATCATATAATTCATATATTTGATTTCCATGGTGAGAGCAGCTGGGAATGGAGCAGGGGGAGATTCTCTAAACCAGTAGTCTCATCAACAATCGCTATTTCAGGTGTAGCAATGGGGTATGACTCTTCTACTGCTTGATGGTTATGACTGTCGATGACTTTGTGGGTTGCCTCAGAAAATCGCGGTTCCTCAAAGACTGGGTGAGATCGAAGTGCTTCTAATGCTGTAAAATTGATTTCCCGAGTCTCACATTCAATAATTGGCTTAACCAATGCCGAGAATGGATTTCCAAGAATAATTAGAGACTGGGTGAATTCTCCTTGATGCTCAATATCAATGATCGTGAATTCCACTTTGAGTGGAGCACCTTGGAATGTAATGATGACAGAAATGATCCCTCTTGGCCGCTTTATCGATCGGTCATCCAATTGAACAATCTCTCGTATCTTCCTAATCGGTCCGAGTTTGAGTTCGTGAAATACAGAGGTCGGGAGGATATTGATCGGTGAATCGTCATCAATTCGAGCATGTGTGAAAATTGTGTCTTTGATTCCATAGTCAAATCTGGGCAACCGCTTCACTATGCGGCTCTTGGTTTTTCTCCTCAACACCAAGGAGGAGGCCATTGACAAGATATGTCTTTTAGTCTTTGTTCTAATCCTGCCTGACTTTTTCATCATTAATTTATCCATTACAAATCCTTTAAGGTCGGGGAAGTGTTCAATGGCCCGTATGAAGGGATGTTCGAAAATCAGTTTCTTTTCCAGTACTTCCTGTACAGCAGGATCCGAATTCTTCAGATCTTCTTCAGTGTATTTTTCAAGATTTTCAATTTTTTGGATATTTTTTAATATTCCAATTTTTTGGTATTTTCTGTGTGGTGTGGTGATGTGGTGTGTTCCTCAGTTGAGCAGGGGTTTTGATGTTCCGAGTAAGAGTCAGAGGCACAGTCATTTATAGGGGAATAATATGCAGAACGCCGCTGTCAGAATCGTCCCTAGGTTTCTGAATATCCTCAAAATTGTCAACCTGAGATCCAATCTTTTCCTCATCCATTTTTATGTCCGAGCTACCAGAGATTGAAATTAATCGATCGGTAAACTTTCTAAATCTATCCTCCATTAAATCAAATCTTTTGTTTATCCTCGAAATATCATCATCCAAAATCTTTTCATGACCAATCATGGGAGCAGTCAGGGTGTGTTCTTGTATTTGAGATTCACTAATTTCATCTTCCATTTCTCTGTATGTGCTAGGAGAAGAGTCTCTTGAAATATCCAATATATGATCGTTATTTTCTGAAAATTTCTCCTCAAAAATTATGGAAGGAGGCTGCTCATATGGTCCATGCATGTGGAGTTGGTCTGAATAGAGTTCAATCCTTTGATCATGATTAGTCAGACCTTGATATTGTGGAGTTAACATACAGGGGTTATGTGTTTTTATGTTGTCAGTCCAGTCCTCTGTATGAGTGTCATGTCTGAAGATAGGGTTGTCATAGTCAATCCAAGATGATGGTTGATCATTTGTGATCAAGGGTCGGGTAGATGGAAGATGTGAAGATTTGTTAAATTCGATTATGTGGCTATAATCTCCCATGAATGATGGATTGATATTTACCGAATATGAAGGATGAGTCGTATGATCGGAATAGAGTGTATTGACATATGAAGAAGTGGAGACCTCAGTTGTTTGTTGGTTTGTATAATCTGAATACAAAGGATTGTCAATCATGAAGTAGATCGGATTTGTAGAGAATGTTGGATCTATTGGTGGTTGAGAGTCTCTTATGAAAGTTAGATGGTGTGTAGTTGAAGGGATTTTGAAGTTTTGGGTCTAACCGATACGAATTCATTTTCATAGTATAGCTCTGATTGATTCTCGGATAAGTGTTCTGCCATTTTTGAAAGGGTTGAAATGAATGACAGCTTGGGTTTGTTCGAGACGAATTGATTTTCATGATCTGGATCTGGGGAGTTCTTGGACAAAAGTTCCATGATTTTCGAAGGAGGTTTATTGGTTGAAAAATCTAGAAAGGAGAGTGATGGCACAATTGTGCGGCTTTTGATTTTCGAAATCGGTTTACGCTCACCAATGCAAACACAAATCAAACCCCAAGTTCACCAACTCACACAATGAAGTCGTAAGAGTTCGGCTATTATCTTTTCAATTTTAATTGGTGATAAGATAATCTTGGAAAGAATTTAGCGAGCTGTTAGATGCCGGAAATTTTCTTAACGACTGGTCCGAATTCTTACAACTAGTTGCATCTACTTTCAGTCAGTATGGGAGTAAGTACGGACTGTAGAACGACTACCCGTTACTTAAGGACGGAGCTCTAAACCACCACTCTACTAAGAGAATCCGGACCGTTTACTGGCTACCCATTAAATCCCCACTGAGAAGTAGCTAATCATTTTCGGTAGAATTAGTAGTCAATATGAAAATCCGGATTTGAGCTCTAACCTTAAGTGTCGTCTCTCTCTCACTCAGAAAAATAAAAGAATCCATGGCCGGGGTTGCTCTCCTACGAAAATTCTGATTTTATGGGTTATTTAGAATCAGCTATATTTAGCAGTCCCAATTTTAATTAGGCGATCACTGAAGAATTAAATGAGCACAAATGCACATCTACCGTCTAGTCCCAATTTCCTTGTAAAATTATGTGACAAAACAAGAGTGAGAAATTCGGGAAAAGCCGATGCACATGAAAAACTATGATGTATGCTCATTTAGAAGACTTACAGTGAATCCTCACAATCTCCATGTAGGATGCAATAAAGAAATTGAAAAATTAATCTAGATGAATGCAAGCCAATGAAAAACTGCACCTAACAGAAAGTTCCATTAGCGGGAAAGAATTGAGTTGAATTTGTCTAAATTGAACGATCTAATGTGCGTCTCAATTAAAGTGAAGTGTAGACCTAGGTCGTAAGAGTACAATCAAAAACCTAAAATACTCTAAGAGCTGTAAGTGCAGGTCTATTTTAAGCGCCACTCAAGTCGGGCCCCACCCTCATCGGAGAGTGAAATAGGCCACGACACACCACAGAAAAAGTTAAAGGTATTTTACACATGCAAGAGTCCAAACAGACACCGTTAGAAATGAGCAATTAATTACAAAAATTAAAATTACAGAAATATAAATCCTAGTCTCTACGCTCTCTCACGACTCGACTCGATCTTAATTTAATTGCAGCTTTTCGGAAGTCCGTGAAGATGCTTCGGTTTCCAAAAATCGCTCCACGTATGCCGGGTACCTCATAAGAAAAATAAGAGAGATAGTTAATAAATCAAAAATAAAATAAGAAGAATAAATGCTGAAAATAAAATAAAATAAATGCAGGAAAAAAATGGAATTTACAATGAAAAATTCTGGGGTCAGACTACCCGAATGCGAAAAACTGAAAAAAATTTTTAGACAAAAAACTAAGCCGTTTGCCTCCCCGGCAACGACACCATCTGACGATTCCGGAATCGCCCTATGTTAAAATATATGTCGTACGTTTAAAATTAATGTGTCATTTCGTTGTAGGCATGCAATCAGAATCGGTCAAGAAATAACCACACAAAATCTTTGTCAATTTTAATCGATGCGGTTTTATGTTTATTTTACTTGGGCAAGTCCCAAGGTCGTACACAAGAAGGCAAAGGAACAACCTAAAATTTTATCTATCAAAGTTCATGCACGGTTTTCGAGATGGTCTTTTTTGTATTTTTTATGCAATTAGATATGCAAAATGCAATTTTGGCCTATTTTATGGACTAAAATTTAAATGTCGATCAAACGATGTTCAAAAAATACGAAACTTGGCCAAGATGAAAATTATGATGAAATAAATGCATTGTAAATTTTTTTTGGAATTTTCGAATGCAAGATGAATTTTTTATGAATTTTTAAATGTAAATGATGTGAATTTTAATATTTAATTATAATAAATATTAAACATAATTTTTTTCAAGGGATAAAATTATCTAAGATCTATCATTAGGTGATTGATCTCAGAAAAATCCTAAACCTCGAAAATACCAGATTCAGGACCTTCTAAAAATCAAATATTGAAATATGCAAAATGATTTTTACAAAGCAAATTATGCATGCAAATGCAATTCTTTTTGGGCACAATGTTAATCACAATTAATTCTACAATCCATGATTTTTTGGGAGCTTTTAGAGCAACAATTAATCAATGATAAAATTCAAAGCACAAGATGGGAAAAATATGCAATTTTATACAAATTAATTAATTATTAATTAACCACTGATCAAAAAAATGTTCACAATATGTCAGGATGTAGAGAATTAAATGAGGAACAAAATGCTATTTCTGATAATAAAAATATGTAATGTAGCTATCCAAAAAAAGGGGGAAAACATGGGTATTTCTACAATATATAAATATAAAAAAATGCAAAAGGATTAATATGAAATTACCATAAGTTTGGGGGAAATGTTTACAGAATTTCCAGAGGGGCACGTGCACAGCACATGCCCTCTGGTCGGTGGGGGGTTGATGCAATTAGGCGACAAGCCGAGGGTTCTTGCGCGAAATTCCCAGTGGTCACATGCATAGCACGTGACCCTAGGAAGAGGCTGGGGACGTTCCCCCCGATGCTCGTGCGGAGCACGTGCGGGAGGGGGCCTCAGGCCTCGTGCCCGGCGGCGATTGGTGAGAGCGGTGGCAGGGACATCGAGTAGCTTTGGTAGAGGGCGGTGCTCCGGTGGCGAGGAGCGTCGAGGGCGGTGGTGGCATTTGTTGAGGCCGTTGGCGAGGGTGCGGACCTAGTAGGCTCGACGCTAGTTCAAAGGGCGGAGGAAGCCGATGAAGGGGCAGAGCGGCTGGTGGAGAGGACGACGTGGCTGAAGGCATGGTGGTCGATGCAGAAGGTTGACGACGAAGGTTGGAGATGTCACGGAGGTTGTCGAAGATCACGTTGGCTCGATGGGCGTGACGACCGGAGATGGGCACTAAGGTGGTTGAAGGCTGTGCTGCAACAGTGGCTGGACCACCGGACCTCGTCGCAGGAAGGCGCTCGGAGCTGTAACCTCAGAGCGTCGTTCGCTATCGGTGGATGACGACATCTGAAGGGGCGACGGTCTTTAAATAGGACCCGAGGTGATGGCTGAAGATGGAAGTCCTAATCGGTGGAATCCGATTGAAGCGGAGATTGGCGTGATTCGAAGGAGACGAAGAGGGAAGGCTGCCGGTGAGATACGCAGAGGCGATTTGAGAAGGCGATGGCCGGCGAGATACGCGGGGGTGGCACCTAATTTGGGAAAGGTGGGAGGTGGACAATGATCCCTGGCCATCCGATCGGCCAAGATCGGGCGGCCAAAAGTTGCGACACGTGGCGTCATTTGGGGGAGAGCGCTGCACGTGCAGGGCACGTGCACAGGAGGCACGTGCCTTGCACGTGCGACTCTTTTAATTTAATTTATTTTTTTTTATAAAAACAAATAAATAAAAACTCAAAAAATGGCTGACACGTGGCGGCTCCAGGAACTGCAACGTGTTAGCACCACAAAATTCGAAAAAATAAATACTTTGAAAAATAGAAACGAAATATCAAACGACCTCGGATCTAAAAAGTTTCTTCACAAAAATTGCTCGTCTCGATGAGACCTACAACTTTCATGAAGACATCAAGAACAAAATTGATCATTTGCATAAAGTAATATTTTTGGGGTATCCCATGTACATAGAATAGCTTGATTTTTGGGTTTTATAAATTTTTTATCATTTTTAAACCAGATAAAAATCCTAAAAAAATATGGTAAAATCAAAGATAAATATTTACACATTAATCTATTTTTTGGATTTTTATTAATTAAAAAAAGAAGAAATAAAATAAAACACGAAAAGATAACTTTTGTACATATAGTTAGTGAAGACTTGGACTCAATTTGTTTCTTTGATTTCAAGCTTAGTTTGGATTTGGATTTTTGTGCATTTTAATAAAACTTTTATCAAAGAAGACAAATGAAAAAGAAATAAAATAAAATATGTTATACATAAAATATTAGATCAAAAACTGCTAAAATACAAAATGTACAAAAGAGGCCCAAAACCCAACTTTCACATATGAGCTCCGATTCATTTGAACTTGATCTTGTTTTGAAGGTAATTGAACTTCAAAAGTGAGTAGGATCAAAACTGACACTAAATGAGGGAGATACGAGGATTTTAGTCCAGGAATCCTAGAACTAGGGTTTGGGTTTTTGGTCTACTTATCTGGGTTAGTGATTTTTTTTGTATTTTTCATTTATTTTTGTTAGTGATATGTACATAGTGGAGGTAGTTTTGGGTCATTCGGAGTTAGCATGAATGAGTTAAAAATCAGGGAAGTTTGGCTATTTACAGGTCAATTTTGGCTGGGATTTTTGGCTTCTTATTTTGTGCAGAAATGAGTGGTAAAATGCAATACCTATTAAAACATCCATTAATGCTAATTATGCAGAATAAATGAAGAAATGCTAATGATTTTGAGGGATTTGAGCTTAATTAATGAGATCTAGAGTGATGAATCTGAGATTCATCAGTCCCTAATCCTAGTCTCGAGATGCACACATGCGAGAGGTCTGAATCCCAACTCCTTAGGTCTAAACACAAGATCACTAAATCAGCGAGGAGGTCCACATCCTAAACATCATTATAAAGATCAGTCTAGTTAAGAAAAGTATACAAAGGAAGCACATCCACTCAAGCTACCAACCAAAGTAAACAACCACACTTGGCACAACACCGATCACTCCGATACACTATCATCCCCACACATGTAACATCTGCATTTCTTTTTAAGAGTGATTTTCCTGACAGAGCATTCCCATCACCTCAAATGCCCTGTCAAGGATCTGATATTGAAATTTCCCTGTTAGGACATCTATTGGCGAACTGTTTGTCGATCGGCAAACAATTTGCCTCAAAGTATTTTCTGACAGGTTGCTATTATTTTTCGACTAACCATTTGTCGATCGGCAAATGGTTCGCTGTTTGAATTTTTACATTAAACTTAATATATAATATTCTTTATCATCCGTCATTTCGATTTTATATATATTAAAAATAATATATAATATTATTCCAAAAAATCTTTTGAATTTTATTATTAAAATAATATATAAAATTATTTAGAAATGGGACGGATCATTCGTCGGATCAATGAATGATCTTTCGATTCATTTTTAAATAATTATATATATTATTAATATTATAAATTTCAAAAGTTTTTTGGAGTAATATTATATATTAATTTTATGCGTTGATTGATAAACGATTCACGATCTAAGAAAATCTCAAAATCAGATGTTATGAAAGGCATTTGAGTGACGAGAATGTCACAAAAATCACGCTCTCTTTCACTTTCCGTTTAACTTCTCCACCTTGCTCTCTCTCTCCCCCTCCCTCTCTTTCTCCCATGGCTTGGGGAGCACTCCGAGGTAACAGAAGGCTGGGCCCACACGGAGCCCAACGCGCTACTTTCGGTAAACTTTGCCGTGCCCGTGATGAGGTCATCCGGGATCCTCCTCGTGGGGCCCTATCGTGTCCAAGTGGGCTCCAGTGAAGCAGATTTTGGGCTTTTTGGGTCGAGTCCGCTACCACGACCGTTTTTTTCTTCTTTAACCGGTCCCCTCACCCGATAAGACCCCTTTCCGTGGATCCAATGGTGACTGCCTATTTAATAACTAGCTTTAAGTGGCAAACTTGGACCCAATTATTTGCTGATCTGTGCTGGTAATTTACTGTCTTAGTTTATGTATCATGCAATGTGTATGTAGTACTTGCATGAGATCAAAAGCCAAATCAAACCTCCGTTAATTCCGATTGACAGGTGGCACGAATCTGCGGGTGAGATTCCCGGACTACGCCGCTGTATATTTTTCCAGACATCGATCATATTGAGAACAGCAAATCCCAATCATAGGCACCAACTGAAGTTGGGCACCAATCATGTTTTCTCGATTATACGAATCTCACACTGGGCATGAAGCCCCCACCACTCCATATAATGTCACACGTCCTATTCCATCCTCCTCTAGCGACACTGACGCCCCCATAATTAAGCATCTTGCGAATCAATACTATGATCATAATAATCATGAGATCATTATCACGATTACGACAAGGCAAACCAATACTAATATATACACATAAATCATACGTGAAAGCTTCGTGTTGATATGTTTGCAGATCAGCAAATAGGATTAAACAATTAAACGTCACGATTTGTCTTCAAGGGAGGAGGGCTGGCGGAAAATCAGGATTATCTGGTTGTGATCTATAGAGAGAGATGTGGGGATAGAGGGAATGCTATTTGTGGCATTTCCCTTCCTCTCCCTTTATCTTGACCGTGAAGTCTGAAACAAAGACACACACTTTGCTTGCAAATAATTCGTCTTAGTCCCTACTCTAACCACCCTGGATTGGATCATCGAAAGAGATGGGATGGAATATTATTTCTATCAGCTCAGCTTTGTGCTCCTTATTTGTTACATCAATGTTCCTTCTACCTATGCATATTTGGGCCTTTGTCAGCTCGTGCATTCTGTCAATAAATTGAACAAGGACAGATGGACAAGACTTGGACAGTGCAGTTCAATCGTATTACATGGCTAAAGTGCTATTTAAGTTTCATCAACATGCAGCAAACTTAAATTAACAACAAGCCCAATGAGCTCACAGGTCCAATTGCTGGATTGTGTTTAGTTTCCACAGGGAATGCATGAGAGGAACTGTACAAGCAAATCAAATATGGAACACAAGAAGAGCTTAAGTCAATATTAACTAATTAACTAACATAGCACAAGCCCTATTTACAGCAAGAATATCCGGTGTAAATAAGCAGACGAATTTCCATGATGAAATCGAGGTAAGAACAAATACAAGCTTCCGCACAAAACATTGTCAGTAACTCCAAATGTTATCCAGATCTCCCAATGGCCCAACGGAGGACGGGCTCCCGGAGCCTTCGCAGCACGTGTTATGGGCAACGAGCTCTCCGTTGCCGTCCATGTTGTGAGCCGCACTGGTCTCGTAGTACTGCTCAACCTTGCAGTGATTGTCCTGGTGCAATGGGAGGAAGCCCGTGCCGATGGAATCTAATTGGAACAGATGGGTCTGGTCAGCTGGAAGCATCAGGTGATGAGGATAGAAACCGGAAAACGGGACCAAGTGGTCGACCATATTGGAATAGGAGCTGCAGTTGTCAGGGGGAGGCGAATCCAATAGTGCTGGCAGGACATTTGACGACTCCCACAAACCAACTTCACGCTGCGGGCTCTTCTTAATTTGCTCGGTCTTGCGGAATACCCTGCACACCACCCAATCATTCTGCAATAGCCAACAAATCGATACAGCGCCAGATTAATCACTTCCTGAGAATTGAACAATGCAAATTGAATTTCGTTTGATTTGGCGAGACACTTACAGCTGCTCTGGAGAATTTAAATAGGGATTTGCCTTCGAGCCTATACTCGTGCATGACCCAACCAGTCTTCTGTCCCCTGGGGGCCCTCCCGAGGTAGAAAACTAGGGTTTTCTTCATACCCACAAGGCAGCCTTTCCCTTTGTAGATCTCCTTATCCTTACCAGTGGCCTTCCAGTAGCCGGACTCCGTTGCTCTGTTGGTTCTACTGCCTGTTGGGTACTTCCTGTCCCTCTGCCAGAAGAAATACCACTCCTTCTCTCCCATCTTAGCTTTGCCTGTTCGATATGCAGCAGCAGCAACAAGCCAACAACCACAAATATTAGGCGCCAAAATCCAATCCACATGCATGCACGTAATGCATGAATATTACTAGATGAAGATCTTACATGGAAGATCCCAAGGCTCACAGGTGTTGAGATCGATTTCCCCTATGGCCCTTGCTGTGAAGTGCCTGTTCATGATCTTCTCTTCAAGATAGTTCACCACTATCTCCAGATCGGTGGGGTGGAACCTGAAGCCCGGAGGCATGTCGAGGTAGTCCTCCATGTTTAAGAAAAGGGGAGAAGTGGTGTATACTATAATGGAAAGGGGGGAATGGGGGAGGAGAGGGCAGTGGTCTTAAATAGAGAGTACCCGAAGAAGACCCGTGTGAAGTAAGGCGCTTGTAGGGGAAGCCTCTATCTCTTTTGGGTGGTAAGGGGGATATAATTGCGAGGATATGTGCTATATTCCAATTGTTGTCACGGCCTTTGTGGGGACAGACATATCATATATATAATTATCTCCCTATCCAGATTTAATAGGAATGGAGTGTAGTTATTGATTGTTTGGTCTTTTCTTATTTTGATTATGCCTTGTAAGTTGTAAGGTTCATGGAGCATTGTTAGAAGTTCTTCCCCCACTTCTGGGATAGCGGTGCTGTTGAGAGGATATCTGGTCGAGGATCCATGTTTTCGGCCATAATGTGCGAGTTTCAAGTGGCGTTAATTATGTCATTAAGTTACGAGGACTAAATGTGGGAAGTTTGATGTACCATACGTGTTTAAATATCTGGGGAAATAGGGAATATGAGATGCTATTTGAGGAAATTGTTATTAGAGATACCAATATTGTAAACCTTGCATATCATACTATGAAAACGGATCGTCCTGTAGACCCATTACAACAGACTCTGCTGTAATGGCGTTGATGTGCGTTACATGTTACAGCAGACTCTGCTGTAATGGCGTTGATGTGCGTTACATGTCCGAAGGTCATCCAACGGCTGAGACGCGGGGGAGGGTGCGGCACGGGCCGACGAGGTGTCAGAAGAGGGTGCAGACCGACGAGGTGACACGGGACCGGCACGTGGGAGGGTTCGGGCATGCAGAGGAGGCGGCGCGCAGGAGGGTCCAGGCCGAGGAGGTAACGGAGGAGGGTGCGGGCAAAGGAGGCGGCCATCCGCCTCCTCGGCCCGCACTCTTCCCCGCATCCCTTTTGTCATATGACACGTGACGCACATCAACACCATTACAACTGAGTATGCTGTAATTGGTCAGTGGACATGTGCTTTGCTGTTGGTGACAGGATGCTCTGCCGTGAAATCCTCTGCTGTGACGCAGGGGATCCGTCCGATCGGGAACGGACGTCCCTGATCCTCTAGCAAGGGCATCCGTTTTCGATTGGACGGATCCGCCCCTTGCCGTTGAGGGATTTATTCTTACTGATGAAGGGTTTTTATTATTGATTCCGATTATTTATAATCTGGACTTCAGGAAATTATATAACGGTGACTATCTGCTTGATGACATATTCGCTGCGAAATTCGGAAATATTTTTTCCCTTCTTATACAATCACGAAACAATTGCTCTATTTTATATGAGTCTTTTATCCCATTTGTCGCAATCTCTCTCCCCTTCATTATTAAGGTCCTTTTCAGTAATTATAATACTACGGAGAGACATTTATTTTATACATATTTGTTGGTATTTGGTACGGATATATGATTACACAAATGGATAATTTATTCATTGGTATTTGGTCAATTAAACAAGAAATGAAGATTCGAGGATCTAAATGGTCCATATTATCTAGCGACACTTTGTTGTTATCCCGTATAAAAACAAGCCAATTTCATTTCCTACTATATTTTATATTGTATTGGTTTGATGATCAAAGCAAAGTTAAATTTGCTTTGTATACTTTACAATGGAACATGATTTTTTTGGTTTTCTATTAATTATAAAGTAAAATGAAATTTTTAATTTTAAAAAAAGAAATATATTTGGTGCTTTCCATTTTAATCTCTTTCTCTTTTTAAGATTATAACGCCTCACCCTATATTTAGTAAATCAATTCTATCACTAAATTACAGCCATATATCTATCAGGATGCTTTGCCCTCTTTTATTTAACCTGTGTGCAAAAAGAAAACCATATTCTCAACGAAGTTGAGGAATATACATATGACAAGATAGAGAGGATCCTCTGCTGTGGTTTTGTGCCTGCTGTAACTGTGGGAATTGCTCGATCTTGGTCGAACGGTTCACACAATTTTGCACGGTACAAGCCAACATAAAATGTAAAATAGTGTGCGAACCACTCAATCAAGATCGAGCGGTTCCCATGGCCATAGTAGACTTTGCTGCATTTTGACCCACAACAATCCAGTTTCATGACAAGATATCATCATCGGGACAATTCATGACATATTCTTTGATTAAGTCCATTTAAATGATCCTCTCCGTTCTCCAATCTTGCAACAACAGTCTATCCTTAAAATATCTATATTTGAGCGATTGGACAACTCAAGAAAAATCCAAACGGATGTATAGATTAAATTTCTTTCACCCGTACTTAGCTCTTATAATCTAGCAATGATTTTATTTGATATTAGTATACATGTGTTTAATACAGATATATTTCCAGTATCACACCAGTAAAGTCCCATGTGAACAGTTTCATTTTTACTGTAGTAATATTTTGATTCAGATGAAAGAATTAGTTTCCCTCCCTTTACACTCAGCTAGAACCATTTCATGATGTTCCAGTTCCACCTAAAAAAACCATTACATCCTCTCGTTCTTTTAATCTGTGTTAATATCCTTAGAAAACACAGACAGAAGGAATTGATTTTCTTGTCTCTCGGTATATGATCAGAAAGACATGGAGCCTGTCAATGCCACGCTTATTCCAGACTGCACCCGGGTCTCCCGCGAACAATTTCCACTGGAAACACGAACAGCCGTGGGGGCGTGTGTTTCTCCTCCTCCTCCTCTGCTGCTGCATATTAATCCATAGTCATCGATCTGTAAATATAGACAAGATGTCAATCATTAATCCTTGACTCTGGTAACGCGTTTTATGACTTGCACTCGAAACCACTGTGTGTTTACGCGTTCTTCCAGCTGTTGTCCAACATATATCCCTGCTCCTCCAGTGTTAGGTTTTAAGTTGGAACACATTGGGTACATCATATGCAGTGTATATTTCTTTCGAATTGGTCAGAGCCACGCTGTTTATATGTTGAGTAACTTCGACGTGATCCTTCTAATGATCCTGTCATTTTATATGGACCAGTTCAGAGGATGGTTGAGGCATTTGAAAGAGAAGAATTCCGTATATGCTACACTCATTTCTCATGTGTAAAGGGAAACAGTAACAGTCGGATGCACAACACGTGTCACACGAGTTGAAAGAGTCTAAACCTCCTTCGCCGCCATTAAAATTGACCTTCAACTTTGAAGCACATGCGTGCATGGTGAAGATCTCCAGAGATGTGGATCCGTCGACCGAGAGCCCACAGCCGTTGGATCGGATATCGCGACTTAGGGGATGGGTAGTTGTTGCAGCGCGCGTGGCATTAAAGTGCAAATACATAATATATATGTTTCACCTGTAGTCAGTCAAATGCCGGTGCATGCAAAAATGGTCGACCTTCTATTTAAAAGATGGTTTTGAAACGATAGAGTTAAATAGATGCGATTAATGAGATCGCGACGGCTTGTAGGGTAAGGGATATATACGTTCTTCCCCTTTTTGGAGTCCAGATTGGAATATATGGTACTTACCAAAGATGATAGCAGGAAAAGGAAATAACATGGTAGGAATGAATGAAGAAGCCTGGTGTACTCTTCCCGTGGTCGAAAGTTTGCGAGATTTAGTAGGATTGGGTTGATATGGAATGTGGTGAACATCTTTGCTTGGTGTCTAGATGGTTTAAAAGAGAACGAGGATCTTTGGCAACTTCTGGTATGTCAAGAGATTCACTGCTAATTACAATTATCCTTAGTTAAGTGTTTTTTATAACTACACATCTACGTAAAAATAGATACCTTTGGGTGGATATGGTGGGAGTCATGGGACCAAGGACAAGTGCGTTAAGACTTATGTAACATTGTTGGGGACGGATCCGATCAAGCACCACACGATTAGAACCACGATCGAAGAAGAAAACACATACAATCGTACAAGATAAGGATTTGTAGCAAGGATTTATAGTGGTTCGACAATGTGCCTACTCCACTAGCTCACACCAGACTCTCTACTATTGTTTAAATGATGTTGGTATACAATATGTGGTGTCACATGGCTCCTTTTATACTACAACAAAAGAATACCTCACATTCAGCAACCTCCACCATCAGCTCTCAGCCAACCAGGATGCAAGATGTTGATTAAGCATCTCAGCTAGGTCTGGCTATTGAGTCATGGCTCGATGAGCCAGGCTCGGGCTTGGCTCAATAAGGGCTCGCGAGCCTGACTCATTAGGCTATTGAGCCGAGCCCGAGCCAGCATTTTGGACTCGATAGCTTAACGAGCCGAGCCTCGCTCGGCTCGATAACTCAATAAGGGGCTCGATAAGGAATATATATACATATTATATATATATATATATATATATACATATTATATATAATATGTATAAACAAAACAAAAGTAGCCCTTTGCAATTTTCCCTCCACTAACTTTGACCCTCCCACGAGAGTCATGACTCAATTCTTAAATCACATTCCTGTATACACATTTACCCCCCGCCCATGCATTAGAAAATAAGTTTTTTTATTCTTTTTTAGAAGCAAATATAATGTTACAATAAATATTATAATTAAGATTTTGTATATAACTTGGATAGTGACCTACTGGTAAGGAACATAGTCTTAGATAGAGCAGGTCTCGGGTTCGAACCCACATAAAACACTTTTCTACCAAAAAGTACCCATTTACCTTAATGAGCTCGACTTGGGATCGAGCCCAGACCATGCTCGATAAGGAGCTCGGGCTCGATAAGGGGCTCAATCGAGCCCAAGCCAGCTCGGCTGGGCTCGAACGAGCCTGAGCCCAGCTGGGCTTATCGAGCTCGAGCCAGAGCCATGGGCTGGCTCGGCTCGTTGGGCTCGATAGCCAGTCCTAATCTCAGCGATCTAACCCAACACCTCTCAGCCAATCAGAATGCAAGAGGTGGATCATACACGCCAGCAATTGATGAAGCCTCATTCATCACTCTTTATTCTTTTATTTTATCTAATTATCTTGGCAAAGCATCATGTAAATAGTTGTAAATACAATAATTTAGCAATAAGCATGCATGTGTTAATATATCATAATTAGCATGTATTTGTGTAAAAATAAAAGAATAAAGAAGAAAAGAAAAAGAAGGAAATATTTAGAATAAATATTCAGTGATTCAAAACCAAGAGAGGGCTAAGAAATGGCCTGATCGCCAAATAAAATATGAAGAGAGAGATAGGGCCACTCTACCTTGTACATATATACCATCTATGTATATAATCTATTTTTACAAAAAATAGAAATAAAAATGTATTTTTATTTCCTTGTATATATTTCTAAAAATAAAAAAATTAGAAAAATAAAATAAAATAGAATAAAATTCTCTCCCTCACTTGTATATAATACATGTATATGTGTATTCTTCGTTATTTATTTTATACTTGTAAATAAATAATAAAAATAAAACAAAAACTATTTTATACTCCAAATAATAAGTTGTAAATGAATAAAATATAAAATTTGGGTATTTGTGTAAAAATAATAAAATAAAAATAATTGTACAAAATACGTAGGTATTTTATACCTGTATATAATGCATTGTACTGTTATACCATAATTTATTTTTTATAAAATAAATAAAAATCACAGAAAAATAGTTTGAAAAATAACAAATATTTTTCATTTTGTACACTTTTTAATTTAAAATCATTTGCTATTTTTAATTGAATTTATAAATATTTTTGTACATCCTTTTTTTATTGGTCCACGGAGGAACGTTGACTCGGGTCAACCCCCTCTTCCAGGACTTGACCTAACCCGACTGTTCCATCGGACCATTTTCTCCCGATTATCCTAGCCAGGTCATGCATCCCATCCCCTTGCTCCGATTTTCCACCCGTGCCTTCCCCATGGATCCAGGATCCACGCGAATCCCTAAAGGGAAGCGCAGATCTTCCTCGGATTGCGTACCCTAGCCCGTTTCCTCCGGCTACCTGGGACGTTCTATAAAAGCTTCACTCGCCTCCCCAGCTCCTCAGCTCGCACCGCACCCCTTTCTGATACCCTAGAGACCTTCCTCGTGGTGACAGCCGTCAGAGGCCACCTTTGGTGCTCGGATTGGTGCCGTGTGGCCCAACTCACTTGTCGTGTCCGGAGAACCGCTGCGAGGAGCCTCCTTCACCAGCCGTAGCGTAGCCGAGGCCACAACCCTGCCATTCACCTCCTCTGGAGCTCAGGATCATACTTAGACCTTTAGGTATCCCTTAGATCTTTCCTAGCTCCGTCGTATGTTTAATCCTTCCACTTATCTTCGTTGTTCCTCTGCCTGCTCCGACCAGCCGGTCGGAGCTCCGTTACTCTCACTCATCCGCTCAGATCGATACCCTCACACACCCTCCATCCTCTCCCCATCTTGATCACCCTGACCTTCGATCTGCGCATCGAGATTAGGAGATAGGTCTCCTTTACCATCTTCGCCGGAGACCCATCCCCCATCCACCGTCGCTTCTCTATTGTTCATACCTAATAACCCCGACCGGAGAGTAGCTCCGAGTTAAAGATTTTCCTTGCAGGTCTTGACGCTCGTGGAGAGTCCCCCTTTCACCCTTGCCTATCCTCGCTGGAGTAGCTTCATGTCATCCACGTCGCCTCACCGATCAGACCGATGAAGCTTCCATCAGAGCCACTCATCTGACGTCGAAGAGACCCACGATTCTATTGGCACCCTCAGATCCTTCATCGGAGCTACAGATCACCTTCCGTGCTTCGACAAAGTTCATCGAGGTGCAGTTCTTTCAGGCATCTTCTCCGTCGTTGGATCGAGTCCACCTACCAGACTTCATCCCAAAAATCCATCCACTAGAGTTGTCAGACTGTTAGATGTCAGATCTTACGGCCCCGTAACAGCCACGTCCCCGACCATCTGACAGCCGTCAGATCTGACACCTGACGCGTCCAGAGCCACACAATCACGCTTCATCAACGGTCTCCACGCGCCCCCTCAAGTGCTTGTCACGAGCCCCATGGGTAAATTGCTCTTTTTCCCTGCGTTTCTTTTAGTTTTTGTTTTAGTCTGTAAAATAAAATCACAGTTGAACCATTTTGCATTCCAGTACCAGTAGTTTCTCATATTTGCACTTTAAACCTGCCTGTGTGGAACCACGTGCGTCGTCACGTGTATAGTTGGGTTATTTGCATTGTTTACCCCAAACTTATCTTCTATTAGGATTGAATATTTACTTTTCATATTTGCAAATATACCCCTGTGAACGTTGATTTAAGACATGTGCGGATTTTAATGGAGAAATTGCAGATTGGACCTTAGGGTTTTATTGCCTGTTACTTTTTGGTCTCAGGACTTAATTTAATTACATTTTGGTCCCTATGAGCTGTGAGTTTTGTTTTGAATGAAATAAATAGCAATTTCGCTCCAAAAATTCCAAAATTTTGAAACATCTCCTGATACTGTGTAAGAATTTTGGGAATTTTTGTGGCTTTTTTTGTTTTTGTTTGGTATTATTTAAAATTCAAAAGCCCTAATAAGTGTCCCTGTTTGTTTTCAAAAATCCACTAAAAATATTAAAATACTTTGAAAAATTCCAAAAAAAATTCTAATTGTGTATTTTGCGTTGTTTTTCTCCTGTGCAATTTCCATGTCATTCCCATTTATAAAACTCCAAAAAATTGAAAAAAACTAAAAATCTTATAAAAATCATTAAAATTCATAAAAAATCAAAATATTT
The DNA here is from genome assembly GCA_037367405.1 of Ottelia alismoides. NCBI lineage: Eukaryota > Viridiplantae > Streptophyta > Magnoliopsida > Alismatales > Hydrocharitaceae > Ottelia > Ottelia alismoides. The sequence goes on along the minus strand of JAZKJV010011158.1, from coordinate 437,000 downwards.
TATTTTCTTTTCCTGTAGGTAGATTTTATTTTGTAATTTCACATAAAATTACTACCAAGATTTTATAAATATTTTAAATAATTTTAATTTGCCTTTAGATCCCAACTGTACATTGGTAATTGTTTTTATCCTTCTTTGATTTTTTGAAAATTAATTATAAATTAGAAAAACCCCAAAAAATTCATAAAAATAGTTTAATATTTTAAAAACAAAAAAAGATTTTTGTTTTCAATTTGTGAGTATTTTCGGACCCCTAAATAATAGTTTAAGTGTTGCTTTTTGATTTTCATTTATCCTTTTTCTCATTATAAAATCATAAAAAATTTGAAAAATTAAAAAACCACCAAATTTCTTATTTTTCTTAGTAACCCTACTACTTCGTAGACTTGTCGTTTCGTGCTCCTTGTGATCGACCTTGGTAGCCATACCATGTAAAATAAACTGGCAAGACTGCTTGCTTCATTGTGATTGCTTGATTTCTTTAGATGGTGGTCTATTTTCCTTGATTGATTGCGCCTTGCGATTCGAGTCTCAACGCCCCTAGATATTCCTTAACTCGAGTTGCATAGAGCAGTCATCAGAATGGCACCGCCGAGGAGCACGACTTAGAAGTTGGTTTTCCGTTTTCGGTTTTGTTTTTATTTTCTTCATCTTTTTGTTTTTCTTTATTTGCTTTTATTTTTGTTTTTATTTTTGTCTTCTTTTTTTTCCTTTCATTATTTTTCATTTATTTTATTTTATTTTATTTTATTTTTATAATTGTGATATGACCATAGTTTTTGTTTCCCTTTCTTGCTTGGGGCCGACGAGCGAGGGCGACTATCTTAGGAGCGCTGAGGCACCTGAGCGAAGCGGAGGCAACTCGTTTCTGTATCGAGCCACAGGAGAGCGTAGGAGAGGAGGAGCAAGACTCTGGGAGGAGTTTTAGCTATTAGCCTTAGTTTTTTATTGCTATTATAATAATAATAATACATGACATGACTCAGACTTGGACTTGGCTTGATCTCGGGGTCTATTTCACCGAGCGCCAGTGTGCTCGAGAGACCTCACCGTCGAATTTACGCCGGTTTTGTTTATCATCACATTTTCTTTTATTTTTGATCTCAAAGTTGTTGGCCCTTAGACTTAGGATTTTAGCTTGACTATGATGTAATTAATTAAGGCCCCATCCCTAATTGATTGCCTGTACCTATAGATCGATAAGTGGACCTGATTAATTAAATCACAAAAGAAAAAGTTAACTCGAACACTTGAGGGGTCATGTGCTACTGGAGGCCGTATACAACACTGGTAGGATCCGTTGTGGCGGACACCGATCGGCATCAGAGACCATACCTCGACCCCTCTTGTTGATCGGTTAGCTATCGTTCTTCTCGAGTAGAAATTTCTTGTCTATGGCCTATTTCTTCTTGCATCATATAGGTAGTTTTATTCCTATCTTCAATTTATGTGCGGGTCACCATGCAAGTAGAGAGCTGGAGTTAGGTACGCATTTCTTACTTTGCATGCATCATAGTGTTTGACCGCGCATCGACTTTTTCGACTTCTCCCCCTATTTTTGGACTTAAAAATAATCAGGAGAATTGAAAAATTCATTAGGCATTGTTTGATTGAAAAATACCTAAAAAAGAAAAAACTATAAAATTGGGACTGCTAACCACACTCGACCCTAAAAGACACCTCACTGAAAAACTTGTCTTGGGAGAACAATCCCCTCATTGTCTGGTTTGGATGAGCGAGAGAGTGACCCGCACACTAGGCTAGAGCCATATCTGACCTCTCCTCAGACTACTAATTTCGGGTTAGTCATTCTCCAGTGAGGATCGCTCCGGTTTCCGGTAAAGCGGGCCACGATATCCTTAACAGAGCGAGTCGATCGGGTAGCCGGTAAACGGTCCACGACTTGTACTGGCTGGGAAAGATCTAGCCTTGGGATCGGGACAGTCTCCTGAGAGCGTTGGATTCCCAACAGCTTGCTTAATCGCTCTGATAGACTGCTTAATCACCTAATAAAATCGACAAGATAAAAGACCGAACCTTTACGGTCATCAGAATGGCGCTATTATCGGGGAGTGCTTGCCCGATCTGTAAGAGTAGGTGAATTGGGGGTTTGCTTGCCCGATCTTGTGTGTTTTCTAGATCTCATCCGACTTCACTCGCTACATCACGATGATGGGCCGGAGGTCCCTTAGGCAGCCTTTGGTTGCACCGCTTTCGAGCACTCCGGTCCACTCATCTAGGTTGGTTTGCGAGAGCCCAGACCCGCTCTCCGAACCTGAGTTTGACTCCGCCCTGTTCCCACTATACCACCCTTCTACCAGTCCTGAGGTGCCCGAGTAGAGACAGCAGTAGACGTTTGATCATTTGACGGTACATGAGTTTGGGTCTTTTACCTTTGCAGAGACCATGGCCAGCAGCGAGGAGCACACTGATGGACTCAGTGGGACCCACACCTACGTACTTGATCAGGGTGCCATCAACAACACCCTGTTAGCTTCCCTGGAGACCTTGCAATGTCAAATTAGAGACCAGGGGGCTTTCATGGCTGATATGCACCGAGAGATGGAGCAGATGCGAGTAGACAGAGATCAGCGCAGAGCCGGTGGAGGAGGAGACATTCCTGAGGGAGGAGAGCCAGATGAGCCAGCACAGCCAGCAGCATTTGCATGACCGATGAGAGAGTTGCACAACCCTGATGCAACCGTGACCCGCAGATGGATTCATCTGCCAGCTATTCTGGGAGATTTCAAACTCTCGCCTCAGACCATTCAGCTACTGCCCAGATTCCACGGGCTTGCCATCGAGGAGCCGCACCTCCAACTCCAGGAGTTTGAGATGATCTGTAGCACGGTCCACGATCGCCTCGTGGACGAGGATACCATCAAGATGACGAAATTTCTGTTCTCCCTCATCGACAGAGTAGATTATTGGTTGAAGCACCTAGGGAAATACGTCACATCATGGGAACAACTCTTGAACGAGTACTTGAATAAGTACTACCCACTTGGTCGGACGAATGCAGCGCAAGCCCTCATCAACAACTTCTCCATGCTTCCCAACGAGCAATTCCATGAGGCATGGGATAGGTTCAGAGAGCTCATTGACCAGTGTCCCCATCACAGCATATCCAAGCCCAACTTGTTCAGAATTTCTTCTGCGGCCTTACACTGGAGGTTCAGGGGCTAGTGAACACATCTTGTGGGGTTTCCTACTTCGCCAAGGATAAGGATCATGTCTGGGCCATCTACGAGGAGATGGAAGAGAATTACACAGTTATGTCCCAGACCCGCCTCTTTATACAGGGGAAGCCCACACCACATGCGGTGTCCTATCAACGGATAGCATGGGTCGATGCAGGTCCTTCCACATCCTCAGCAGCTGCAGCACAGGCAGAGTCGTCGGCCGCTGATATGGATATTATCAGCGAGAAGTTGGACTGCATCGAGATCATAGAGAAGAAGCAGTGCCAGGGCATGTCTTAGATAGATCAGATGGCACAGACGCTGAGTTACCTGAAGACCCAGATCATGTGTCTCCAAGAGGCACAACAGCTTCTCAGCCCCATCTCAGGTCACGGGCTGACCCCAACAGCAACAGATGATCGACCCATCCCTCCACTCACTACCGATAGGTGCGTCACATTCAGGTGGAGCCATTCCAGCAGCAACAACAATAGTATGTCCAACTACCACCATCTCCGGACAGTCAGATGGTGGTCTACCAGCCGGATCAGCCCCTGACAGTCCTTCCCCCACCCACTTACAAGCAGGAGCCATTGATGGAAGTCAACAGGATTTGGTAAATGACCGATCTCAGCCTGGGATCCGCCGAGACCATCTCAGATTCCGTTGGTCGACCAGAGGTACCTCATCCCAACAGCAACCTCCAGTTCAGGGTGGCCAGTACAACCAGTAACACCAGCAGTCCCAGTTCCCACAGCCACAACCACAATCACACTACCAGCAGGGTCCTCGTACCTGCCAGTAGGGACAACCGTAGAGGCAGCAGAACCGGCCTTAGCAGTTTCATCACCAATACCCCCCTCATCCTTCTCAGCAGCAGTAGACTCACTTTCAGAGAGACCACCCGTCCGGTTCTCATGGGCCCGCCTATGAGAATCCAGCTTTAGATTATTTAGCATGCCTTATCTCCGAGCAGCAGGCTACATTCAGGCGGGAGATGGACGAGTTCCATCAGGAGATGATGGAGATAGTGCAGGGCAAGGCTGCCATACCTGCTTAGATCGAGCCGAACCCAAACAACCTGAATAGGAAGTCTGAGAGCAGAGTTTACAGAGGTTACTACTCCTAGTGACTCACTTGGTGATATTTCTGCATATGCTTTTGATACTGACTTTGTTACACTTAGGAGCGGTAGGATGCTAGCCGCCAGCGCCTCATCTGAGCGAAGACCACATGAGGACTCAGGAGCGCCCGATGAGGAGGAGAGCGGTACTGATGCCACTCATGATGATATTGATGACGGTGATGCTGATGCCACCAAGGACGTAGTTCCAGCTGACAGTACTGAGGCCGTCACTTCACCCGATGCAGGAGGTGGTGCTGATGTTACTAGAGATGATGATGCTGAGCCAGAGTGCAGTGCTGATGCTGCAAGTACAGATGCTGCGGGTGGTACTAAGGCCACCCATTCTATTCCTATTGCATTTCCATCTGTTTTTGTATCTCGGGACTATTTTGGAAAATCTAATAAAGGAAAGGGCTCCTTATTTATGAGTCCATCTACGATGCCTGGAGATGTGTATGGATTTTGTTTCACCACAGTAACAGGGACCCGATCCTAGCCCTCCATCTGAGGAGGGCCCATCCATCCCCTTCCCTCAAGCACTCCGCTTGACTAAGGGGACTAAAAAAGAAAATCCAAAAAAATCTCAGCAGCTAGAGTTCAGCCAGCATATGATAGACAGATTCCAGATTTAGTTGACTCTACAGGAGGCCTTGGAGCACATCCCTCTCTTCCAGACGAACCTTAGAAAGAGAACCACCATTCGCAGAAAGAGGAGGAACCATCATTCATGTGCTCACTCGTGCCACCTGCTTCGCCATCCAGAACCGTCTGCCAGCAAAGAGGCTAGATGCAGAAGCTCCCTATGTCAGATGTCACATACATGAGTAGAGGTTCAATCAGACTCTATTACACAGTGGATCTTCTATCAACCTACTTCCGGTAGCCATACTCGACCTTCGAGTTTGGCCCTCTTCGATAGAGTATGACAGACCTTCAGTTTGCTGATATATCTGTCAAGAGGTCGAAGGGGCTGTTGAGGGATGTGGTCGTCACAATTCAGGGAATGAAATTCCTCGTAGACTTTGTTGTGTTGGACATGGAGATCCCTGAATTTGCGACCGATACCCCTATCATTCTTGGACACGCGTTCTTGGCCACAGCCAAGGCAGTGTCCGATCATGATAGCGGGAAGGTATACTTTCGCGTCGAAGGCGAGAGTATACAAATAGAGACGATCGATGAGACCAGAGCGTGAGATTCAGCCTGCTCAGAGCAGCTCAGTGATTCAGAGCAGATGACAGAGGGAGAGCGAGACATCCACAAGAGTGCGATTTTGTGATCACAAACAATGGAGCTGCTTGGTCAGATCCTGTTTCACAAGCCATCCTTTCACACTCAGATTCCACTGATTCCCAGATTCCAGTAGAGGATAGCTTGGAGAGCACACTCTTGGCAGAAGACACATTCAAGGCTGTAGACCACGTTCAGGATAACGAGGCAGTTGATATTTCTCTTGATTCAAATCCCTCAGAGTCAGATATTTATTGGGCAGAGTTTAATGAGATGATTCCATGTCTGATTCCTATGGAGCCAACAACTAGGGTGGAGAATGACCCGATTCATAGTATAAACATACCAGCAGAGCAATCTTCATCGGATTATCATGATCAGCAAGAGTCTGCCATGCAGATTGCTTTCACTCAGACTTTTCAGAGGCCAGATCTGCCAGCTCCCAGTTGCACAGAGCTGAAGCCCTTGCCGAAGTCGCTGAAGTATAGGTTCCGTGCGGGCGAGCATGAGATGCACCCAGTCATTATCTCAACAGATTTGTCTGGAGAGCAAGAATCGTTTGATGGAGGTTCTTGAAAAGAACCGCAAGGTGATAGGCTGGAGTGCAACTGATCTCTGGGGGATAAGTCCGGACCTGTGCTCCCACTATATCTATCTCGAAGAGGATGCCAAGCCATCGCGTGAGTTCCAATAGCGGCTGAACCCGAATCTTCGAGAGGTTGTCATGAAGGAAATCTCCAAATGGTGGAGCGTCGATTTTATCTACCCCATCTCTGACTCCAAGTGGGTTAGTCCATTACATGTGGTGCCCAAGAAGACGGACATCACTACAGTTGTGAGTGAGTCTGGAGAGAAGATTGCTACCCGAGTACCCACTTCATAGAGGGTCTGTGTAGACTACAGACGATTGAACCAGGCCACCAAGAAGGATCATTTCCCGCTGCCTTTTATTGATCAGATTATAGAGAGGCTAGCTGGGAAGAGTCACTACTGCTTTCTTGACGGGTACTCCAGTTATAACCAGGTGGCCATTGCGCCCGAAGACCAGGACAAGACCACATTCACCTGTCTCTTTGGGACATATGCTTTCAGACGGATGCCCTTTGGTCTATGTAATGCTCCGACAACATTCCAAAGGTGCATGTTGTCCATCTTTTCGGACATGGTGGGTGAGTGCTTGGAGGTCTTCGTGGACGACTTTTCGATCTATGGCGATGGGTTTGATGCTTGTCTTGACTGCCTAGACCGCGTCCTTCAGCAACACATCAAGGTCCATCTTGTATTGTCGTGGGAGAAGAGTCACTTCATGGTGACTCAAGGGACGGTGCTTGGTCATGTCATCTCCAACATGGGCATGGAGGTTGATCTGGCCAAGGTGGATATCATTAGGAAACTCAGTCCACCGTCCAACTTGCGACAATTGTGGTCTTTTCTGGGGCACGTCGGTTTCTACCGATGCTCCATTCATGATTTCAACAGGATTGCCCGACTGTTGACTGATTTCCTGACCAAAGACACCGAGTTCATTGTAGATGATAAGTGTCTGGTATCATTTGAGACTCTCAAGAGTCTAGTTGTTGAGGTTCCTATCCTTTAGCCACCTGATTGGTCTCTCCCATTTAAGATCATGACGGATGTCTCTGATTTTGCCGTAGGGGCCGTGCTGGGATAGAGGAGGGATGGAGTGCCATTTTTCATTCACTATGCTAGCCGTACATTGGATGCCTTACAGCGGAACTACATAGTCACTGAGAAGGAGTTGCTAGCCGTAGTCTTTGCCCTAGATAAGTTCAGATCTTACATCATTGGATCGAAGGTAACTATCCTTACAGATCACACCGCCATCAGGTACCTCATGGTAAAGTAGGATAGCAAAGCGAGACTGACTAGATGGATCCTTCTATTCCAGGAATTTGATATTGAGATTAAGGATAAGCCTGGAGTAAAGAATGTGGTGGCCGATCATCTCTCCCGATTAGATCATCTTGAGGAACTTGAGTAGACTGATCCCATTTCTGAGACCTTCCCAGATGAGGCGATCCTTGTTATCGCCTCCCTCCCGTAGTATGATGACATTTTGAACTATCTTGTTGCCAAGAAATTTCTAATTGGCCCAGGCAGCGACTTGAGACCTTCCTCGTGAAGGCTAAGTTCTACCATTGGGAGGATCTCGTCCTTTATCATGAAGGAGGGGATAGCGTCTGGCATCGGTGCATTCCTCTGGAGGAGCACTGATGAATACTCATTCATCACTATTTATTCTTTTATTTTAGCTACAAATCTTTGCAAAACACCATGTAGATAGCTGTAAATATAATAAATTATCAAAATGCATGCTTTTGTTAATATTGAATAATAAGCATGTTTTTATGCAAAAATAAAAGAATAAAGAAATAAATAAAAAGAAGGAGATATTTAGAATAAATATCGAGTGACCCGAACCCAAGGGAGGGCCAAGCATTGGCCTAACCACAAAAAAACCAAGTAGAGAGAGATAGGGCCATTCATCCATGTGTACACTCCTTCATGTATATATTCTATTTTATTTTCATAAAACAAAAATAAAAATGTTCTTCTCTTATTTTATATATATTTCTAAAAAATAAAATAAAAATGAGAAAAATAAAATAAAATCAAAAATAAAATACTTTCTCTCTCCTCTTGTACATTTACCATGTATATAGGAATAACATCACTATTTATTTCACCCTTGTAAATAAACAATAAAAATAAAATAAAAATTATTTTATAATCTCAATTTTATGTTATAAATAAAGAAAATATAAAATTGGGATATTTATACAAAAATAAGAAATTAAAAATAAAAGTATAAAATACATAGGTATTTTATACCTGTATATAATATTATATTATGTAAATACATTAATTTTTTTCAAAAAAAATAAACAAAAATCACTAAAAAATAATTTGAAAAATAATAAACAATTTCCATTTTGTAAATATTTTAAATAAACTCATTTTCTATTTTTAAATTAATTTATAACTATTTTTGAAATGGAATAATCTGATTGGTCCACGGGGGATTGTTGACCCCGGTCAACTCCCCCCTGAACCACTTCCCTCGTGGATCTGGTGCCAACCCAGTTTTCGCCAAATTTTCTCGTACCGATCCAGACTCCATTCCATTCAATTAGAGGCTCCGATTGTTGAGGAGCGATCCGTGATCCACGCCTGCCTACTCTCTTAGGGATCTGCTCCTCGGAATGCGCACCCAATCCCCATCTTCTCGAACCTCTTCGAATATAAAGGTCATCAGAGCCGCACCTTTCTCCGCATCTCTGGCCATCGCCTTCGGCTCCAGTGACCTCCATCCTCCTTCCTTGAGTGACAGCTAGTGAGGGAGCGTGTAGTAGCGAGGACCGAGGCCTCTAGTCTCAGATCTGGCCAGCCTTCTCGCCGTGCTTCGCCACCGACGAGCTCGAGCCTCGGGACGCGTCGCCCCATTGAGGCAAAGACCCCCGATGGTCCAGCGCCTCCAGCCCAGATGACTGCCTTCACCAGTTAGGTTAGATCTTCTTTGGTTTTCCTTATATTTTGATTTTTAGATTTTCGCTCCACCAAGCTTTCATCGACCAACCACCGCACTCCGTTCATCACTTTGCCCGTCTGACTACACCATCATCTTCACCGACCCTCTCTCCACCTTCTCCACCACTTCAGCCACCCTGGTTCGCCCCAGAACAGGGCTATTGACTCTCCTCCGCCGTCGCCTTGCCAAAGAGCTCCGCTCCGCCTCACCAGCCACCCATTCCGCCCGTAACCGGGTCGAGGCACTTTGCCCTTGTCCCAGCTTTCTTCCTGTGCAGGTTCAAAGGAGAATGGACCTCATCTGGAGGTTCGACCATTGAAGCACAATGCTCCAGGTGCCTTAGCTTCACCGTGGTCCCCTAGGACTTCCTGGCCCCATCAGAGCTTACTGACAGCTGCAGACAGCCTCGAGCGTCATTTCGCCCATCAGAGCAGCCTCGGAGGATGCCTCAGGCATACGTATTGGCCGGTCGAACTTCGTCAGCGAGCTGTTCATCGAGGACCCTCCTTCGCCGTCCGATCAAGCTCCTCCGCCAGGTCAATCTCAGCCATCCATCTACGGGGAGCTCACATCCGTTCGATCCGTCTGAGGATCTAATCATGAGAGTTGATCGTCGAAGGGGTATCAGCGAATCAGAGCCATCCGATCATCAGTGATACTCCTGCTGCAGTTGGATCTTTAATAAATGGGTAAATTTCACTTAGGCCCTTTCTGTTTTAGTATTTACTTTTGAATCCTGTAAATATGTTTAGTCGTTGTTTTTATTGTGTGTAAATTGCATTCATGACCTTAAGTTTTTGTAATTTGCAATTAAGTCCCTCTAAGTCTGACTCACGTGGTCTGTCACGTGCCCTCTGGCATTTTTGCACATTTCCTCCTGAACTTTATGGGTGTTGCTGTTTGAATCTTTATTAATTGGAATGACACTTATGCCCCTCTGTGTTTGAATCACGTGCTGAACCCGTACGCATCTGGGATTTTTGCAACTTCAACCCCACATTTCTTTCAAGTGTATTAATTGGTTGATTAGTTTCTCATATTTACACTTAGGTCCCTGTGTGCTGTGCATGTTTTATTGGTTGAATAAAATAGCAAATTAACTCCAAATCTCTTGAAATTTGGAAACTGGCCCCTACCACTGTGTAAAAATTTCAATGATTTTTTAGAACATTTTTGTTTTGATTTTCTATTTTTAAAAATTAAAAAACCCTTTTTTTGTTACTGTCTAATTTGAAAAATCCATAAAAAATATTTAAAAGCCTTTAAAAATTCTAAAAATTGTGGTTTGTGTGTTTTGTTGTCTTTTTGAATCTGTGCAAGTTTTGCTTTATTTGGATATTTAAAACCCCTAAAAATCTAGAAAAACACTAAAAAATTCATAAAAATCATTACAAATTCTAAAAAAATAAAAAAATATAAATTTTTTCTATAGTTAGCTTTGTATTTGTAGTTTTTCATAAAATTGTTGCTAGATTTTTATAGGCTATTTTTATATTTTTAAATAGCCTTTCAGATATGGCTGCACAATAGCTTCCATTTTTAGCTTTCTTTCATTTTTAGAAAATTCATTAAAAATTACAAAAATCTGAGAAATTACCAAAAATACTTGAAATCCAAAAATATTTTTATGTTAATTTTCTGACTTGTTTTATATGTTTAATAATTCCTTGATTGTGCCTTTTTCCCTTCCTTTTATATTTTCTTTATAATTAAAAATAACAAAAAATTTTAAAAACATAAAAATCCACCAAAAATACTTGCTCCTTTTTATTTTGATTTTTTTCTACTTCATTGGCTTCTTAGCCAACCCATGCTCCTTGAGTTCGACCCTGGTCGCTATACCAGGTTAAATAAAATAGCGAGACCGCTATTTCTTTGATTTTCTTGATTTATTTCTGTTTGGTGGTCTTCTTCTTCTTGATCGAGTGAGCATCGCGATTCGGGTCGCAACAACCCTGATTTATACCTTATCCCGGATCTCAGGTGTTTCTACACTCATCAAGCACCATAGCATCCTCACATACTGCCACAAGCTTGAGGCAGGAGGACATCACTCTGGGAGGAGAACGACATAGAAAGCGCTCCAATCCGGCCTATGGTGGCCTACCCTCTTTAAGGATTCTGATGAATTCGTGAAGAGGTGTACTGACTGACAGAGGATGGGCATTTGTATACAACGTGATATGATGTCGATGCAACCCATTCACTTATGTAAGGTTTTTGATGCATGGGGCATCAATTTCATGGGTCCGTTATCTAAGAGTCAGGGATTTGAGTACATTCTGTTAGCCGTTGATTATGTTAGTCGTTGGATTGAGGCATCCCCACCCGAACTGCAGATGCTAGGACTGTTTGAAGATTTTGAAGAAGAATATCATTTTCTGGTTCGGGGTACCTAGAGTGCTGATATCTAACGGGGGGTCCCATTTCATCAATGACAAGGTAAAGGCCCTTGCTAGCGAGTTCAACATAGACCATCGAGTAGCCACTCCGTATCATCCTCAAACCAATGGTCTTGCTGAAGTGTCGAATAGGGAGATCAAGACTATATTATAGATGATAGTCCCCCTGACCGAAAGGATTGGTCACAGCTTTTGGACTCGGTATTGTGGGCATATCGGACTTCATTCAAGACCCCTTTGGTTACATCTCCCTTTTGCCTTATTTATGGCAAGCCCTGCCATTTACCTGTTGAGATTAGGCATAAGTCACTTTGGGCTATCACAGACATATTATTGGATTCAGCGAGTGTAGGAGATCAGAGGAGGGCAGAATTGGCAGCCCTGGAGGAGCTTAGAGATGCATCATTTTCGAGCAGCCTACAATGTAAGGAGAGAGTGAAGGAGTGGCATGATTCTCATATCAGCCACAAACAGTTTGAGCTAGATCAGAGAGTATGATTGTTTGATGCTAGGCTTAGATTATTTCCAGGGAAGTTGCAGAGCAAATGGAAGGGACCATACCTGGTCCGAAAGGTACATGACAATGGAAGCATTGGCATATCTGAAATGTCATCTGATTCTACCTTTCGTGTTAACGGGCAGTGATGAGTCCACATTTCATCATCTTTATTCTATCATTTTGGCACCAAAAACCTTAGCAAATGCCTGTAAATAGCATTAAAATCATCATCTTAGCATTCATGCATGAGCATTTAAATAGTGTATAAAATACTACAATTAAGGCCAAAATTATAGAATAAATAAAAGAAAAGAAAAAGAATAAAATATTGTAAATATGTTTTGACCCGAAACCCAGAGACCTAAGCATCTTGATGAATAGGTCGACAAGGAATAAAGTAGGGGGAGATAAGGGCAAAATACAGTGTAAATACCTATACCTTTTATTCATTCTTTATTCATTTTGGGACCTATTTCTGGTTCCACTTTTTATACATCAAATAAAGAAACTTTGTACATGAAAGTTGTAGATAATCAAATAAAGAAAAATACAAAATTGATTTCACAGAAAAATAATGTACAGATAAAAAGTTATGGTCTGAATAAAAATCCAGAATCCCAACTTCCCAGACCCGTATCCCACAAATGAAAACTCCAAATGCATCAAATTCACTTTAATTGTATATAGAATAAAATAAGCTATTTAATGGCGGTGGTTTCGCATTTGGCAGAGCTATGGTCTGAAAGTTGAGTTTTGGACCCCTATTGTATACTTGTACAGATTAAACTATTCAATTTATTATTTATTCATTATTTTTATATTTTTATATTTTTATAATGTTGTATATATTACTTATAATAATTATGTACATTAAAATTGGAATAAAAACCTAAATAAAACTTAAAATAAAGTACTTACATATTTGATACATATGTATACTACCTATACCCACACCTGTACAATACCTATTTACATTTTATTAAATATACAAAAAATATCATAAAACAAAAATAAAAATATATTTATGTGTAAAAAAGTATTTTATAATTTTAGAAAATAATAAACAAAAATAACAAAATTAAAATACATAAAATAAAAATAAAATACTAAAATACATAGGTAATATACCTATATAGGGCTAAAAAGTGAACTTGTAAAAATAGACCTCATAAAAATAATTAAAAATTATAATAAAATACTACATAAAATAACGAATATTTTTTTATTTTATAACCATTATTTAATTCAGCTTATTTCTATTTTTAAATGAATTAACAAATTATTTATCAGGGATTTTTCCTGATTGGTCCACGTGGACCAATCAGGAGACGGCCCCAGTTGACCCAGGTCAACTGGTCGTCTTCTCCACCTACCCCTATCAGAAGACTTGGTTTTTGAGCCATTTTCTTGGCTTTTTCCCAACCAATCCTTTCACCCTTTCGTCTTGATTTCTTCTGCATTTTTCTCCCTCGATCATCCCTCTTGCCCGCCATGTGTTTACATCGGGCCAAGGATCACTGAGACGCTCCAGAATCGTTGATCTTCGAGCCCCTGCAACTCGAGGTCAAACCACTTAAAACCAAATCTCCACCTTCATTTCGAATTTGAGAACCCTTGGTCCACCCCTCGTCGCCACCTTCGTGCTCCCGAGCTCCTTGGAGGTGACAGCTCCATCGCGAGGCCGTCAGCCAAGGCGATCGAGGTCGAGGGCGCCTCCACCACCTCCCGCAAGACCGGCGGTCTAGGTTTGCAACTCCCTCTGGCTCCGGCCTTTGAGGGCCTTCCCCCTTTTATTTCTTTCATGCTTTTAGTTCCTGTTAGCTTAAGGATCAAAAACCCCCAAAAAAATCCGAGTTCCTTCGCCTATTTCGCCCAATCGGTCCACTTGGCCGGAGCGCACCTCCGACCGTTCATCCCCTCGTCGTATCACGCATCCCCACATCCATCCAAGGGTCCAGGTAGTTTTCCCTGGACCCCTTGACTCTTTTTGCAGGTCAACGCGCACTTGATAGCGCTTGGAGATGAGTTTTGACGTTCACCGGAGCTATCGAAGCTCCCCAGCTCCGCCAGCCACCAGCGAGCTCCACGGCCCTCGCCGTGGGTTTTTGACGCCTCCAGGAGGAAGACGAAGACCTAGGGACGCTCCACGTCCATTTTGGAGCCTTGACATCGCCGGAGGACGAAGATCTGGAGCGGCGAAGTTCGCCTCGCCGGCGTTCTTCGCTGATTCTTCCTCATCGACTCCCCACCGTCGGATCGAGGAGCTCCCCCAGATCGAGCAGCAGCCGTTGGATCGTGCCACGTCTCCACCGTCCGATCGTCGCCAGATGATCTAATCTCTGCCGTCCAAGCAAAGCGTCGTCGACCATTGGATTCACGCCACGTGTATAAGTGACGATCTACAGCCGTTGGATCCGCGCGCCAAGGGTATTTTGCATCTAAGCCCCCACACATTTTGTATTTACTTTTTTGTCTAAAAACTTTCGTATGTAGTGTAAAAGTTTTGTAAAAATTGCATAAAGACACCCGAACTTATTTTATTTACACTTAGGTCCTCCGCCACGTCACCTCACATGACCTGTACACGTGAGGTGCGGGATTTTTGCACAAAGGCCCTCGGTCTTTTTAGTATTTCGTTTAGAGCCCAGAACTTTTATATTAAGTGTTATATTTTTGGAAATTTTGCAAGTAAGCCCCCGGGTTTTTGAAAATTGCTTTTCAGTCCTCGCTAAACGCGTGCTAGTCACGCGCCTTGGTGGGAAAATTGCTAGCATACCCCTGCGGGTTTTGTATTTTGTAATTGGTCCTGGAAATTGAATATTAAGTGTTAATTTTTGTGGAAAATTGCATGTGTGCCCCTGGATGTTTGTTAAATTGCATTTATACCCCTGCCAGGCCTGATTAATGTTTGGATGCTTGTTGTAATTATTTAAATTATCATTTTACCTCCAAAAATTCCACAAAAATAGGGTTAAGTTCCTGTAGGCTTATTCTTCCACGCCATCATTTTAGTTTTTGATTTTATTTTATTTTTCTATTTATTAAAAATCAAAAATATGCTTTTTATTCACTGTCTAGCTTAGAAAATATCAAAAAAATATTAAAATACCTCGAAAATATCCAAAAAAATCCCTAGTGTGTATTTTATCATCTTTTAGTGTCAGTCCAAAAATCCTAAAAATCTCAAAAGAAAAAACTTAAAAATTCAAAAATACATAAAAACTTCAAAAAAATATATAAAATCCAAGAAAACTCAGAAAAATACAAACTCAGTTCTTGTTTGTTCTATATTTCATTATCTTTATTTGAAAATTAGTGTGAAAAACTTCTGTGGCAGTTTGGCATTTTTAATCCCTATTTTACTTGCAGCCAGTCCATATTTCACTATTTTCCCTCATTTCAGTATTTAAAAATACCAAAAACAGTTTGAAAATACCCAAAAATCACAAAAACAGTAAAAACCCTAAAAATATCAAAAACATTTTATTTCTGAATTTTTGGCTATTTTTGCACATTTTTATAAATATTTTATCTTGTCTTTTATTACATTGTCTTTATATTCCAATATTGAAAAAAATATATAAAATATAAAATTATAAAAATTAGAAAATTAAAAACTAAAATACAAAATTAAAAAAATAAAATAATTTTTTTAAAATTTAAAAACCCACAAAAATCTTTGCTTGCTTGCTTAGTGTAGACACTTCACATTCACTTGTGCACATTTATTTGAATTACCCTGTTTGCTCCCTGTGTCCGAACTCTCTGCATACTTGTCCTATACATCTTTGTGCAGAATTAAAAATAAATTTTAACTCCACATTCATTTCTAATTATTGATCTTTAGTGTGGGTTAATTGTTGATTAATTCCGGATTTGATTGGTTGACACTTCGACTGTGTTCCCGCCTTGTGTGGAACGCAAGACCGATCGATTTTTGGGATTATTAAATGGCGCCGTTGCCGGGGAGCAACAGCGAGTAGTTCTTTATTTTTGCTTGATTGTGTTGATTGTCTACTATAGCTTTATTTTGTCTCTCTTGCACTTTTGATATATCTATTGATTGAGCTATCTGACCACTCTTGTCTTGTCTTCTTGCGAGGGATCGCGGAGCAAGGCGGATCGCCTAGGTGACCCAAAGCAACCTTGGGAAGCGGAGCCGGCCTTCTTAGGTCAAGCCGACAGGAGAGAGCAGGAGGAGTGAGAGAGAGTGGTAGATTAGTTGCATTTTATTTTTGAGAGAGAGTGACTTTGATAATTTGTAATAATACATGTACATTGGACTCTTGGACACTCAGGGCCTGATTTCCGGGTGTTTGTTCACCCGGGGGCTCACCGCGGTTTTTCTCGCGTTTCTCGTTGTCATTTTCCGGTTTTGTTTTCCTTTTTCATTTCTTTTGTGGATTGAGCCCATAGACTCTAGGCCTGCTTGATTCGATTAGAATAGGTCCAAACACACTAATTACCTTTGCATGCTCCTATATATCGTATTTGGACTTAGACTAATTAAACAGTTGGCTATTAGCTTTCGATCCGCGCGCCGCGAGCTCATCCCACACAAGCGATTTCTCCTAACTCAAATGTGTTGAGCAGAGGAGGGGTGAGCCTAGACCGGACATTAGGATTGAGGGTTAGTGGTTAGCTTGTGGTTCTTCACGCTAGCAGTTGCCTACCCTAGGACGATTTCCACTTTGCATATCGCCATGTAGTTTAGGTTTACAAATTCTGCTTTGCATCCCGCATGGAGAGAGCTGGGATTCGCTGTAAGTCTTCTCACTTTGCATCCATCATCTAGGTACAAAGGTGAGATTTCCACCTTGGTGTCGACTTGCACTGCTTTTCCGACTCTACTCTCCCTTTGTTTTTGGAACAAAGTAGGATAAAGAAAATACAAAAATGTTAGGCAGTTGTTTGAATTGACTCAGAAGAAGTGATAACACCAAAAAAATTAAAAAAGGGACTGCTAAGAAAACCTTGACCAAAAATAAAATCGGTAATTGGATTCATTGTTCGGAGAGAGTAACACCCTCACTTGTATTCAGGTTGCATGGGAAGGTCTCCTTCCAAGTGAGGTGAGCGCTTCGTAAGGATTAGAGCAAAAAACCCAACTTGTGGCTGCCTTGTGTATCGCTTGGATTTCCGAAGTATTGGCGCTACTATCGTACGTAGTCGAGTAGGGCTTGGTCGCCATTGGTCACTCACTATTGTGTGAGCATCGACCTTGTCCGAAGTACCGAGCATAGGCCACGCCTTCACGGGTGTGTCTGTCTCACCGGCTGCATCCGAGTAGGATCTTGCACGCTCACGGGTGACTCCGTTACGAGCGAGATCCGAAGTATCGGTTTCGCCTATCGGCTTCCTCCCTCTATTTCTTTGGCTGAGTAGGGATCCAGGAAGGGTTACAAGGACCTTAAAATGCGCAAGTTACAGGTTACACAGAAGGAGGACAAGTACGGGAATACTTTTCTGGCAGTACTCTCTCTCCTTTAGGCGTAGCGTTCTAAGGACTCATGACAAGATTAATTCCTGAAAACAAGCTAAAACTGACAAGATAAAAGCCGAACCTTCACGGCTTCATGTGTTGAGTTGGTGAACTCACCCCTACTTCGTGTTTGATTGCTAGATTTATTTAGATCAAGATCAAAAACACAGCACAATTGTGCGCAATTTTGTTTCTCACTTCATTCCTTCTTCTTCTGCATTCCCTCTGCTCTTCCCAATAATCAAGATGATGGGACGGAGATCTCTTAGGCCGACTTTGTCGGCACCGCTATCCAGCACTCCTCCTTATTCATCTAGGACTACCTCGGAGAGTCCGCTCTCCGAGCCTGAGTTTACATCCACCCTGTTCCCTCTCGACCACGCTTCCCATTCTCCTTCTCTCAGTCCAATAGTTTCAGAATTCAGTGCATCACAGAGTTCAGCTCATTCGACAGCACCTGAGATGTCCTCTTTTGCTTTTTCAGAGAATCCGGAGATGGCAGATAGAGGCGAGCACCCAGATGACCATGATCACCCTCCGTTCATAATTGACCAGATGGCCATCAACAATTCCTTGTTGGCATCACTGGAGACTATGCAGAGGCAGATCCGTGACCAGGGTACCTTCATGGGTGATCTGATGAGAGGGATAGCGCAGATGAGAGAAAACCAACCTAGGGCGGTGGCGGCGGTGGCGGTGGAGGAGGAGGAGGACCTGATGCGGGAGGAGGTGATCCAGACGCTGAGAGACCACCACAGACCATCATGAGGGAATTGCACAACCCAACTGCATCCCTCACTCACCGTTGGATCAGACTCCCGCCGATCCATGGAGATTTCGAGCTTCGGCCCCACACCATTCAGCTTCTACCCAAATTTCATGGGTTGCTGACCGAAGAGCCACACCTCCATCTCCAAGAATTCGAGATGATATGCAGCACCATCCATGATCGGTTGATGACTGAGGACACGATCAAGATGATCGCCTTCCCGTTCTCATTAGTTGACAGAGCCGCATATTGGCTCAAGCACCTGGGGCGATTCATTGATACATGGGCAGATCTCCGGACCGCATATCTGAAGAAGTACAACCCTCTCGGCCAGACCAATGCAGCCAGAGCCATGATCAGTAACTTTGTCATGATCCCCAATGAACAATTCCATGGAGCTTGGGATCGATTTCGAGAGCTCATCGACCGATGTCCACATCACGACATATCTAAGCCCAACTTAGTGCAAAGTTTCTTCTGTGGGCTGACACCGGAGCTGCAGGGGCTAGTGAACGCCTCTTGCGGTGGATCATACTTTTCCAAGGGTGAAGACGACGTCTGGGCCATTTACGAGGGCATGGCAGAAAACTTAACCGTGATGGTTCAAGCCCGAGTCTACACGCAGCAGAAGCCCCGCAAGGAGCGGGATCATTCCAAAGGATCGCCCGCATCGATGCCGGTCCCAACACAGTGTCGGCAGCCGCAGCCCAAGCTGAATCAGCCGCAGCCGACATGGGCATTATTAGTGAGAAGCTGGACCGCCTCGAGATCCTCGAGAAGAAACAGATGCAAGGCATGGCCCAGATGGACCAAATTGCCAAGACCATGAGTGATCTGAAGACACAGATCTTGTGCGTCCAGGAGGCACAAACTCAGTCCCAACAGCCTCCCAGGTCACGGGCTGACCCCATCAGTAGCAGTTCTAACCAAGCCTCTACCTCGTACCGCCAGGTGAACCATATCCAGGCAGAGCCGGTTCCACAGCTACAGTACTACCCAGCACATCCGCCATCTCCAGACACTCAGATGGTGGTGTATCAGCCGGAGCAGCCACTGGCAGATCTTCCTCCACCCTCCTTTGAGCAGGAACCATTGATGGAAGTCAATGGGATATGGTACGACCGGTACCCTCAGCCCGGGATTCGTCGTGATCATCCTGGATTCCGTTGGGGCAACGGTGGCTCCTCCTCCCAGCAGCAAAATCCTGCCCAAGGACATCAGAACAGCCAGCCACACCAGTAGCAACAACCCCAGTATGCCTAGCCACAACAGTATCAGAGTGGTCCTCGTCCCGCCTATCAGGGACAACAGTGGAGGCAGTGACAACAGCCTCAGCAATCTTATACCTAGCCGACCCAGAACTATCCGTACCAGCAATACCAGCAGCAGCAACCATCCGGTTCTCAGGGTCCCACCTTTGAGAACCCAGCTCTAGATGATCATGCCCGCTTGCTCTCCGAACAGCGAGCACCTTTCAGGCAAGAAATGGATGAATTCCGGCAGGAGATGAGGGACATAATAAAAGGCAAGGCCGCCATACCCGCTCAGATTGAACCTAATCCGAACAATCTGAAAAGGAAGTCTGAGCAGGTAGAGTTGACAGAGGATACCTCTCCTAGTGACTATTTGAGTGATATGTCTTATTCTTTCTATGATGCTGATTTTGTGAATACTAGGAGCGGTAGGATGCCCGCAGGCGGCGCCTCTTCTGAGCGACAACCAGATGCAGCACCAGGAACGCCAGAGGAGCAGAGTAGCAGTGCTGATGCCGCTAATGACGACATTGAAGACGGTGGTGCTGAGGCCACCAATGATGGAGATCCAGACGACAGTACTAAAGCCGTCGTGATACCAGATGCACACGGTGGTGCTGATGCCACCATTTTGGATGCTGAACCAGAGCGCGGTGCTGATGCCGCAGAGACAGGTGCTGGTGGTGGTACTGAGGCCACCACATCTACTTTTGTTGAGCCTCCCTCTGTGATGTTTCCACATTTTGTACCTATGGATTGTGGGAACAAAAAGAAAAACAAAAATATGAATAAAGGAAAGGTTTCTGTTCACATTGCGGATCCATATGTGTTGCATGATGATGATTGTATGGATTCTCCTCCTTCACAGGCACAGGGACCTATTCCTAGCCCTCCATCTGTGGAGGCCCCTACCATACCCTTTCCTGAGGTACTCCGCCGGGCGAAGGGGAATAAAAAAGAAAACCCAAAAAAGAACCAGCAGGTAGAGTTCGGCAACCAAATGATTGACAGGTTCCACATTCAGCTGACTCTATGGGAAGCATTTGAGCATATCCCCTTCTTCAAAAAGAACTTGAAAGAGACAACTACTGTCCGAAGGAAGAAGAGGCACATAGATCAAATCCATATGCTCACTCATGACACTTGCTGCGCCATTCAGAACACATTGCCAGCCAAGAGACCTGATACAGGAGCCTCCTATGTCAGATGCGAGATTCAGGAGCAGCGGTTCAATCGTACTCTATTAGACAGCGGGTCTTAGATCAACCTCCTTCCGGCAGCCTTACTCCACCGATTCAAGTTTGGCCCTCTTCTTCGAAGCAGGACAGTCCTTCAGTTTGCTGACAGGTCGATTAAGAGGCCGAAGGGGTTGTTGAAGGACGTGGTCGTTACCATTCAGGGCTTGAAATTCCCCGTGGACTTTGTTGTAATGGACATGGAGATCCCTGAATCGGTAACCGATGCCCCCATCATACTTGGACGCCCATTCTTGGCCACTGCCAAGGCGGTATCCGACCATGACAGTGGGACGGTATGTTTTCGCATAGAGGGCGAAAGCATACAAATAGATACGATCGACCAGACCAGAGCCAGAGAGTTGGCATGCTCAGAGCAATCCAGCGAAGCCGAGCAAATGACAGAGGACGAGCTAGACATCCACTAGGTGTGTGATTTCGTGATGACTGATGATGAATCCAACTAGATAGATCCTGTAGCACCGACCCTCGCCTTGCCTACAGATTCGCTACATCTCAAGCTCATGGCAGTCGAGAGCCGGGAGAGCACACCCCTGGATGAGGATATACCTGAGGCTGACAGTGTCGTGATGAGTGGTGTCGATGATTTTCATTCTTGCTCATCTTCTTCTGATCCCTCGGATTCAGACATTGATTGGGATGATTTTGATGATTATTTGCCTTGTCTGATTCCTTCTGAGCCGACAACCATGACAGAGTGCGAGCCAGTGCAGTTCATTGATGATTCAGCAGGCCGCATCCCGTCAGATATTCATGCAGAGCAAGAGTTCTCCCATGCAGACCTGGTAGCATTTACACAGACATATCAGAAGCCAGATCTGCCACCTCCCAGTTGTCCAGAACGGAAACCTCTACCGTAGTCGATGACATATTGATTCCTTGCGGGTGAGCCAGAAATGCACCCAGTCATTATCTCAGCAGATTTGACTGGAGAACAAGAATCTCGTCTGATGGGGGTTCTTGAAAGAAACCGCAAGGCAATAGGTTAGAGTATAGCTGATCTCCAGGGGCTGAGCCCAAATCTTTGCTCCCACCACATTTATCTTGAGGATAACACTAGGCCGTCGCGTGAGTTCCAACGATGGCTGAACCCGAATCTTCGAGACGTAGTCATGAAAGAAATTTCAAGGTGGTGGAGCGCCGATTTCATCTATCCCATCTCCGACTCCAAATGGGTAAGTCCTTTACATGTGGTACCCAAGAAGACGGGTATCACTACAGTTGTCAACGAGTCTGGAGAGGAGATCGCTACCAGAGTACCAACTTCTTGGAGGGTCTCTGTGGACTACAGACGATTGAATGAGGCCACCAAGAAGGATCACTTCCCGCTACCCTTCATTGATCAGATTATCCAGCGGCTAGCTGGGAAGAGTCATTACCGCTTTCTTGACGGGTACTTTGGATACAATCAAGTGGCCATTGCGCCCGAAGACCAGGAGAAAACGACATTCACCTGTCTGTTTGGGACGTATGCTTTCAGACGGATGCCCTTTGGTCTATGTAACGCTCCGGCGACATTCCAAAGGTGCATGTTGTCCATCTTCTCGGACATGGTAGGTGACTGTTTAGAGGTCTTCATGGATGACTTCTCGGTCTATGGCGACGGGTTCGATGCTTGTCTTGACTGCCTAGATCGTGTGCTTCAGCGCTGCATAGAGTTCAATCTTGTCTTATCATGGGAGAAGAGCCACTTTATGATGACTCAAGGGACGGTCCTCGGTCATATCGTCTCCAACAAGGGCATGGAGGTCGATCCGACCAAGGTGGATATCATCAGAAAACTCAATCCGCCGTCCAACTTGCGTTAGTTACGGTCTTTTCTGGGGCATGTCGGTTTCTACCGACGGTTCATTCAGGACTTCAGTCGTATTGCCCGACCGCTTACTGACTTGCTGACAAAAGACACCGAGTTTATTGTCAATTATAAGTGTCTTGCGTCTTTCGAGACTCTCAAAGAGATGGTTGTTTCTGCTCCTGTCCTTCAGCCACCCGATTGGTCTCTCCCATTTGAGATCATGACGGACGCTTTAGATTTTGCCGTTGGGGCTGTGCTTGGACAGAGGAGGGATGGTTTACCTTTTTCCATTCACTACGCCAGCCGGACTTTAGATGCCGCTCAGCGGAATTACACTGTGACTGAGAAAGAGATGCTGGCTGTAGTCTTCACTCTTGATAAGTATCGATCGTATATTCTCGGATCTAGAGTGACAATTTACACTGATCACACCGCCATCCGGTACTTAATGGCTAAGAAGGATGCCAAAGCACGTCTCACCAGATGGATCCTTCTACTCCAGAAATTTGATATTGAGATTAAGGACAATCCTGGAGTAAAGAATGTGGTGGCGGATCATCTCTCCAGATCGGAGAATCTTGAGGAATCTGAGCCCAACGCACCTATCACAAAGACATTTCCAGATGAGGCGATCTTGGCGATCTCCTCGCTCCCGTGGTACGCTGACATTGTGAACTATCTTGTCGCCAAGACGGTCCCACAAGGTTGGCCCAGGCAGAAACTTGAGACCTTCCTCGCGAAGGCCTATCATTGGGAGGATCCCGTCCTTTATCATGAAGGAGGGGACAGTATCTGGAGGAGGTGCATTCCTCAAGAAGAGCATCACAACGTCCTCACATACTGCCACAAGCTTGAGGTAGGAGGACATCATTCTGGAAACAGGACAACAGAAAAGGTGCTTCAATCCGGCCTATGGTGGCCTACTCTCTTCAAGGATTCTGATGAGTTCGTGAAGAGATGTACTGACTGTCAGAAAATGGGAACCTGCGGACAGAGAGACATGATGCCCATGCAACCCATTCACTTCTGTGAGGTTTTTGATGCATGGGGGATTGATTTCATGGGCCCATTTCCTAAGAGTCAGGGATTCGAGCATATTTTACTCGCTGTGGATTATGTCAGTCGATGGGTTGAGGCTATACCTGTCCGAGCCGCAGATGCTAAAACTGTATGCAAATTTTTGAGGAAAAATATCATTTCACGGTTCGGGGTACCTAGAGTCTTGATTTCAGACAGGGGGTCTCACTTCATCAATGACAAGGTTAGGGCCATTGCAGACGAGTTCGGCATTGACCATCGGGTTGCCACAACGTATCACCCTCAGACTAATGGTCTTGCCGAAGTCTCGAACCGGGAGATAAAAACAATCTTGCAGAAAGTTGTCCGCCCAGACCGAAAGGATTGGTCACAGCTTTTGGACTCGGTCTTGTGGGCCTATCGGACTTCTTTCAAGAATCCATTGGGGACATCTCCCTTTTGTCTCGTCTATGGAAAGCCGTGCCATCTGCCAGTGGAGATCAAGCACAAATCTTTTTGGGCAGTCACTGAGTTGCTGTTAGATCCCGAGAGTATAGGAGAATAGAGAAGAGCAGAATTGGCAGCCCTGGAAGAACTGAGAGATACAGCCTTTTCCAACAGCCTACAATACAAGGAGAAAGTGAAGACATGGCATGATTCGCATATCAGCCATAAACAGTTTGAGCCAGATCAGAGAGTATGGTTGTTTGATTCCAGGCTGAAAATATTTCCAGGGAAACTACAGAGCAAGTGGAAAGGTCCTTATGTGGTTAGGAAGGTACATGACAATGGCAGCATCGACATATCCAAACCGTCATCTTCCTCTACCTTCCGTGTCAATGGTCAACGCCTGAAATTATATCTAGATCATGATCCACCGACCATTGACGTTTCCCCCATTCTTCTGGTATGAGATGTGTTCTTTGACTCATATCATCTGCATCTCATACATGTTGATCACTTCTATCTTCTGCTTTACAGATCATCTGTCCATATCACTCTTTCATCTGTTGATTTATTTTCTTCTTTTCTTCTTTTCCTTTTCTATTTTCTTTATCTATCAAAAAGGTGCCGCCTGAGTAGACAGTTTTCCATACTTAGGACGTACTTTGTCCTAAGTATAGGGGGTGTGCACCCCAAGTATTTCCATTCTTTGATCCTCTCCATTGTCTCCTCTTCTTGTCTATACTTAGGGATATTTTACCCTAAGTATATGGGGAGACATTCTGAGTACGATCTGTTCATTCCCACCCTTGACCCTCCCTGTGTTGTGTACAATCTGCTATACTTAGGATTACTTGATCCTAAGTATAGGGGGGACGGTCAACTTCTCATTCATTGATTCATTCATTAGTTCTTTATTCTTTAGACTTGTCTATACTTAGTACAAGTTATGTCTTCTCTTTTCTCTCCGATCTATGAGGACATAGCTCAAGCTAAGTATAGGGGGGTCGTATATACTACGTATATACTTTAGCCATAACTCGTACTTTCGTATTTTCCTAATAAATATGGCTAATAATTCTTTAAAATTCATTAAAAATCTTTAATAAAAAGATGTTATCATTCCTCAAATTCTTTTTGTATTTACTGATTAATAAATCAGGTGAAAATATTTTTTTTGCAAAATGTTTGAAAAATTGTATGAAAATCCTTGTGAACATCTATTGAAAACTATTTTGAAAATATTTTGTTACATGTTTTCAACCTGTGTGAAAAAAGTGTGGTTTGTAAAATTTCTTTTCTTTGTGTGAAACAAAATGTTTGAAAAATGATTTGCAAATGGTTTGAAAAATGGTTGCAAAAATGTTTTGAAAAACCTATTTATACTGTTTTGAAAACCTTTGCAAAATGATTTTCAAATGTGTGTACATGTTTGTAAAAGTGTTTGTAAAAACTATTTTGGACTATAGTTTTCAAAAATTGTTTGAAAAACACTTGTGTCAAATAAGTTTGAGGAATATATACATCTCACCAAAATCCATTATATATATATGTATAAAATTGATCACTTACCCGTGTAAATTCTTAAAATCCATTTCTTGTAGATATAAGAAGCACTCCCGTGTACATATTTTAAACCTTGTTTTCAGCCAAAATCCTTTTATTTTCAAAAATCCCAAAAACATTTGCAAAATTAAAATCCAAAAACATTTGAAAAATCCTTTTGAAAAAGACAAAAAATGCATCTGCATGTGCATAATCATCATCATGATTTCAAAAATCATAAAAAGTTCAAAATCTTTGAAAATTGCATCACAAAAATATTTTCTGCATTGCATAGCATGAGCATTTTTCGGATTGAATTTGATAGTTGAACGCGTCTAAGTAAAATCCGGAGATTGGAGCTTGATTGGACCTTAAAATCTACCTAATAACAGGAACCTTATAGGAACTGGGTTTGAGGTACTTCAGGTCTAGTTGACTTAATTCTTTGAGGATTACGGGACTTGGTTCAATGGATTCTTGACTGCCTAAGTAGAATATTTCGGAGCACACGCACGACTCTTGTTGATAATGACCTAACTTGGACACCTGCACCTTTCAAATGGCTCAACTCAGTTGGAGTGGTGAGGGGATTGTATTTGCCGGTATGAGACGCACACAAGTGGAAACATTTGTCCTCCTCTAGGGAGGGAAGTGCACCCCAACCCGTCCAGTGATTAGAAGTCTAAAGACAGGAGGTTGTGGGTTGCGATAAAGCTTCAAAAGAAGGATAGTCTACTGGATCAAGAGGAAAAACTCCTTATGTAAATGCTGCTGTATATAGTATTCAAAAAAAAAAGTTCAGGCATGTACAAAAATAAAAAGACTGCAAGTATGTACAAAGTTAATAAGCAAGCTTGAGTTCCAAAGTTAAATATGTGAGCCTGCAACAGGATGACTTGACTACACTGGTCTTGCATCCTAGGATAGGTAGCTACTTGAACTTCACCCCCTTCTCTTGAGTTGGTTGCCACTTGAACTTAGAAGGGAATACCCCGCTCCTCGAGGATGGAGTTATTGGATTGGGGAATCATTGGGTTGTCGTACTGGAGAAGTCAGTCTCTTTGTCATTCTAGTTGGGGAGAGCCACCATCACTTACACTGTACGAGTCAGATTCATAGTCGTAAGAGTTTGCGTATGAGTTGAAGTATTTCTGACCTGGCTATTGAGGAGACTTGAGCAGGGTTTTGGGATTCTCAGGGACTGTTGGATTTCAAATTTGGTTCTCACTAAGGTTCCGCCCGCACTAAAATTCCAAAGGTCCGACTTAAGCTCCAAACTTTGATTTTGTGAAGATGAGTTTGATAATCAAATTAAATCCAAATTCTTCCTTTTCTTTTCTTTCTTTTTCTTCTTGCACTTATTGCATAAGTGTTTGCTAGGGACTAGCAAAGGTAAAGTATAGGGGGATGATGAATCCACATTTCATCATCTTTATTCTATCATTTTGGCACCAAAAACCCTAGCAAATGCCTGTAAATATCATTAAAATCATCATCTTAGCATTCATGCATGAGCATTTAAATAGTGTATAAAATACTGTAATTAAGGCCAAAATTATAGAATAAATAAAAGAAAAGAAAAAGAATAAAATATTGTAAATATTTTATGACCCGAAACCCCGAGACCTAAGCATCTTGATGAATAGGTCGACAAGGAATAAAGTAGGGGGAGATAAGGGCAAAATACAGTGTAAATACCTATACCTTTTATTCATTCTTTATTCATTTTGGGACCTATTTCTGGTTCCACTTTTTATACATCAAATAAAGAAACTTTGTACATAAAAGTTGTAGATAATCAAATTAAGAAAAATACAAAATTGATTTCACCGAAAAATAATGTACAGATAAAAAGTTATGGTCTGAATAAAAATCCAGAATCCCAACTTCCCAGACCCGTATCTCACAAATGAAAACTCCAAATGCATCAAACTCACCTTTAATTGTATATAGAATAAAATAAGCTATTTAATGGCGGTGGTTTCTCATTTGGCGAAGCTACGGTCTGAAGTTGAGTGTTGGACCCCTATTGTATACTTGTACAAATTAAACTATTCAATTTATTATTTATTCATTATTTTTATATTTTTATATTTTTATAATGTTGTATATATCACTTATAATAATTATGTACATTAAAATTGGAATAAAAACCTAAATAAAACTTAAAATAAAGTACTTACATATTTGATACATAGGTATACTACCTATACCCATACATGTACAATACCTATTTACATTTTATTAAATATACATAACATATCATAAAATTAAAATAAAAATATATTTATGTGTATAAAAGTATTTTATAATTTTAGAAAATAATAAACAAAAATAATAAAATTAAAATACACAAAATAAAAATAAAATACTAAAATACATAGGTAATATACCTATATAGGGCTAAAAAGTGAACTTGTAAAAATAGACCTCATAAAAATAATTTAAAATTATAATAAAATACTACATAAAATAACGAATATTTTTTATTTTATAACCATTATTTAATTCGGCTTGTTTCTATTTTTAAATGAATTAACAAAAAAATTATCAGGGATTTTTCTTGATTGGTCCACGTGGACCAATCAGGAGACGGCCCCAGTTGACCCAGGTCAACTAGTCGTCTTCCCCACCAACCCCTGTCAGAAGACTTGGTTTTTGAGCCATTTTCTTGGCTTTTTCCCAACCAATCCTTTCACCCTTTCGTCTTGATTTCTTCTGCATTTTTCTCCCTCGATCATCCCTCTTGCCCGCCATGTGTTTACATCGGGCCAAGGATCACTGAGATGCTCCAGAATCGATGATCTTCAAGCCCCTGCAACTCGAGGTCAAACCACTTAAAACCAAACCTCCACCTTCATTTCGAATTTGAGAACCCTTGGTCCACCCCTCGTCGCCACCTTCGTGCTCCCGAGCTCTCTGGAGGTGACAGCTCCATCGCGAGGCCGTCAGCCAAGGCGATCGAGGTCGAGGGCGCCTCCACCACCTCCCGCAAGACCGGCGGTCGAGGTTTGCAACTCCCTCTGGCTCCGGCCATTGAGGGCCTTCCCCCTTTTATTTCTTGCATGCTTATAGTTCCTGTTAGCTTAAGGATCAAAAACCCCCAAAAAAATTCGAGTTCCTTCGCCTATTTCGCCCAATCGGTCCACTTGGCCGGAGCGCACCTCCAGCCGTTCATCCCCCCATCGTATCACGCATCCCCACGTCCATCCAAGGGTCCAGGCAGTTTTCCCTGGACCCCTTGACTCTTTTTGTAGGTCAACGCACACTTGATAGTGCCTGGAGACGAGTTTTGACGCTCGCCGGAGCTATCGAAGCTCCCCAGCTCCGCTAGCCACCAGCGAGCTCCACAGCCCTCGCCGTGGGTTTTTGACGCCTCCAGGAGGAAGATGAAGACCTAGGGACGCTCCACGTCCATTTTGGAGCCTTGACATCGCCGGAGGACGAAGATCTGGAGCGGCGAAGTTCGCCTCGCCGACGTTCTTCGCTGATTCTTCCTCATCGACTCCCCACCGTCGGATCGGGGATCTCCCCCAGGTCGAGCAGCAGCCGTTGGATCGCGCCACGTCTCCACCGTCCGATCGTCGCCAGATGATCTAATCTCCGCCGTCGAAGCGAAGCGTCGTCGACCATTGGATTCACGCCACATGTATAAGTGACGATCTACAGCCGTTGGATCCGTGCGCCGAGGGTATTTTGCATCTAAGCCCCTGCGCATTTTGTATTTACTTTTTAGTCTAAAAACATTCGTATGTAGTGTAAAAGTTTTGTAAAAATTGCAAAAAGACCCCCGAACTTATTTTATTTACACTTAGGTCCTCCGCCACGTCACCTCACGTGACCTGTACACGTGAGGTGCATGCTTTTTGCACAGAGGCCCTCGGTCTTTTTAGTATTTCGTTTAGGTCCCAGAACTTTTATATTAAGTGTTATATTTTTGAAAATTTTGCAAGTAAGCCCCCGAGTTTTTGAAAATTGCTTTTCAGTCATCGCTAGGCGCGTGCTAGTCACGCGCCTTGGTGGGAAAATTGCTAGCATACCCCTGCGGGTTTTGTATTTTGTAATTGGTCCTGGAAATTGAATATTAAGTGTTAATTTTTGTGGAAAATTGCATGTGTGCCCCTGGATGTTTGTTAAATTGCATTTATACCCCTGCTAGGCCTGATTAATGTTTGGATGTTTGTTGTAATTATTTAAATTATCATTTTGCCTCCAAAAATTCCACAAAAATAGGGTTAAGTTCCTGTAGGCTTGTTCTTCCACGCCATCATTTTAGTTTTCAATTTTATTTTATTTTTCTATTTATTAAAAATAAAAAACATGCTTTTTATTCACTATCTAGCTTAGAAAATACCAAAGAAATATTAAAATACCTCGAAAAATTCCAAAAAATCCCTAGTGTGTATTTTATCATCTTTTAGCGTTAGTCCAAAAATCCCTAAAAATCTCAAAAGAAAAACCTTAAAAATTCAAAAATACATAAAAACTTCAAAAAAATATATAAAATTAAAGAAAACTCAGAAAAATACAAACTCAATTTTTATTTGTTCTATATTTCATTATCTTTATTTGAAAATCAGTATGAAAAATTTCTGTGGCTGTTTGGCATTTTTAATCCTTATTTTACTTGCAGCTAGTCCATATTTCACTATTTTTCCTTATTTCAGTATTTAAAAATTCCAAAAACAGTTTGAAAAATACCCAAAATCATATAAACAGTAAAAAACCCTAAAAATATCAAAAACATTTTATTTCTATTTTTTGGCTATTTTTGCACATTTTTATAAATACTTTATCTTGTCTTTTATTACATTATCTTTATATTCCAATATTGAAAAAAAATATATAAAATATAAAATTATAAAAATCAGAAAATTAAAAACCAAAATACAAAATTAAAAAAATAAAATAAATTTTTTTAAATTTAAAAACCCACAAAAATCTTTGCTTGTTTGCTTAGTGTAGACACTTCACATTCACTTGTGCACATTTATTTGAATTACCCTGTTTGCTCCCTGTGTTCGAACTCTCTGCATACTTGTCTTATACATCTTTGTGCAGAGTTAAAAATAAATTTTAACTCCACATTCATTTCTAATTATTGATCTTTAATGTGGGTTAATTGTTGATTAATTCCAGGATTTGATTGGTTGACACTTCGACTGTGTTCCCGCCTTGTGTGGAACGCAAGACCAATCGATTTTTGGGATTATCAGACAGCAGCTCAAACCATATCTAGATCATGAGCCATTGGTCATTGACGTCGCCCCTATTCATTTTGCATGAGATGTGGTCTTTGACTCACATCTACTGCATCTGACGCCTGATTATCACTGTCTTCTGCCTTGTATAGATCCAGATGTCCATATCATACCATTCTTCAGCCCAACACCCCATTTGCATCTTATGATTATGCTATACTTATGGGTGTACTTTACCCTAAGTATAGGGGGGTGTCGGACTTTTGATTTCTCTTTTGATTCTTTTTACCTCTGTTTTGCTGCCTATACTTAGGGATATTTTACCCTAAGTATAAGGGAGGTAGACCATGTACATTCTTTCACTCGGATTTCCCTTTATGTACAGTCTGCTATACTTAGAATAGCTTGATCCTAAGTATAGGGGGAAACACCAAGATCCTTTCATTCTATTCTTTGATTCGTTGTTGTAGTATACCATTCCTTTTCACTTCCCGATACTAAGCACGAGTTATGTCTTCTTCATCGCTCTTGATCCACTCTAAGGACATCGTTCGAGCTCAGTATAGGGGGTGCCGTATATATTTCATATATACTTTAGCCATAACACGTACTTTGTGTGAGTGTGTTAATAAATAAAATGGCTAAAATCCTTTATCTAAAAAAACCATAAAAATTGAATTTTTTTTGTACATAAAATTCTTTCTTGTACATACATAGCTATTTATAAAAATTATTTTTTTACAAATGTTTCTAAAAATGTTTTGTGTGCAAAAAGTTTGCAAATATTTTCGTATCAAAATTATGTATATAGACAATATTTTTGTAAAATGCTTGAAAAACAAAAAGTTTGCAAAAAACCTTTTGTAAATGTGTGTAAATAGTTTGCAAAACTTCTGCATTCATGCATTCATTCATTCAAGCATTTTTCAAAAAATTTGCACATTTTCAAAAATTTGCATCAAAATATTTTGGTATATACTTATACAGTTTTTTTTCTGAATCATAGTTGACATTTAAACTAGCCTAGAATTAAATTGGAAAATGGAGCTTGGTTAAAACCTTAATCCACCTAATTCTAAGAGGAACCCTATAGGGCTTAGGGTTAAGACTTTTCAGATCCATTTGGGACTTAATTCTTTGAGTCCACTAGGCTATGATCATATGTCATCTTGATGAGCCTAAGTAGAACACTTAGCGACGCACACATGACTCTCACAAACAATGGCTTTACTTGCACCAGCACCTTACACATAGCTCTCTACATATGAGGTGGTAAGGAGGCAGTCTTCTTTGGCTTGTGGTAGCATACGAGGGTAGTACTTCTAGGCAGAACCTCTCATCTTCTTTTAGTGAAGGAAGTGCGTCTCAACTTGGTCTGGCGGCATTGAGGTCTAAAGACATGAGTTGTGGGTTGCAATAATGCTTCAAAAGAGGGATAGTCTACTGGCTCAAGAGGAAAAACTCCTTATGCATATATGCTACACCATGTAGATATGTTGTACATATGCACATAAAAAAACAAAAAATGTGCAAAAGAAAGAAAAACTCCAAAAAAGTGGTGGGTCGGATAGAAAATGAAATACTCACCGGAGTGTAAATAGCCAAATAAAGCAAATCTTATGTTACCCATTCCTGTCTCATGAAGCTTGCAGCAGGGAGACTTAGCTACACTGGTTGGGCTCCCAAGGATACATGGCTACACTGGTCATGGTCCATTCTCTTCTTCCTCCCCTTCTTGAGCTGGTTGCACTTGAACTTAGAAGGGAATACCCTGCTCCTCGAGGAAAGAGCTTCCATACTAGGGCATTAGAATTACCTTGTTGAGGGGGGATGTTACTTTGCCATTTCTGAGATGGGGAGCTACATATCACTTACACAGTACAAGAAAAGATTCACGGTCATTAGAGTTTGTGTTTGTAGACTTGTTCTGATCTGGATTATTGGGGAGTCTTGACCATAGATTGGTGGAACTTAGAGTATGTTAAGTTTTAAACCTAAGTCCAAACAAGGTTCCGACAAACTAATAATCCAATGGTCTGAATAAGCACCATACTTAAATTTAATGAAAACAAGTTTAATAATCAACCTTGATTCTTCTTCTTTTTCGTTTTCTTTCTCTTTTCACCTCTTTTTCAAATAAGTGTTTGCTAAGGGACTAGAAAAAGTAAAGTATAGGGAGGTGATGAAGCCTCATTCATCACTCTTTATTCTTTTATTTTAGCTAATTATCTTGGAAAAGCATCTTGTAAATAGTTGTAAATACAATAATTTAGCAATAAGAATGCATGTGTTAATATATCATAATTAGCATGTATTTGTGCAAAAATAAAAGAATAAAGAAGAAAAGAAAAAGAAGAAAATATTTAGAATAAATATTGATTGACCCAAAATCAAGAGAGGGCCAAGCATTGGCCTGATCGCCAAATAAAATAAGTAGAGAGAGATAGTGCCACTCTACCTTGTACATATATACCATCTATGTATATAATCTATTTTTACAAAATAGAAATAAAAAGATATTTTTACTTCATTGTATATATTTCTAAAAATACAACAAAAATTAGAAAAATAAAATAAAATAAAATAGAATAAAATTCTCTCTCCCACTTGTATATAATACATGTATATGTGTATCCTTCCTATTTATTTTATACTTGTAAATAAATAATAAAAATAAAACAAAAATTATTTTATACTCCAAATATTAAGTTGTAAATAAATAAAATATAAAATTTTGGTATTTGTGTAAAAATAACAAAATAAAAAATTGTACAAAATACATAGGTATTTTATACATGTATATAATACATTATACTGTATATGCCATAATTTATTGTTCATAATAATAAATAAAAATCACAGAAAAATAGTTTGGGAAATAACAAATATTTTTCATATTGTACACTTTTTAATTTAAAATCATTTGCTATTTTTATTGAATTGATAAATATTTTTGTACATCATTTTTTCTGATTGGTCCACGGAGGAACGTTGACTCGGGTCAACCCCCTCTTCCAAGGCTTGACCCGGCTGTTCCACTGGACCATTTTCTCCTGATTATCCTGGCCAGTTCATGCATCCTCTTGCTCCAATTTGCCGCCCGTGCCTTCCCCATGGATCCAGGATCCATGCGGATCCCTAGGGAAGCGCGGATCTTGCTCGTATTGCGTGCCCTGGCCCATTTCCTCCGGCTACCTGGGATGTTCTATAAAATCTTCACTCGCCTCCCCAGCTCCTCAGCTCGTGCCGCCCCCTTTCTGATACCCTAGAGACCTTCCTCATGGTGACAGCCGTCGGAGGCCACCTTTGGTCCTCAGATTAGTGCCGTGTAGCCGCAGTTCACTTGTCATGGCCGGAGAACCACCGCGAGGAGCCTCCTTCGCCAGCCGCAGTGTGGTCGAGGCCACAACCCCGCCGTTCACCTCCTCTGGAGCTCAGGATCATACTCGGACCTTCAGGTATCCCTTAGATCTTTCCTAGCTCCGTCGTGTGTTTAATCTTTCCACTTATCGCCGCCGTTCCTCCGCCTGCTCCGACCAGCCAATCGGAGCTCCGTTACTCTCACTCATCCGCTCAGATCGATACCCACGCTCGCCCTCCATCCTTTCCCGCATCCTGATCACCATGACCTTCGATCCTCACATCGAGATTAGAAGATAGGTCTCCTCTCATCTTCGCCGAAGACCCACCCCCATCCACCGTCCCTTCTCTGTTGTTCAAACCTAATAACCCCGACTGGAAAGTAGCTCCTAGTCAGAGCTTTCCCTTGCAGGACTTGACGCTCGTGGAGAGTCCCCCTTTCACCCTTACCTATCCTTGCCAGAGTAGCTTCAGGTCATCCACACCACCTCGCCGATCAGACCGATGAAGCTTCCATCGGAGCTGCTCATCTGATGTAGATGAGACACAAGACTCTATTGGCACCGTCAAATCCTTCATCGGAGCCACAGATCACCTTCCGTGCTCCCGTGAAGTTCACCCAGGTGCAGTTCTTCCAGGCATCTTCTCCGCCGTTAGATCGAGTCCACCTCCCAGACTTCATGTCAGCCATCCATCCACTGGAGTTGTTAGATCGTTAGATATCAGATCTAACGGCCTCGTACCATCCACGTCCCCGACCATCTGACAACCGTCAGATCTGACACCTGATGCGCCTAGAGCCGCACGATCGCGCTTCATCAGCGGCCGCCACACGTCCCCTCACACGCCTGTCACGGGCCCCATGGGTATATTTCTCTTTTCCCCTACGTTTATTTTAGTTTTTGTTTTAGTTTGTAAAATAAAATCATAGTCGAACCATTTTGCATTCCAGTACCTGTAGTTTCTCATATTTGCACTTTAGTCCTGCCTGTGTGGAACCACGTGCATTGTCACGTGTTTAGTTTGGTTATTTACATTGTTTACCCTGAACTTATCTTCTGTTAAGGATTGAATATTTACTTTTCATATTTACAAATATACCCCTGTGAACGTTGATTTACGACATGTGCGGATTTTGATGGAGAAATTTCAGATTGGACCTTAGGGTTTTATTACCTATTACTTTTTGGTCCCAAGACTTAATTTAATTGCATTTTGGTCCCTAGGAGCTGTGACTTTTGTTTTTAATGAAATAAATAGCAATTTCGCTCCAAAAATTTTGATATTTTGACATGTAGCTCCTGCTACTGTGTAGGAATTTTGGGAATTTTTGTGTCTTGTTTTGTTTTCGTTGGTATTTTCTAAAATTCAAAAGCCCTAAAAAGTGTCCCTATTTGTTTTGAAAAATCCACTAAAAATACTTAAATACTTTGAAAAATTCCAAAAAATTTTCTGGTCATGTGTTTTGTGTTGTTTTAGCTCATGTGCAATTTCCATTTCATTCCCATTTGTAAAACTCCAAAAAATTAAAAAAATTAAAAATATTATATAAATCATTAAAAATTCATAAAAAATAAAAAAATGTGTTTTCTCTTCTTGTAGGTAGATTTTATTTTGTAGTTTCACATATAATTATTGCTAGGATTTTATAGGCATTTCAAATAATTTTAATTTGCCTTTAGATCCCAGCTTTACATTGGTCACTATTTTTGTCCTTCTTTGATTTTTAGAAAATGAATTAAAAATCAGAAAAGCCCTAGAAAATTCATAAAAACATTTAATATTTTAAAAACATAAAAAGATTTTTGTTTTGAATTTTGAATATTTTTGGACCCTTAAATAATTGTTTAAGTGTTGCTTTTTGATCTTACATTATCCTTTTTGACATTATAAAATCATAAAAAAATTCGAAAAATTTAAAAACCACCAAATTTCTTCTTTTTCTTGGTAACCCGACTACTTCGTAGACTTATCATTCCGTGCTCCTTATGATCGACCCTGGTAGCTATACCAGGTAAAATAAACTAGCAAGATTGCTTGCTTCATTGTGATTGCTTGATTTCTTTAGTTGGTGGTCTATTTTTCTTGATTGATCACGCCTTGCGATTCGGATCGCAACAACCCCAGATATTCCTTAACCCGAGTTGCATAGAGAGGTTATCAACAATCCAATCCAAGAGCCCCCAACCAATGAGAAGGCAGGAGGATGATCAACAACATTAGCAATGCTCTCCACTTATATTCAACCAATCAGTCTTCAAAGGATAAATCCCAACAATCTCCCACTTAAAGACTAATTTGTGGTATACACCACATTTCAATAGTCCTGGTGTGAGCTTTCCATTGTATTATATGCTTGAAGACCAATAGAAGCTGAATATGTCTTCAGCTTCTCCACTGTTATAGAATTTGTGAACATATCAACATGATTTTCTAATGTGTGGATCTTCTTCAACTTAAATTGCTCATTTTCTAGCTGCGTCTACTTCACATTACTGTGGTTAGTCCTCGAGTGAAAGACGGAATTCTTTGTAAGATGAATTGCATTTTGACTGTCGTCGGATAATTAACAATCTTCACATTCTATATTCAGTTCTTTCATCAGACCTTTCAACCATATCATTTCCTTGCAAGCTTCTATTGCAGCCACATATTCTGCTTCAATTGTCGAGATGATCACTATCTTTTAGACTCTAGAGATTCAACTAATGGCTCCTCTCCCCAAGGTAAAGACATACTATGTTGTGCTTTTACTGCCATTGATATCTCCTGCAAAATCTGTGTCCACAAAACCTTGAATGGAAATGTCAGTGTTCCCATAACACAATGCCACGTTATAGGTACATCTCAGATAATGCAGAATCTACTTCACATCTTCTCAATGTTCCTTGCCAGGATTCGCCATGAATCTGCTCACAACTCCTACTGCATGGGAGATGTCTAATCTTGTGCAAAACATCCTTAACTTTGCATGATAAGTTGGGCATCTTTCTTGCATCATTTATTTTAAAAATAACACGTTATTGAGAAATTAATTCTTTATCATTTGGATATTTATTTGCATTTTTGTGTGCAATGGATAATTTATTAAAATCAGAATTTGAAATTCAGTAATATTTTACTCATTGTTTCTCTGAAATTCACACATAATTAACTATTGCTCCAAAAATTGTGAAAAATTCAGATTTGATGCCTCTAGTTATGCTTTAATTAACTCCAAAGTTCGTCTAAATTGGAGTTGTCTTTTGTCTAAAATAAATTATTGAGTGATTTCTGTAAATTTTTTTTAGTTAAATCCATGAATATTATTTTTGCAAAATTTCAAGTATCTTAAATTGATAATTAAAATATATATTTGAAATAATTTTTCTTCGGGATAATTTATTTCCTTGGATTAATTAGGAATTAAATACTCACAATCACTCTATTTTCAGTAAAGAAATCATAAAAAAATCATATATTATCAGAAAATTCCAAAAACATTAGTGTATCTTTATTTCATCATATTTCACTTCCACTAAAATTTTCATAATTTTTACATTCTGTTTGCACGTAAAATTGCATAAAAACCATTAAAAAGTTTGCATTTTTCATTATTGCATCTTTATCCCAAAAATTTCAAAAAAATACATTTCACATTCATCATTGGATTATATTTCTAAAAAAATATAACTTGGCTAGATTGACTTAATTTCACATTAAAATTAATTTTGCTAAGTTGTGTGTTTTCTTGTTAACTTTATTCAATCGCATTCTGCATTTGGCATTTTTATTGCATAAAAAATTACAAAAAATCCCACTTGGAAAACCTTGAGTTAATTCGCCTAATTTGATCTGAAGGTGTTCCTTTACCTCCTTAAGTCAACCCTGGAACTTGTCCAGGTAAAAATACATCAAACCACACTTTAATTAATTCATCAATTCATCAATTCATGCGGTTATTTTTTGATCGATCCTGATTTCGTGACTACAACAATAGCGATACATATTAAATTAAAAAGGGCGATTAACGATACATCAACGATGGAGAAGGAAGCCTTGATTGCCTGATCTTGAGTGATTCAACATAAATGGAAAGCTTAGGGTGTAGAGAAGATGGAGTGGAAGGGGGGTGAAGGTGATAGTGGGGTTGGAGCATAGTCGGAACGGGCATGACGAAGGTTTGGAGATCCAAGCTCCGGTGACCAAAGTAATTGCATTATACGCTATAGAAGGAATCAAAAGCCTAAACTAAGATAAAAAATGCAAAGATGGAAAGGAACTCTACCTAGAAATCATAGAAAAGGAGCTCTACCAGCCCGGAGATGAGGAGCTCTGGAGCTCGCAATGGAGGTGGTTGGCGAAGCTCGGATCGACCTCGAATTAACACCTTCCTTGGTCACTGAACCCTTGAAGATGCTCCTGCTGTCAGCAAGAGTATCGATTCGACATAGGGTTAGGGTTTGGATGGTAGAAAAGGGATCAAAGAGAAGGAGGAGATAATTTATTCCAATGGGTTTGAATCGACGGAGGTGTTCGATGTAAGGGTTCCTCGATTGAGGAATCGTGTTGGTGTGTAGGAGCTTCGATCAAGGAATAATGTCGTAGAAGGAATTGATCCAAATGGATAAAAGGAGAAACCGGAAAAAAATCGAGGGAGTAGGGGTCAAATAAGGTTCTGACGTGCACTATGGCATAGGTTAGAGAGTTGACACACAGTCAGCCTGAGGAGAGCACTGATGGGGTCATCTAAGCATGCTAGAAGACAAAATAGGCTGAAAAAAGATAAATAATAAAAAATAAAATAATAAATAAATTAATTAAATAAAAGTCATAAAATGAAACTTTTTTTATTTTATATAGTATTTTATTATGATTTTATTTATTTTTATGAGTTAATTTATTATGAGTTACTTTTTAGAAGCATAAATATATGTATATTTAACTATATGATATATAGTTTATTTTTATTTCATTTTGCATTTTATTATTTTATATACACAATTAATATATTTATGACTTATTTAATCACACTTAAATATATTTTTATTCTAGGTATTTATAGGTAATTCAACTATATATTTTAATATAATATAATATAATATTTTATTGTATTTTTTAGTGGTTTTATTTTGTACTAATTAGGTACATATTAGGAAATCATAATAATATAAAATTATGAAAAATATAAAGAATAAATAAAATAAATATTTTATTCAAGTATATTGCACAATAAGGGTCCAAACCCTAACTTTTGCATCTTAACTCCAAGTTAAATGAAACCACCTTCATTAAATAGATAATAAAAAGTTATATACAGTTAAAGATGATTTTTTATGAATTTTGAGTTAATATGGAAAAGATATGGGTTTGGGAAGTTTGGGTTTGACCTTTTATTTTGAGTGTAGAAGGTACAATATGTAATATTTTTGTGAGAAATAAATTTTGTATTTTTCACGTATTTTTATCTACAACTTTCATCTAAAAATTTATCTATTTAAGGTATATATAATAAAGAATAAAATAGCTCCCAAAAATGAATTATTTGGTAAAATGAATTGGGATTATTATTATTGTTTTTGGCCCATATCGCCCCTTACTTTATTTCTTATTGCCCCAGTCATCATGATACATAGGTCTCGGGATTTAGGGTCATTCAATCCCTTTTGTCTTCCATTTTTATTTTTTCTTTTATTTATTCTTTTATTTTAGCTTTAAATACAATATTATATACAATATTTACACAATAAATATTAGATGTTAATTTATGCAAAATAATGATATATACATGTAATTTGCTAGGGTTTAAAGGACAAAATGAAAAAATATAGTTGATGGAATGGAGATTCATCTCCCCCTATACTTGCCTTTGCTAATCCCTAGCAAACACTTATGCTTATAAGTGTAGAAAAGAAAATAAAGAAAAGAAAAAGAAAGAACTTGGATTGATTTTATCTTTCAAACTTGTTTTCATAAAATCAAAGTTTAGAGATCAGTCGGACCTTTGGATTTTAGGGTGGTCAGAACCTTAACGGGAACTGGACTTGAAACACAACAAACTCTAAGACCCACAAGACTCTACCTAAGTCTCCTCGAAAGCTAGGTCAGAACAAGTCGATGTCATACACAATCCCTTAAGACTATGAGTCTATCTTATACATTGTCAGTGATATGTAGCTCCTCTTGGATGAAGCAATAAAAGTCAATCTTCCCAACATGGTGACCCTAATTCCCCAATCCAATAACTCTTTCCTCGAGAAGCAGGGTATTCCCTCCTAAGTTCAAGTACAATCGGCTCAAGAAGAGGAGGTGGAGAAGAGAATGACGCTAGCCATTGTAGCTAGCTATACAAGGATGTCTGACCATTGTAACCATGTCATCTGGCTGTAGGCTCATGCATGCTTGACTTTGAAGCTCAAGCTTGCTTAATGATTACATATATAAATGCTCTTACAAGAATTGATTTTACTTTGACATTTGCCCGCTTATTTTTTTGGAGTTTTTGAATATGCATTTTTTAAAAACTATATACAACAACATTTACATATGGATTTTTTCCTCTTGAGCCAGTAGACTATCCCTCTTTTGAAGCATCACTATAACCCACAACTTATGTCATTAGACCTCATAGCTACTGGATTGGGTTAGGGTATAATGGCCACAAATGCGTGACTTCTGATGTTTCCATTGGCTTGTGTCTCATGTCGGTAAATCCATCTCTCTACCACTTCAACTGAGTTGAGCAAGGTGTAAAGTTCATGTAAGCAAGCTAGGTCACTGTTGATAAGAGTCATGCGTGTGTTCTAAAATATTCTTCTTAGGCCATCATGATGACACTAAACCATGCCTCGTGGTCTCAAAGAATTAAGTCTACCGTTCATGAAGTGTCTCAATTCTAGTTCATATAAGGTTCTTGTGATTAATTGGATTAAGGTCCAACCAAAATCCAATCTTCGGATTTTACTTAGACTAGTACAATTATCAACATCAATATGAAAAAATGCAAATGCTATGCACAATGCAAGGAAAATATTATTGTGATGTAATTTTCTAATTTTGAACTTTTTATGGGTTTTTGAAAGAGTTTTGCAAATTTTATGTAGGATTTTGAAAACATATTTGTATATTGTTTTAAATTTTTAATTTTGCAAATTTTTGTGATTTTCAAAAAAAATGTTTTGGCAAATAATTATATGCAGCTATTTACATAGGAGTGCATCTTGTATTTACAAGAATTAAGTATTTAAGAATTTACAGGTATATATATAAGGTTTGTAAAGGAT
This sequence comes from Ottelia alismoides, assembly GCA_037367405.1. Lineage (NCBI taxonomy): Eukaryota > Viridiplantae > Streptophyta > Magnoliopsida > Alismatales > Hydrocharitaceae > Ottelia > Ottelia alismoides. The sequence goes on along the minus strand of JAZKJV010011158.1, from coordinate 395,627 downwards.
TTTTATTTGCTTAAATCATGTACATAGTTCTCAAAATAATTTGAAAAGATTTTCACAAAACTTTTTGAAAACTTCATCTAAAAGAATAATTTGACAAATAATTTTAACAAACATTTATAAAATTTAAAAATCATTTTTGCAAAGATTTTTAAAACACTATATATATATTTTCAAAATATTTTTTCAACATTTTCCAAATAATTTGCAAATAGATTTTCAAAATATTTTATTCACACAAAGAAAAGGAATTTTTACAAAGAAAATATTCTTATGAAAAAGCTGAAAACATTTTATAAAGATTTTTTGAAATACTTTCAAAAGATTTTTCAAAGAAAATTTCCAATCATTTTTGAAACATTTTACAAACATTTGTAACTTGATTTATTAGTCAATATATACAAAGAATTTAAAATGTTTTAATTTTTATTGATTTATCTTATGAGTTGAAAAATACGGAAGTACAAGTTATGACTAAATTATATACAATGTATATACGACCCCCCTATACTTAGCTTGAGATATGTCCTCATAGATATGAGAGAAAAAAGGAAGACATTACTTGTACTAAATGTAGAAAAGTCTATACTATAAGGACTAAAGAATGAACGAATGAGAAGTTGACCATCCCTTATATACTTAGGATGAAATAATCCTAAGTATAACATACTGTACACAAGGTAGGGTGGGTCAAGAGAGCGAATGTACGAAATCATCGACTCGACCTGCCCCCCTTATGTTTAGGATAAAATATCTCTAAGTATAGACATAATATCAAGAGTTGATGGGACATGTGAGGGATCAAGAAATGAACAATACAGGGTGATCACCTCCCCTATACTTAGGACAAAGTACATCCTAAGTATTGCAGTGATGAAAGGGGTGAACACCTTTTAGAAGAAATAGAAAAAGGAAAATGAAAAAAAGAAAAAAAATATTTTTATGATTTTTCAGCTTCTTGTGTCTGATCATTCTGTCTCCAAGAGATCATCTTAAATGCAACTTCTATCGAATCCACAACAGACAGACATGTGTCATGCTCGAGGTATGGCTTCAGCAACTGTTTGTTAACTACAAAAGCTTGTGTGTCAGGAGACAATTTAGACATGGGTAGACTCACATTGTCATGCAAAGTCTTCACTAAAAATGGACCAGTCCACTTGCTCTTCAGTTTGCCTGGGAAAATTTTCAACTTTACGTCAAATAACCACACCTTCTGTCCAGTTTCGAAAGTCTTCCTACGGATATATTTGTCGTGCCATCTCTTGACTTCCTCTTTGTACATCATGCTGTTATCTTATGTGTAGACTTGAGATTCAAGCAATTAGTTCATATCAACTTTTCCATTCTTTCCTCCTCACATGGAATCAAGGTTGCATATATTCAATGCCCATAAGGATTTGTGAATTAATTCCACAGGCAAGTGGCAATGCTTGCCATAGACAAGGCAGTAGGGAGACATGCTGAGTGGACTTGTATGCCATGCAATAAGCCCAAAGAAATGAGTCTAGTAATTGAGAAAATTTATACGATTTAGCCGTATAAGCTTATGCAATATTGTCTTGATCTTCCTGTTAGGTCATTCTCCCAAGCCATTTGACTGTGGGTGGTATGGCACAACAACACGATGATCAATGCCGTATTCTTCTGTCAACTTCTTGACCTCCTTGTTGATAAATTGTCTCCCCCTCTGAAAAATGAGAATATTTGGAATTCCAAACTACGAGATGATCTTATCTTTCAAGAAACGACAGACTACGCGGCTGTCTATGGTTCGGGCAGGGATTGCCTCCACCCATCTTCAGGCATAGTCTTTGGTGTAGGATGTACTCAAAACCATGACTATTAGGGAACATACCCATAAAGTCAATACCCTAGGCATCGAAGATGTTGGATATCTGAATGTACTTCAGAGGTATTGTATCGCGCATGCTGATGTTCTCGACCATTCTCTGACAGTCAGTGCATTTCTTGACATAATCGTTTGCATCCTTAAATAAGGTTGGCCACCAAAGGTCACATTGAAGTACTTTTGTCGCCGTTCTCTTTATAGAATGGTGTCTACCAACTTTGAGATTATGATAGTGGTCTAGGACACCCATAATCTTATACACCTCCTCCAGATGCAGTCTGCACCCTCTCAGAATAGATGTGATTCTTCCCATTGGTAGAAATGAATGTCAGATAAGAACTTTTCTCGAATTATCTTCTGCCAGTCTGGCGAAGTCTTCTTGGAGATGAGATAATTAACAATGTCTGCATACCAGGGGAGAGAGGATATAGCAAGACTACCTCATTTGGAAAGGTCTTTGTAATAGGAATTGAATTCTTCTCAGGAGGCTCTATATTGATGATAATGGAAAGATGACTCGCCATAACATTTTTGATGCCTGGTTTGTCACGAATTTCCAAGTCAAACTCTTAGAGTAGAAGGATCCAACGAATCAAACGAGGCTTGGAGTCTTTCTTGCTTTGGAGGTACTTTATGGCAGAATGCTCAGTATAAATGATAACCCTTGATCTGAGGAGATGTGATCTGAACTTTTCCAGAGCAAACACTACAACTAGTAGCTCTTTTTTTTATCACTATATAGTTTTTCTAAGCTTCATCTAATGTTCGACTAGAGTAATGAATAGCAAATGGGATCCCATCTCGTATTTGTCCTATACACAACCAATTGTAAAATCAGACGCACCCATCATGATCTCAATGGATAGAGACCAATCGAGTGGATGCAGGACAAGAGCATGTTGATCAGGTTTTTCAGCTGATTAAAGGCTTGGAGAACACGATCATCCACAATAAAATCAGTCTCCTTTCCTAGAGATTCTGTCAACGGTCAAGCGAGTTTACTAAAGTCCCTGATGAATCATCGGTTGAAACCGACATGCCCCAAAAATGAGTGGACCTATTTTAAATTGGTAAGTGGCTCAAGTTTGGAAATTACTTCCACTTTGGTTGGGTCCAATTCCATGCCACATTTTGATACCACGTGACTCTGCATGATCCCTTCAGTCACCATGAAAGTGCTCTTCTGTCACGAGAGCACGAGGTTCACTTCACAACACCTACTCAGGACTCAATCTAAATAATCAAGACATTGATCAAATGAATCTCTATAGATTGGAAAATCATCCATGAACACCTCAAGAAAATTTCCCATGATGTCTGCAAAAATGGTCAGCATACAGCGTTGAAATGTAGCAAAGGCGTTACACAACCCAAATGGAATTCGTCAGAAGACGTAAAACCCAAAAGGACATGTGAACGTGGTCTTCTCTTGGTCTTTAGGCACGATTTCCACTTTATTGTATCTGGAATACCCATCCAAGAAGCAAAAATATTCCTTTACGGGTAGTCTCTCGAGAATCTGGCCGATGAAGGACAATGGAAAATGGTCCTTCATGGTGGTGAGATGGAGACATCTTTAATCCACACAAACTCACCAGGATGTTGATGCTCTAGTCGGAATTTCCTTTCCCTTGTCATTAGTAACTATGATGATCTCATACTTCTTGGAAACTGCGTGTAGAGGACTCATCCACTTGGAGTCAGAGATGGGATATATGAATCTTACATGACACCACTTTTGAATTTCTTTCATCACAACCTTCCAAAGATTTGGATTTAGTCTACGCTGCAATTCACGAGAAGGTTTGTTATCTTCTTCTAGGTATATGTGATGCAAGCATAGAGATGGATTGATCCCATGGACATCCGATATCTTCAAGTCTATCGCCTTGCGGTTGCATTCAAGAACCTCCATCAGATGAGATTCTTGATCTTCGGTCAAACGAGCATTGATAATGATCGGACACATGTTTGGTTCTCTAGCAAGGAAGGCATACTCCATATAAAGGGTAAAGGTTTGAGCTCTAGTGGTGTGGGGGCAACTTCAGTGGTGACTTCAATGAAAACTATAGGTGTATGGTCTTTAAACTATCATCTGCCCACATCTGGTAGTTCAGCTTCATCATTCAGTATATCACATAGATCGACATAAGATAGTCCTCCTCAGATGAGAGGGACTATTGAACAATCTCACAATAACCATCAACAAAGACCTCATCTTCAAATATATCGGTCAGTTGGACTATGCTTTTCTATCATTCCTCAGGGGAGAGGAATTCTAGGGTTTCTCTATCATTCAGAAATATATTTGTATCTTTGATCTCAACTAAAAAATCACAATCATCTAGACATTTAGATTCAAGCACCCTTATCTCAGACACTGCTTTTGCAGGTTTAGGCTCAGGGACGGTCTCTATCAGCACTTTGTCACTTCTAGAGCGGAATGTGATCTCTCTAGTACCATAATCCACTACTGCTTCAGCTTTCTAAAGGAACGACTGATTAAGTATGATCGTGGTGTGGAGTAAAGGCGTAGAGGTGTCCATGTCCAAGAAATTGCATCCCCTGCACAGTGGTAATCACATCTTTCAACATGCCTTGAGGCCGCTTGACTGATTTATTAGCGAATTCCATAATCATGTTGGTAGGTTTAAGCTATCCTAACTTAAATTCTGTGAGTAGTGACGATGGCAATAAGGTTGATAGAATACCCACTATCAAGCAATGTCTGCTCAAACTCATGGATGAATATTACACATATGATGAAAGATGCTCCCTTGTCTTTTTTGTTATGCCGGAGGTTGCTGATGACATTCATAGTATCCATGGTGAGGATATGCTTCTCAAAATTCTTCTTCTTGTGGGTCGAACTCTTTGTTATACATGCCTCTTTAAGTCCTCATTTTACTGCAGACATGTACTCCATGGTTTTCAATAATGGAATTTCAAGGATCAAGTTTTGTAAAATAGACTATTTCAGGATCACACAAAGCATTTTTCATTTTTTTTACTATTTTTGATTTAATTACAAAAGGAAAGGCATATGTACGCTATCAAAAATATTTTCATTCAAATTTCTATCCATATCTTTTTGTACAGTTAGATGGCAAAAAGGAATACAATCATCTACAAGATGTGGACCAAAAATGATAGGCTCGGCTCCATTAGAAAGCTCTAGTACTGCTGCGGGTGCTGACATCTCCAAGGCTGGCGTGGCTTCACTAGGAATGCTGTTTTTTGTATTTTTGTATGTTCTGCATTTTTTGTTTTTTGGTGTAGGTGGTGCTACTCTAAAAACTTCTTTGGCCCCATCAGCTGGATCGGTTAAAGATTTTCCATCTGATGATTTGTTCTTTCCCTTCACCGTCGCAGCTGGTTGAGTGTCCTAACCGCTCCTGAGGTGTATAACATTAGATAAAGTAACATATTCTACCTGATTTTGGTTGAACAATGCAAAACTACCTGCTCCTTACGACATAAATTATTTGGATTTGTTTCAACCTAGGCTGGAATGATAGTTTTGGCGGTCGTCAGATCATTGATCTTCTATCTCATATCAGCCATGTTCTTGATGAGCTGGGCCAAATAGTCTAGAGTTATGTTAACCCGGGCAACCTCAGAAGGTTCGACCTGGTAAGAGCGCTGATTCTGCTGGTAAACCTGAGAATGGTGAGGAGAAGGGTATTGTTAGTACTGTGAGGAGTACTAGCGATGGTACTAGGCAGCCAACTGCTGGTAGTGTTGTTGGTGGTATCTGGACTGTTGCTGGTAGTTGTTCTGCCTCTAGTTGTATCCATGCTGTGGAGGTTGTTGCTGGGCCTAGTTGGGTTGGAAGTTCCATCCTCCTTGTTGTTGGTGAAATGGTCGGTTGTCTTGGTTCTAAACCTGCAGTTGTCCCTGAGGCTGAGTCAACTATTGATCATTACCCCAAATAGCACTCACCTCTTGAATGAGCATGGGAGGTGATAAGCGCAGAGTCGATCACTCGGATAAAGGCAATAATCGGTCGTTGTGACCCAAGCAATCAGATGCACTTAATCAAGAAAAATGAACCACTAATATCAATAAAATCAGATAAAACCAAAATAGCGGTCCTGCTATTGGATTAACCTGGTATAGCACCCAGGGTCGAACTCAAGGAGCACGGATTGGCCTTACGGCCTACGAAGTAGTAAAAAGAAATAAAATAAAAGAACAAAATATTTTTAGTGGTTTTTGAGTATTTTTATATTTTTTTGGATTTTTAATGGATTGAGAAAATAAGAAAAACAAAGAAAAACACACTTCAACAATTTATTTAAGGCACTAAAAATCAACCAAAAATTCAAACAAAAATATTTTTATGTATTTTATATTTTTTAGTGTTTTTGGTGAATTTTTGAGAATTTTCTGATGTTTATCTAATTTTCTAAAAATCAAAAGGTGACTGAAATAGAGGGTATTGTCCAGCCGAGCCAAAAAGCCCTAGATAAAATATCTAAGAGCCTCAAAATGGCCTGGAGGTAATTTTCCTGTAAAGCAGATGAAACAAGGAAAATTTAGGTACCACTTTTATTATTTTTGGATTTTTAATTTATTTGTATAGGTTTTTGAGTGTTTTTAAGTTTTTAGTGATTTTCAGTAATGAAAAATAGCCAAAATTGGCTAGAAAATCAAACTAAGCAAGATAAACAGTAAATAATTTTTATAGAATTTTTAATTGAGTTTTGATATTTTTTTGTGATTTTTCAAGCTAGACAGCAACAAAAATAGAGGTTTTTGATTTTTTAAAATATCAAGCGAAATCGAAAATGTCCTCAAAATTCCACGAAAATTTTACAACATGGCAGGAGCCATGTGTCCAATTTTCGTTGGATTTGGAGGTGATTTGATATTTTATTCAAAAATAAAGGAAGGGCACTGTGCACAGGGACCAAAGTGCAAATACCCGAAGCTCTGGGGGGTCTGGTGCAAAATACCCAGCAAAACACGCGCCACGCGCATGCCTGGGGCACTCAGGGACCCAAATGTAATAAAAATAAGTCCCGAGGACTTATTGGTAACACATACCAAAAGTCCAGGGGCCTATCTGCAAAACACCCAAAATATATCGCACATGCTCAAATAAACCACGCACAGGGGTATAAATGCAAATAGATAAAAGTTTTCATTCATTCAATAATATCCAGAACTACAAGGGTCTCTATTGCAAATAAACCAAAATATCACGTGTCGATGCACGTGTCCACAACTGGCAGGGGTATAAATGCAAATAAAATAAAACTAAGGGTCCACTATGCAAATAACCCTAAAACTAAACAACGGGCTTTAATATTTACAGGACTAAAATGAAATAAAAAGAAAGATAGAGCCTAAGGGTAAATTACCCTTTATTAAGCGGGGTGCTGGATGCGCGCCACGTGTAAGATCTGACGGCGTGGAAGCGGGGTGGCTCGTGATCCAGCGGCTGAGATCAGACATCCTCTGATCGAACGATATCTGCAGCTCCCCAAGCGAACGGCCACGATGGAATCTGGAGCAGGGGGTCTGATCAAACGGCGACGGAGGGTCCTCGAAGAACAGGTCCCCGGCGAGACTCGCCGGGCTCGTGCGTGCGCAGGGCTCCTCCTTGGAGCACTCTGAAGGTCGGAGAAGAAAGCTGGAGTGCTCCCGCGTCTGCTAGGATGCTCCGATGATCGAGCCGAGCTCCGAGGAGCTCGGGCGAGGTAGGCGGAGCTGGGTCTCCTGGCCTGAATGACCGAACCCCTCAGATGGGCTCGGTAGCACCTGAAAAGTGAACCAAAAGACTCGCGGGTCGAGGGCAAATTGCCTCGACCCGGTTAGGCAAAGTGGGGGTGAACGGTGAGTCGGAACGGCGAGCTCCGGCGAGGGTGGTGGACGGAGGAGCTCGGTTCCCAGCTCCTGTGAGAGCTGGGTTGGGCGAATGGGTGAAGACGGTGCGTCGTAGGGAGGCGGATGTGATGGACGATTCCGATGATCGAAATGGGTGACGGAGTGGTCGGAATCAGAGAAAGACGGCGGCGACGCGATTTGGGCGTAAATGGAAATCGACGAAGAAGGAAAGCCTAAGGGGCTACCTGGGTGGTCGGAGAGACTGGGGAGGAGCTGCTGAAGCTCCTGGTCGTCGCCTCAAGGATCGTCTCGCTCCGAGGCTCGGAGCTCACGCGGGTGGCGGAGCTGCGGCGGCTGGGCTCGCCGGATCGATGGAATCGCCTCCTCTCCTCGCTGCAACAGGCTCAGACGCGAGCTGTCACCTCACGCACTCTCTGGAGCTCACAGGAAAAGGAAGCAAATGGCCAAGATGAGCAATCGAGTGGCGGAGCTGCAGCTATATACGGCTAGGGTCCGAGAAAGATGGGTTCGGGCAAGCTCAGGAGCGCGCGGATCCCGAGGGAGCGGCTCCGGCGAGGATGTCAGATGAATGATTAAGGATTCGGACCCGGGGTTTAGGGAAATGGGTGTCGGATCAAGCGGGTATAATTTTGAGAAATCGGGTCGGGCGCTTGCATCCGCAGAAGGTGGTCCTGGGGGGGGTAGTTGACCGGGCGGTCAACATCCCCAGGACCCAATGGAAATCGGCCACGTGGCTGGATCTTAAAATGAAAAATAAAGGTAGCTAGGGGCCGAATTTGCAAAAACTCAAAACACAAAATATTTTTATTTTATTTTTTTCTATTTTTTTAGTAATTTTTAATTAATTTTTGGAAATAAAAAATAAGCTATATACATAGTATGTACTATATAGGTATATGTACACAATTAGGGTTTTTGATTTTTGATTTTTAAATTATTATTTTTGTATAATTTTATCCCCATTTTATATTTTATTTATTTATATTATAAAATAAGGAATAAAAGGGTATTTTTATTTTATTTTTATTATTTATATACATGAGTAAAATAAATACATATATACATTTATATACATGGTATATGTACAATGTATTTTTGTATTTTTAATTTTGCTATTTTTATTTGATTTTGATTTTAATTGTTTTTATTTTATTTATTTACAATATATAACATAGACTATTTACAAAAATTATAAAAATTAGTTATATATTTACAAGGCTAAATAAATATGTATGTGAATATATGTACAAGGTGAATATACAAGAGGTGTTTTTGTTTTCTTTTTAATTTTTAAATTTTTCTTTTGATTTTATATTTATAACTATGTATATACAAATACTTACAAACCTATTTTCGGTGAGGAAAAATATCTTTTATTTTATTTACATAAATATTTACACTCATGAGCCCCTATCTCCCTCTACTTTGGCTTTTATGCGGTCAGGCCCATGCTGAGCCCTCCCTTTGGTTAGGTTGCTCAATATTTATTCTAAATGTTTCCCTCTTTTTCTTTTTAATCTTTATTCTTTTATTTTTGCACAAAAACATGCTAATTATAGGTTTTTACACAATGCATGCTTTTGGTAATTATTCCTATTTACACATATCTACATGCATTTGCAAAGGTTTTTGTAGCTAAAATATAAGAATAAAGAGTGATGAATGAGTATTCATCAGGAGGTTAAGAACAAGACTTGAGGTACTGATACTGGAGCTCTAGTGGATGGTAGACAACCATATAAGTCTGTGGCTGTGGCTGCTGTTGCTTTGAGGCCTGGACGTAATACACGTGTTGGATCGGAGGATGATTGGGGATTGGTTGAGGCGGTTGTGTCTGTATTTACTCCTTCTTCTCAGTTGGAGGCTCTGGTGTGGTTGTCACTATGTTGCAGGAGCTGATGGTGTTCACCACCAACTCTAGCTACTTGGTGATGATATTGAGCTTATGTAAGCCCTTCATTGTTTGCTCGATCCCGGTGAGCTTCTCTAGGTCCTGCAACCTCTTCTCAATGATGTCTACCTTCGACAGGTGGTCCCCGATGATGGTCAGGTTAGAGTTGTCACACCTATCGACTTCATGCATATCTTCCATGTTCACATTTTTACGGAGGACCTGTGGTGGCGGCTTAATCTAGGAAGGTACAAGATGAGGATAATACGACCTCTCCTTCAACCATCTCCTCACAAATCTGCAAAATTGTGTCCTCATCCTTGTTGAAGTGAGACCCTCCACAGGCGGTGTCAACTAGACGTTGACTAGCTTCTATCAATCCTTAAAAGAAATGTTGGACTAGGCTGGTCCTCCTGATGTCATGATGGGGATACTTCTCAATCAGATCAGTAAATGTCTCCCAAGTCTCAGAAAAGGACTGTTGGGTCCCTGAGAGATGCTAGCAATCTTTGACCGCATGAGATTGATACAGTCGAGAGGATAGTACTAATGAAGGAATGCCAACTTCAAGTCCTCCCAAGACATCACCACCTTGCCTAGATGGTTCATCCAGTAGTGAGCTTTGCCCTGAAGGTTGGATGGGAAGGTAGTCATCTTGTCTGTGCCCAACGATATGTTGGGGTAGTGCATCGTGCTACAGATGTGGTCTAACTACAATAGATGGATGTAAGGATCCCCAATTGAATTTCCATGAAAGCTAGGGAGGAGCAAAAGGAGCTGAGGCTTAAGCTCAAAATTTCCATGGATAGGTGGGATCTGAATCCACTCATTGATATGACTGTCCCCAAGGTTTATGACTGCTTCAGTGTTGGCTTTAGTCACCCTCTCCCTTCCTCATTCTCTCCTCCATGAGGTCCATCTACATAATGATCATCTATGTCCTCATCATCACCTCCTCCTCGAGGTGTTTTGCTCTCTTTCGATCTCCTCCTCAATTCATTTAGCAAATCTTAGAAGGTAACCCGAGCTAGATCTTGATCAGTAAGATGCTGCTAGATAGCTTGGATGGAGGCTAGCTAACTATTCAATTCATTCTGACTTGGGCAACAACCCTACTATGTATCTTGCTCTGTAGAGGTCCCTTTCCACTTCCTGATGGAGCCATCTCCGACGTTGTCTGTGAATGTGCAGGCTCAAGATCTGTAATGGAAAATGCACCCCAATAAGTCTGCATGCCTGCACCAGATGGAGATAATAATTTAGAATTAGAGTCAATTCTTAATATTATTAGAGATGGAGAGTAGTATGGAGTGAAATTAATCTCCATACAAAAAGGGCAGAACTCAGGAAGAGAGTTTTCCCCATCTGATTGAGGAAGAAGAAGCGTGAGTCCTGAGGGTGGTTCACAGAGTTTGAATGATGTACTTGGGAATTGCCCTGAATAATTGGAGATACCAAGCTTGAGGAGTTAATGGTGGTGTTGGCGGAGTCCCAACCAAGTTATCCTGAAGTCGTCATCTCGAGAGAAAAGAGAAGATCAAGTTGGAAGAAGAATATAGTGATGAACGAGAAACAAAAGGAGTGTAAAACAATAGAAGGCTCATGATGAGTGGGGGTAAAAGAGGAAGTAAGAAGAAAAGAATGTCAACAATGCGTAAGTGTGCTATACTTTGATATTTGAACTTATTCTAAACAAACAAATGTCAAACAAAATGGATTCACCAACTCAAACCAACGTATAGCCATAAGAATTCAGCTATTTTTATCTTTTCAATTTTAGGGTGATTGATTCAGGCAAAAATATGTCACAAGTCCTTATCGGTAAGATCTAGAGGAGAAACTGTACTACTAGGAAAGTATCTCTATACTTGTTTTGCCTCCTTTTTATACTGTGATCTGCACTATTTTAGGTCCTCAATACCGGTCTTGGGTGGTTACTCAGCCAAAGAAAAGAGAGAGGAAGCTGATAGGTGAAACCACTACTTCCCTCGCAAGCGAGGTACTCGGACACAAACCGATGAGACATACACACCCGTGAGTGTGTGGCCTAGGCTCAGTACTTCAGACCAAGTTGGATGATACACACAAGGTGGAAACACCATCGTTGACAAGGCCCTACTCAGTCACACACAATAGAAGTGCCAATACTTCGCCGGTCCAAGGTGGTAGTTGAGGCAGCCACAGATTGGGGTTTGTGCTCTATTCCTTAAGGGTCGTGCCTCACTCTGTCTTGGATGTACCTGAATACAATGTGGGCTTTGTAAACCCCAAATAATGATGTTTGGTACAAATTTTATTTTTGGTCAAAGTGCAATTAACATTCCTCTTGTTTTAATTTTTGATTTTCACCTTTTTAAGTATTTTCAATACCAAATGCTTAACGTTTTTTTTGGATTTTCTTTAATTACTATTTGATCCAAAAATAGAGGGAGATAGCAGCAAAGCAATGCAAGTGGACACAAGGATGAAAATCTATCCTCGTATCAAATGATGCATGCAAAGAAAGAAGACTTACGACACTTCACAACTCTCTCCATGCATGAGGAAAAATAGGAATTTATAAACCCAATCTATAAGCTGATATACACAAGAAGAGATCACCCTAAACATGAATTGCTATTAACGAGAAGAACTAAATGCTAAATACAAGAGTAGAAACCTAAGGTCCAATCTTGGAGGCTCCACGGTGCCCACCACATCGGGTACTACAAGCGATGTATGGAGACCTCTTACGACCTATGGTTTCAAGTCAAGTATTCAACAACTATGTTTGATCAAAGTCCAAATCTAGAACTATAGGTACATGCTGTCTATTAGGAGTTTGGCCTTAGATTACCGAGCAACAATCCAACAAACCTAAGGGCTCATTCCATAAAACAAATAAAAAAGGTAGAAAACTCAAAATGTAGAAAACAAAGAAAATAGAGGCGATAAAATCATAGAAAATCTGATGAGCCCCCAAGTGAACAATCACTAGGAAATTGGGCCCGAAATCTCAAGTACAAGTACATGTATTATTATAAATTATTAGAGCATAAATAGATGTCACTCTCTCAAAAAATAAAAAGAAAGGCTATGCTAAATTCATATCTCTCTCTATGTTGCTCTCTCCTATTGGTCTACAAGCAGAAGGACCAAGGTTTCTCAACTCGAGTGTCTCAACCACCTACGTGGTCGCTGTTGTCTTGAAGTCCCTCGCAAGAGAAATATAAGAGAAAATGTTAGCACAATAAACAATTATATTAAAGAAAATGAAAATAAATAAAGCCAAATAATGAAGTAAAACTAAACTCAGAAATCTATCCTACCCGTTGCTCCTCGACAATGGTGCCATTTGTTTAATTAACTTCTGCGAGGATCCAAAATAATATCCTCATGGGGCAAAGATATACTATCATTGAGGCGACCACTCACAAATGCCAATTAAGACAACAATCAACCCACACAATGTATAGATTTAACTATACAAGCAAGTGTGAATAAAAAATTATTATAACCCTATAATAAAATGCGTATAGTGGAAAGTATGGTAGGGTATAAAACATAGGGAGAATGAGGGATAGATGACAAAAAAAGACAAAAAAGACAACAAGTGTTTTTGGGCATTTTAGGGATTTTTGAATTTTTGTTGGTTTTAATTATTTACTTTTTTTGATTTTTTTACTTTTTATATTTTTTAGATTTTAAATTTTATAAATTTTATTTTATTTTTAAGTTCTCTATTTTTTTATAAGGATTAATAATAATAATATATAAATTTAGGTATATATATAACTTTTATATTTATCAATATAAATATAAATATCCAAACTTCACTAAATAAAATATTTTTATATTTTTTATGTTTTTCTCTATTTCTTGTATTTTTCTTGTAATTTGTACTATTTTTTATTTTTAAGTGGATTAATATGTAAAATAGTGACTATTATAAATAGGCCGAATTATTATGAAATATAAAAATATCAAAAAAGTCTAAAATTTTCTAAAACTATTTTTAATATATAATAAAGGTAATAAAAATTTCATAAACAAAAAGACATATTTTTTTGATTTTTTAATAATTTTTATAATTATTTTGGATCTTTTTAATTTTGGTATCTTTCTTTTTCTATTTTCAGGGATTTTTGGTCTATAGACGCTAAATAGGATAGTAAACAAAACATAATCTGTTTTGCATTTTTTCAAAACATTTTTATGTTTTTTGTATTTTTCTCGGCTTGATAAGGAAAAAGTTTTTAGTTAAATATAAAAATAGAATAAAATACCTTAATAAAAATATATGTGATGGAATAATTTATATGGTATTTATCCTAATTTTCTAGGAATTTTTAGGGCCATGAGCTATTTTTAACAAAAATAAAATATATAAAAAGAAAATACAGTCTGACAGGGGCATTTATGTAAATATTTAAAGTTTGGGTACTAATCCCGAACACCTCAAAGAAGTACATGGTCAAATATGTATTTTTTCCTAAAATTTCTAATAATATATACTAAGAGGGGTATTTCTACAATTTAAACAAAGTTCAGGGGGAGGGGCAGAGGTAAAATTTCGAGAAAATATTAAACTAATATTCCAAAAATGTAAACCAAGTGAAATACAAAATTCTGAGGGCTCGGGTGCAAAATACCCAATCCCCTTATGCGTACGGTATGTGAGGTGACACAGATTGGACCTAAGTACAAATATGGGAAATATAGGGGGCAAAGTGCAAAATATCCAAAATATTTAACACTATAGTTGAAAGTTTATGGACTTAATATGAAAACACAAAATGAACGTGATATTGATGAATCTCCATTTCATCACCTTTATTCTATCATTTTGGCCTTTAAAACCTAGCTAAATGTATGTAAATAATATTATTTGGCATAAATTAACATTCATTATTTATTATATAAAGATTGTATAAAATTCATTGTTTAAAGCCAAAATAAAAGAATAAATAAAAGAAAAGAAAAAGAAATAAAATTCCAAAATTATGACCCTAAACCTCGATAGGCATCTTGATGACTTGGTCGACGAGGAATAAAGTAGGGGGAGACAAGGGCCAAAAATCCAATAAAAATCCCATTCTTTTATTCCTCAATAAGTCATATTTGAGACATATTTATTCTTCATTATTTATAGCTCAAATAAAGAAACTTTTTACACGAAAGTTATAGATAAAAATGTATATAAAAATACAAAATTGAGTTTATACAAAAATAATATACACTGTACTTTTTATATTATGAATAAAAAGCCAAAACCCAAACTTCCCAAACCCATATCTTCTCCATATGAACTCAAAATATACTAAAATCACCTTTAATTGTATATAACTTTTAATAAGCTATCTCATAAAGATGCTTTCATCTGATTTGGAGTTAAGATGCAAAAGTTAAATTTTGGACCCCTATTGTACAATATACCTGAATAAATATTCATTTTATTGTTTCTTATTATATTATAATTTTATGTTTTTATAATTGTTTAAATATTACTTATAACATATGTACATATTTAGTATAAAATAAAACTGTAAAAAAATAAATTAATATGTAAAAACACATAGATGAATATATATACTTATACCCATATGATAGATACCTCTATTTATTTAAGTGTACAAATAACATAAGAAAAATAAAATAAAAATATATTTATGTACATATAAATAGATCATAAATATAAAATATGAAATTAAAATAGTAAAATAAAAATACAAATAAAATACTCACTATATAGATAAATATACCTCTAAATAAACCTTAAAAGTTAACTTGTAATAAATAAGCCAATAAAAAATCATATTAAAATACTATAGAAAAAATAAACATTTTTATTTTATAAATTAAAAGAAATTAATTAATTTAGTATTTCTTAATGATTTTATAAATAATTTCTGGTTGCCTTTTTTCTGGTCAAAAGTTGTCCTTGATCAACTCTTCTCCTAGGCCTAGCCCTATTAGAACGAGCCTTTAACCCCTTGCTTCTCAATTTTTTTCCCTCGTGATACACTGCTTGAGGAGGTGAACATCCTTCATGACTTGTCTTTCCTGTTCATCTAGGAATCTTGCTGAGGCTTCTCCTAGGTCTGAGCTTTATTGATTCACACGCTAACCCTAGTCGAAGTCACTTCCTCACTCACCTATAAAAATACTTGAGCTTCACCATTTTCGAATTTTGGTTCCCCTTAGGGCCGTGTTCTCAGCTCAGAACTTTCCCTTAGTCTTGATCTTGGTGACAGTGAGCTCGACCATCCGTTCTTGCAGCTTGGAAGACGATGTAGAGGTGGTTCCCATCTTCTCCGGTATAGCTCGCCGTCAAGGTTCCAATCTCATGGCTTCTGGCCATTTGAGGTAAATTTTCTTCTGCATTTAGGTAGATTTTAGTCCTATATTTCATTTCCTACCATTATTTTTAAGTTTAATTCGTATTATTAGTGTTGAACCGCCTCCCCATAGATCATCGAAACTCTGCTCTGGCAAGCATTCCTCTGTGCTTCGCCCATTTTCTGACTCACCCAACACCCTCACCGTCTTTCCCAGCCTCTTCTCCATACCTCATACCACCTAGCTCCCTTAGACCTAGCCCAGATATGAGCCTCGAGGTCCTCCTCCACCACCTCACCAGACCTTACCGCTCCTTCATCATTCCACCGCCGACCTCCAACAAATAAAGGCCAAGATCTTCGCCTCTGCCTCGCTAGTGTTTTGACTTCTTTGCATGTCTTGAAGGGGGCATCTGAGCCTCATTTAGCACCAGGAAGACCCTCCAGGTAGCCTTGCACTCCAGAGCTCCTCCGATGAGCTTGAAAGTTCTTTAAGGTGTCCAACAAGTGCACGATAGCCGCAACAATGTTAAGAGATAGTCAGGGATGCGTGAGGAGGCTGAAGGAGCGAGCCATACCAAATCAAAGCTTTTCTTTGGCGAGTTCTTCCCTAGTTCTTCCAGTCATCTCGTTAGTCGTCCGATCATCAATGTCTTTTAGATCACACAGTTGCTATCGGATTCTGCAAGCCAAAGCCATCGATCTTGCTTGGGAGATCTAATCTCTGCCGTTGGCCCACCAACCGTCATCGTGCATTGAGAGTTCGCCACGTGTCAAGTCAATCTTCCTCGACTGGACGATGGAGTGTACATAGGGTCGATTTCAAAATCCAACCTCCTTTTTGTCTGTGTTTTAGTTCTATAATTTAATAAATTATTTAAAAGTTTTGTAAAAATTGCATTGGAACCCTTGCCTTTTACGTTATTTAATTATGGGTTCAGTCCACCTCACCTCATGTGTGGTCCCAAGTGAGGTGTCAATTTTGCATGTATTCCCTCGTAGTTTTTTGAATTTTGCTTTAGTCCAGAAGCTTTAATTATTAGTTATAATATTTTGGGTATTTTGTAGAATCAACCTTGCCTTTTGGTTCAATTGTAAATATATCCTTGCTAGTTCATTAATTTTTGTGAATGTTTTACATTCATTAAAAAATCACATGTGTTTTGAAAAATTTGCAAAAATAAGATTAAGTGTCTGCTAGATTGTAGTTTCATGCCATATTTTAAGCATAGGATTTTAGGACTTTTTAAATTTTCTAAAAATAAAAAATAACATATTTTTGCCCTGTTTGAATTAAAACTCACCAAAAGAATATAAAACTTTTTGAAAAACTCTAAAAAATTATCTTTTGTTTATTTTAGTATTTTGGAACATTAGACCGAAATCCCTAAAAATAGAAAAAGAAAAAACTAATAATGAAAAAGCTGCAAAATCATTTATAAAAGTATAAAAAATCTCCAAAATTCCAAAATACTCATTTTTGTGATTTTATTTATATTATTTAGTATATATTAAAATTGATTTTGAAAATTTTGGACACCTTTTGCTATTTTCATCTCCAAATCATTTCGGCCATAATCCATGATTTAGGTTATTTTTTGACTTTAAAAATATATAAAAATCAGTAGAATTATCTAAAAAATCATAAAAATAGTAAAAATTATGCAAATTCCAAAATCATTTTATTTCGTAATTTTATTTTTTAGTTGTATTTATAATCAAATTTCTATATATATAGTTTTAGATATTCCTATATTAATTAAAAAGAAAATAAATTAATAAATCAGAAAATATTAAAAAATATTAAAAAAATTAAAATTAAAATATTAAAAAAACATAAATTATATATATATAAATGAAAAACCCACACAAAAACACTTATACATGAAGAAAGGACACAAATTTTGAGTTCATTTTCTCGATCTATCATTTTTGCTCCCTGTGTTTGACACTCTACACATACTTACACCTATATAAACATTGTTTAGTTATAATAAATTTTACCTCCACATTTATTTTTGATTTCATTTCTATATCTATTGTTGGTTAATTTTCAAACTACTTAGGGTTTCGTGAGTAGTCGCTTCAGCAATAATTTAGGTCTCGCCTTGTATAAACCACATTAGACCCTTGTAGATCCCAAGTTTTCAGGTATATGCCAAAATTACCCGAGCCTACACACTGAAGGGTGACAGAGATGGATTCACTTATACACATGGCACTTATCTGACAATCGATACTGCTTCGAGCAGGTCGCCTGAGATTTGATCTCAGAAGGGATTTGACAGTGGAGGCATGACTTGATTTGACAGTGTTTGTACACCTGGAGATAAGTTCTTAATCCGACGGTGCTGAGGGGCCTTGGATGAATAGATAAAGAACTGGGTACCGACAAGCTTTGATCGCGGATATGATGCATCTCCGACCACATGGCAGGTTTCTCAACAACTCAAAACACTCCTAGCATGCTTTCACATTGACTAGAGGGCTTTGGAGTCAAGGACTCATCAGAAGAGACCAGGAGAGTCGTGGTGCCTAGAGCTCTGTAGTGGGGCAAAAAGCACCTCAGATGAGGCCATCTAGCCTCGAGACCTGCATGGTTAGCTACGGAATAAAAAAAACATAGAATATCAATGCTTTATTCAACAGAGATGGTCGAGGGTGGAGCGTGTCGGAGGCTTCTGATGAACGGTGGAGGAAGCCCAGATTGCTTGATCTGGAGTGATTCAGGATGAATGGAAACACACGGGGTATAGATCAGATGAAGTCGAAGGGGGGGGGGGTGAAGGTGATAGTGGGGTCAGAGCACAGTCGGAACGAGCTGAATGAAGGGTTGGAGCTCAGAGCTCCGATGATTGAATTAATTGGATTATACGCTACGGAAGGAATCAAAAGCTTAAACTAAGAACGGAAATGCATGTGGGAAAGAAACTCTACCTATAAAGCATAGAAAAGGAGCTCTACCTTCTCGAAAAGGAGGAGCTCTAGAGCTCACGACGGAGGTGGACGGTGAAGCTCGGATCGACCTCGAATTAACTCCTTCCATGCTTGCTGAACCCCTGCAGATGCTCTTGCTGTCACTAGGAGTATCGATTTGACGTATGGTTAGTGTTTAGATGGTGGAAGAGGGAACAAAGAGAAGGAGGTGGAGGAGATACTTTATACCGGTAGGTTTGAATCAAGGGAGGCGTCTGACGTAAGGGTTCTTCGATCGAGGAATCATGTTGGTGTGTAGGATCTTCGATCAAGGAACAAGGTCATTGAAGGAATCGATCCAAATGGATGAAAGGAGCGATGATAAAAAAATCTAGGGAGTAGGGGTCAAACAAGGTTCTGATGTGCACTATGGCCTAAGTCAGAGAGTTGACCCACAATCAGCCCAAGCCGAGACCTGATTGGGCCATCTAAGAACGTTAGCAGACAAAATAGGCTGGAAAAAAATAAATATTAAAAAATAAAATAGTAAATGAACTAATTAAATAAATGTTATAAATATAAAATTATTTTTTATTTTATATAGTATTTTATTATGATTTTATTTATTTTATACGTTAATTTATTATGAATTACTTTTTACAAGTATAAATATAGGTATATTTACCTATATAATTTGTATTTTATTTTTTGTATTTTGTATTTATTATTTTATATACATTCTTTATATATTTATGATTTATTTAAGAACTCCTAAATATACTATATTTTTTGGAAGTTATTTATACACTTAAATAAAAAAAGTCGTATTTATTATATATGTATATGTATAGGTGATTCATTTATATATTTTAATATACTATTTTATTTTATTGTATTTTTTAATAGTTTTATTTTGGTTTATCTAGGTACATATATTGTAAATAATATTTACAAAATTATAAAAATATAAAATTGTGAAAAATATAAAGAATAAATAAAATGAATATTTTATTCAGTTATATTGTATAATAAGGGTCTAAAATCTAACTTTTATATTTTAATTCCAAATTAAATGAAACCACCTTCATTAAATAGCTAATAAAAAGTTATATACAATTAAAGTGATTTTGGTGAATTTTGAGTTCATATGGAGAAGATATGGGTCTGGGAAGTTTGGGTTTTGGCTTTTTATTTGAGTGTAGAAGGAACAATATGTAATATTTTGTGTGAAATAAAATTTTTTATTTTTCTATGTATTTTTATCTACAACTTTCATGTACAAGGTTTATTTATTTGAGGTATAAATAATAAAGAATAAAATGGGTCCCAAAAATGAATTATTTGTTAAATGAAATTTGATTTTTGTTGTTGCTTTTCACCCTTATCTCCACCTACTTTATTCCTCGTTGACCCACTCATGATGATGCCTAGGTCTTGATGTTTAAGGTCATTCAATCCCTTTGGTCTTCCATTTCTTTTTCTTTTCTTTTCTTTATTCTTTTATTTTGGATTTAAATATAATATTATATACAGTATTTACGCAGTAAATACTAGATGTTAAATTACTCAAAATACTGATATATACATGCAATTAGCTAGGGTTTAAAGGCCAAAATGAAAGAATAAAGTTGATGGAATGGAGATTCATCATATGTATAGTTCTACATTTAATCGAATGCTACATAAAGATAAAGATAACTATATTTCTTCATTCAACAGTCACATTAATGAATTATGACCTATGGATACTTTCCGCATAGTCCATAAGCATTGTCATATGATCAACACTATTATGGAGAAAGAATGACAAGACATGATACTTAACATGTTTCTCATTTAGCTTTATCCTTCTAGTGTTTCAATGTAGATCTTAGATCGCCAAGTGGCCTGATTTCATACAAAGATAATGGGTACTTACCTCATTATTTTATGGGTAATAAAATAAGCATGTGATGTATCAATATGAATACGTAGTCATGTATATAACACAGATCTTGGACCTTGTACTTGAGTCTTCACTCTCACAAGAATTCATGGATTCATGACTAGCAAACTGCAGTCACCAAGAGTAGATGGAAAGTGACTTCTTTGAGGAAATAATCAACATAGCTTAGTTATAAATTTAGAAGCAATGCAAGCTATCTAGTCAGTTGGAAGATTTCCAAACAAAGCAGTCGGAGTATAAGACAAGAAATAATGAATGTAATGGTCCGGGTAATTTGAAGTCTACATGGAACTATAATTCTTCGTGGTCGAGTGTAAGGTCAGGAGACCATTACACATTAAACATGTTTCGAATACCTTTTGTAATTGTATAACTCATTAAGATTAATGGGGCATGCGGGCTCTGATACCATCTATAACATCCCAGACTTTGGTCCCCTGTCCATTATCGAGAAAAACTTACTACTTGACAACTTGGGTTTAAGCATTTTAGGTGGTGGTCAATGGGGATAATCAGGCTCAAACCCAACTAGTTGTTAGGGTCAGTTTTCCCTGGAATCTATCAAGGAAAACTTAAATTATTCATTTTACAAAGAATCATAACACTTTATACAAAGTACACATTCTACTTAAAATTACTGATTAAGGAGATAAAAAGGTATTAACGAATTTACAAAGGTGAATATGGAATCTATATACACTCTTGGAGTTTACAAACATATGCCTAAACCTAGTTTACCAAGAGCTTAAGTGGAAATTGATAAATAAAATATTAATGAAAAAATAAATCTAAACAAGCCTAAACTATTAAATTGAAATTATTAAATGAAATTTAAATTTAGTGGAATCAAATGATGGACATATCCTTTTTCATAAGGGAAATAGTTGCAATTGTTAGATTGGGATTTCATAGCCACTAAGATGGACTTCTCTACGGTGGAAATTAAGATACCACATCGTTTGAAGGGTTCCCATATGTATAGAAACTGATGAATATCCATTTCATCACCATTATTCATTCATTTTGGCCTTAAATCCCTAGCTAAATGCATGTATATATCATTAATTTATGAAAAATAACACTAAATTCTTCACATGAAATACTGAATAAATAATATACATATTAATGCATTTAATACCAAAATAAAAGAATAAATAAAAGAAAAGAAAAATAAAAAGAATGAAGTGTCAACGACATTGAGTAACCCTAGATTTTGAGACCCAGTCATCCTGACGGCTTGGTCGACAAGTAATAATTAGTGGGAGATAGGGAGGCCAATTGTACATAAAATACAATATAGAAATCCTACTTTTATAGCCCAATAATTACATTTTGAGACATATTTTATTTTCTTAGTTTTATACCTCAAATCAAAAAACTTTGAACAAAAAGCTTGCACATAAAATACACAGAAAAATACAAAATTTATTTTACTGAAAAATATGCAAAGTGTGCTAGAGACACACATAATAAAAAGCCACAAAGAATACTTTTTAGACCTGTATCTTGTCCATACAAATTCAGAGTTCATCAAACTCACCTTTATTATTCATAAAATTAAGAGGGTTTCATTCAATTTGGTGTTAAGATATAAAAGTTGGCATTTGGGCCCTCATATACACGTATATTATATTCAATATATTCATTCTTTTTATTTTCACTTTCTTATATTTTTAATAAATTTGCAAATATTATTTAAAAAACATGTACATAATAAATTAGAATAAAACAAGTAAAATGTATTAAAATAAATAAAGCTATTCAATATATTGGTAAAGTATACCTATAATACACTTATAATGTATATATACATAATTATTTAAGTACATCAATAAACTAATAAAAAATTTAAAATATATAAAAGTGTATTTAAATAAGTTCTAAATATATAAATTATGTGTATAAAATAATAAAATAAAATACAAAATTAAAATAAAAGGGGCTGGGGAAGCTGCACCCGGGGGTGTAGCCAACCAGTTACACCCGACCATTTTTTTCATTGGTTTTTTATGTTTGAAATGAAAATCTTGGGGGATTTAAATCACCTTATATTAACATGTTCTTATGGCAACATCAACTAAATTCAAAACATATGTCATCTCCATCAAGATTATTACATTTTAACGATCTCAGAATTGCTGAAATTGACCTTATCTTCATGGGCATGTTAGGAATTTTTATTTTACATGGAATTTGAAACACATGTTCCACTCAATAAACTAAGTAAATCCCCATAGGTTTCCTTCAAAAAAAATCAAAAACCAATAAGAAAAATGGCCAGGTGTAGCTAGTTGGCTGCACCACCTGGTGTAGCTTTCCTTTTCCCAAAAATAAAATATACAAAATACATGTATATTTACCAATATAAAAACATGTAAATATTAATATACAATAAATTAATTTCTAAAATAAATAGAAATCAAAATAAAATACCACATAAAATTACAAGTATTTTTTATTTTTTAACAAAAAATAAATAATTCATTTAATATTTATTATCGATTTTATAAGGGATCTATAGATCCCAATTTTTTTCTTGGTCCACATGGACAAATTAGAGGCCATCTTTCGTTGACCCCAGGTCAACTGTATGCCCGTCAACCACCCCCGTGTCAGAACCCATGGGGAATCCTTCTTCTTTCTATTCACATACATCATCCACTCCACCATTCGTCTCGAGCCTTCCACCATTCCACAGCCATGCCATCCTTCTCCTTCGCCCATGCCTTAACCTTCAACTTCCCTTGCCCAATCACACGCCGACCCCTCTCGAAGTCAGCCCCCTCCATGACTATAAATAAGGAGTGCAAATGGAATTTTTGATTTTGATCCCCCTTGCTCTACTGTAACCCCATTAGGACACTCCGTCGAGCTCTTTGTGACAGTAGGCTTCACTTCGACCCATTTTGGCATGGTTATGCTACCGGACCACCACCGGTGACTCCTCTTATGCTCCAAGCTTCCGAGCTTGTCGAGATACTAGTTAACGGTATTTAGTTTGCATTTCATTCCAGTAGATATAGTTTTAATTTCATTAATCAGACATTAGAATAGTTTAATTTTAGGAATCAAATATGCTGGAGCCTTAAGCTCTGACACCAAATTCATCATGCTCCACCTAGTTCCAGCTCCCATTTTCACCTCATCTCCTTCCCTATTCATTTCTCCATCGAACCCCTGTGTTTTAACCTTGAATCCTACACAGATTTGAGCCACCGAACTTCACTTCCTACGCCTTCACCGTAGCTCCATCGCCTCGCTACCCCCTTATGCTATCAGCTTCAAGAGAGGGTCAATTGTTATCCTCTCATTATCCTCTATCTTTTGATGAAGGTCTGCGATCTAGAAGACCACATGGAGCTCCACCTCAAAGTTTAAACATGAGCTTCAAGTGGCTAACGCTCCAAGGCCCCTCTGATGGGCCTCAGACCACGTTGAAGGTACATGCAGGTGCAGAAGATCATCAGGAAGGAGAGGAGACATTCATAGAGGGAAGAGGTGGACACAGGAGACTAGAATCAGAGATTGAAGCTCATCGGAGGTGAGTTCTTGGGGAGTTATTCCAACCCCCTCCTTCAACGTCGGATCACGCATTAGGCCCAGATCTAATTTGGGTCATTGAATCAAGTTGAAGGGGTACATAGCAACCACCATCCTCACGCCACGTGGAAGTGCCTCCACCCTTCAATCGTATGCCACTTAAAGGGTAAATTACTTAGTTGCCCTTCTAGCATTTTGTATTTAATATTTGGACATGTAAATATTAAATTAAGGAATTTTTTTGTGTAAAATTTGCATGTGGCCCCCGTATGTTGTCGTGTATATCAACTGAGTCCCGTTCTAGCTCAGCTCACGTGGTCCCTCACGTGAGTTGGGTAAAAGGGTACCCTGCTGGGTTCCCATATTTGTGTTTAGTCCTAGAATTGTGTAATTAAGTTCAAAACTTTTAGGTTTATTGGCCAACACCCCATGTACTATAATTTTATTGTAAATATATCCCATCAAGGCATTTAATTTTATTTATGTTTTCTATTTCATTTAAATATCTCCTTTTCTATATAAATCTTGCAAAAATTAGTGGATGTGCTTTGAATGATGCTTATACATGCCCACATTTTTATATGTAATGATTATATTTTTCATTTATTAAAATACATTTAGGAGCTATTTATTCCCTGTTTAGATATAAAAATACTAAAAAATAAAAAAGTTTCTTTAAAAATTCAAAATATTAGATAATACATATTACTATATAGAAATCACTCCATACCAAAAATAGCAAAAAATATAAAAATGAAACACTACAAATTGAAAAAACCTTCAAAAGTAAACAATTAGAAAAAATATGAAACAAAAAAAAAATAATTTCCTTCTGTATATTTTTATTTATTCTATATACTACGTATTAAAACTAGTTTTGATGAATTTTGAGTTATTATTTATTTTTAAACCTCAAAGAAATTTGACCTATTTATTAACTCCATATTTTGGAGTATTTTGGAGTTTAAAAATACTTAAAAACTAGAAAGAAACCACCAAAAAATCAAGGAAAAAAGGGGAAAAAATATTTTGTAATTTTTGAATATCTATATCTATATTTATAAATATAAAAGACTATATTGACTATATATACAAATTATATACTTATATACTTATTATAATTAATAATATCATTATTAATACTTATAAATAAATTTAATGCCTTAATTTAGAAAAAGGAATGCACTTAATTCTATTTTCCTAATTTGATATATTTATTATATAGTTATATCTTAATAAATTTAATGCCTTAATTTAGAAAAAGGAATGCACTTGATTCTATTTTCCTAATTTGATATATTTATTATATAGTTACATCTTATATACTATTTATATTATACACATTAGTATATATTTCCACATATATATACTTATTACATATTAAAAAGAAAAAAGAAATTAAAAATTATAAACTAAAAAGAAAATAAGAAATTATAAAATAAAAATATTATATAAAACAAAAATACATAAAAAATTAAATATAATTAAAAACCCATAAAAATTAATAAACCCAAAAAGCACAAAAAATAGTTGTTGTTTATCCTTTGTAGAAAAAAATATTTGCATATCCATGTAGCTATTAATAGCTCAACCCCTGTACTTGCATAACTATACACATTTGTTTGGAGGGTATAATAAATTTCACCCCTTACAGTTTCATTGATTTATCATATTTGCGAGTTGATTGTTTGTTTGATTTGATTATTCACAGGCTGAGTGTCGAGAGAGTGATTGATATAGCGATTGCCAGACCTGACTTGCCAGGTACCATAAACCCTCCAAGACTAGACAGTAGGCCCCTCTGAATAATCTGTCAACAAAATGGCACCTTTGTCAGGGAGAAACACTTAGGATATGTTTTTAGTGTACATATTTGCATAATTATCTCTCTTTTATTTCTTCTATTAAATAATTATTTTATCTACTTCTGACCATTTTCTTTGTTGAATTTCGTGCGAGAGACTGTGTGGTGAAGGTGACTTCTTAGCAAGCTGGTGCACCAGAGCTGCAAGGAGATTGACCTTTTCTATATAGGTCAATTGGGAAGTGCAAGAGAGAGAGAAGAGTAGAGTTATCAGCATAAATCTTTTATTTTTGAGAGAGAGAGAGAGATTTATTTTCTTGCATTATTATTTGCAATAATACAAGTACTTGGACATTTTGGACACTTCACACTTTGAGGTCCATTGCCCGGGTTATTGTTAACCTTGGGGCCTCGTCGATTTTTTAGCATTTTTCTTGGATTCTCTATTTTTATTCTCCCTATTTTTCCTTTGTTTTTATTTATTCTATGATTTGAGTTTTCTGCCTTCTTTTTATTTAATTTTTGTGATTGGGCCCTTAGATTTTAGGAATTTCTTACCAGAGTAAATTAGGTCCGAACACCTAATATATTGCATGTGCCTACGGTATCTACGTTTGGATCTAGCTCAAAGTATTTCGGTTCTTCACGATTAATAGCAGCTCCTGCTTTGGGCGATTTCACCGGCTTGCATTACATGTATTGTAGAATTTAAATTCCCACTTTGCATCCCGCATGTAGAGAGCTGGGAATCATTGTAAGTCTTCTTACTTTGCATGCATTATTAGATACTAAGGTGAGATTTCCACCTTAGTGTCAACTTGCATGGCTTTTATGTCTTATATCCCATTTTTTTGTATCACTTGGGATTCAAAGAAAATGCAAGAAAAATAATTACGCAAATTATTTGAAAAATATTCAAAAAAGTGAAAATAAAAAATTAAAACAAAGGGATTATTTAATAAATTTTGACCTTAATTAAAAATTACAATGAACCATCATTGTTTAGAGTTCATAAAGCTCACATTATTTTCATATACTATCTAGACTAAGTGAGGCACTACCCATAAGGATTAAAGCCCAAAATCCAGCCTGAATGCTGCCCTGTTATTGACCGGATTCATGAAGTATTGGTGCTTCTATCATACATAGACAATTAGGGCGTTGTTGACGATAGTGTTCTCGCCTTATGTAGAACACCCAACCTTGTCTGAAGTATTTATCTTAAGATACACCCTCACAGCTCCTTGTGTTGGGTTGGTGAATCCATACTTGTATTGTGTTTGTTTTATTTAGATTTAAGTCAAATTCAGTCCTTCTCAGTTGTGCCACTTTCACTTTATCTGTTTTTATTTCTTTTTGTCCCGCTCATTTTTGAGCCTTCACTCTTTTCATCTTCACTTCATCTATCACTAATCACCGGATTCCATTCCTCATCTACTCCGCTTCTATCCAATATGTTGTCTCATGGATGGTTTAGTAAGATCACACTGACACCCAAATTGATTCCATGGACTCGAAATCTTCAATAATTGGAGGCAATTCTCGAGGACACATCTCGAATCTTACGAACCGATCTCCACTCCTCATCTTCTTCCATTATTTCAATAAATCAGGATCACTCTTGTCCCACCATTCGACCCTTGTGGATGGAGATCAATTTAAGTCAACATTAAATGCTCCATTCAAATGCATCTAGAATTGACCTAAATTTTAGATCATCCATTTCACCTAGATACACATATTTCCAGTCTGAATGGAATGCATCTTTCTGTGTAGTGCCAACACTGGACTCATGTAGATCACATCCTTTAGTCTTATTCAGAGATGGCTCCTCAAGGGAAGGGAAAGGGATTGAACCAACTAGATCAGGGACAACTCGATCAGAACACTATAAATGCATAACTGCTAGCATCCATCTAGGCCATCTAATAGTAGCTGACATATCAGGCTCTTGTATTGGCTACTTTCCAAGAAATGTTGAATGAACCAAGGAGAGAGCGAGAGAGAGAGAGAGAATAGATGATTAGGAGGAGGAGATGATGATGATGAACCTCAAGATGGACACTATGAAGGTCCCTTAGATGAGCTAAGGGGAGAGAGGCCCAAGCCCGCTCTCAAAGAAACCTAAAATTCTACCATTGGCCAGATGACAGAGTGGATACAGATCCCTATAGCCCACATACATTTCAAACTAAAGTCGTAGTTTCTTCCTCTTCTTACCTCGTTCCACAAGAATACTAATGAAGAGACCTACATCCATCTTCAACAGTTCTCTTGCATCTGCCGCACAACTCACTACCCTAACATCCCGTTAGGTGTAGTCAAGATGATTGTGTTCCCCTTTAGCCTTCAAGATAAGGCTTTATATTGGATCAATCATCTGGGAAAGGTCGTGATGACTTGGAGGAAGTAAAGTCAACATTCCTCCAGAAATATTATCTGCTTGGTCGTCTCAATCAGATGCAAGCACAGATTCGTAACTTCTTCTAGGGACCACGCGAATCAATACATGAATCCTAGGGGATATTCCATGATTAACAGAAGAAGTGCCCCCACCACAACATCCCTCAGACCAGCCTAGTCCAACACTTCTTTGAGGGACTAACTCTAGAAAGTCAGAGGGTTGTGGATACCGCATGTGGTGGCTCTCACTTCAACAAGGATGAGGATGCCATTTGGAAGATCTTTGAAGAGATGGCTGAAGGAGAGGCCGCTCTATCCTCATCCTGGGCATATCAATGTTAGTCCAAATCCACCACAAGCCCGTCAATATGGCATCATCTAGTGAAGTGGACATATATGAGAGATCCAACCATACCATTATCGGGATCCACCTATCCAAGGTAGATATTATTGAGAAGCAGTCACAGGACTTGGAGAAGTTATCTGTGATCAAACATAGGACCCATCACTTACACAAGATGGATCACATTTCAAAGTAGCTGGAGTTGTTAATGGGCACCATAAACACCATGCAATCTACAAGTCCAACAACCACCACTACCGCACAGCAGAAGGAACCATCATCTCCATAGCGGCCTCAGCCGAGTGCAGGTCAGTCTCAGGCTCATTATGTATACTACGTTTTGGCGCTTGACTACTCACCACTGTTGCCATCTCAGTAGATTGTACTCTACCAGCCAGAGCCCCAACCCCCTTCTTTTGCAGATCCATTTTTCTCACCACTACACGTCATTTGAGAGGTGAATGGAATCAGGAACAATGATGCCCAATTGGACCATCCATGCGGACAACAACATGGTGAATCATATTCCATTCAGTTGTATCACCAACATCAGGATGGGAGGTTTGTGCAATCGAACCAGCCTCTATAGTAGCAGCCTCCACCATATCAGATCATTGGAGATAAAACCTCCAGTATTAACAACTTGTGTATCGTCAATACCATTCGTACCACAATTACACGGATGCTTCTCATAGTTAGTATCCTATTCCTCTACAATTTCATCAGCAACAACTCCCTCCTCACCACAACTGTCAGTTGTCCCAACCTCTGTCGTATCACTCTTAGCATGGTCAGCATGTTGAATCATCCGAGACCGCTCCTGTAAACCCATCTCTTGACTGCTTGTCCCAAATCATCAAAGGCCTAGTAGAGACGTCTCAAAAGCTTGACGACCTCACTGCCGCCAAAACTCTAATTCCAGTGCAGGTTGAGGCGAACCCCAATAATTTTAAGCATAAAGAGCATTTAGTTTGTGATGTCTTCGCCGATCCAATCGAGTCATGTATTTCATATTATACGTTGTCTAATGTTGTGACTCTCAAGAGCGCTAGAGAGTTGTAGCCATCATCCATTACAGAGGGGAAAATAAAGCATCTTTTGGAGAGTTATCTTCTGCATTAGACGGTCCAGCAGTAGAGTTGGGTGAGGAAGAAGATGATGGAGGAGAAGCAGTAGCACCAACCCGAAGGATATGGTAAGATCCTTAAGCGCATCATTGAAGCGTGGGGATCAAATCGTATGCGATCGGGAGCGACTAGTCGCACTAGTTGCTTGAGGCAGCTTATTAAAAACATTTCATGCGCTGAAACCACATGATCCAAGAACACTTCTCGGATCATTTCATCTAAACCACAAACAAGTATTAGGGTTACATCTTGATGCTTGGTTGCGATCGAGTCTCTAAACGAAGAGACCTCTTGTCTCAAGTCCAATCCGACAGAGGAGATACTTGCGAGCATGTTGATGAAATGCATGCTCCTTGCAATCCATGTCGATGATCCAAGAGACGAATCTCCTGATCTCGTCACACGATATCTGACATCTTCTTCACGAGCATGGCATATTGAAGGAGACAGAGATCCCTGAGCAAATAATCCAGCAGCATAACGATGATGTTGTGGCGATGGCGACTCTCTCTAGGGCTCCATGATGGACGACCACAATGAAAGAGAGAGAGGATGTGTAGAGAATGAGAGAGAGAGAGCATATGTTGTTGTTGTATCTGTTCCTTTGAAGAGCAAGGGGTGCCTCTTCTTATATAGTATTTTGAGAGTCCATGGATCCTAATCCATATGCACACAAATCTAATGGATGAGATTGATTTGTGTTTCTTTCAATGACCAAGATTTTGTTGTAAAAACACAACAAAAATTAATTTAATTTAGTTTAAATATATATCAATATAATTAATCCAAAATTAAATCAATCAAGCATAGAGATTATGGATTGGAGATAGCCTCCTTCCATTAAAGAGGAGTGGACGACCACCCCTTCCTAATGGTAGTTGGTGACCATCCACCCTCCCAACTATGAAGGATGCAATCTCATGTAATCTAATGAGATCACATTATTCCATGGAAATCTCCAATATTTACAACAATACTTGTTGTAAAATATTCTAGAAAAATAATTCATAATTATTTTGTAAATATTGAAATCTTACCATTGGAAAATTGTGAATCACATTCACAACCCAAAATAAAATGTAAATTACATTTTCAATTAATTGCCCAATGTGAATCCAATTCACAGCAACATTTTTGTAAATGTTGTTGACAAATAACTCTCTCTTATATATTATAAATCACTTTTATAATATATATGAATAACTAGGATAATGCTATCCACATTATTCATATCTATGATAATTAAATCACATTTAATCATCTTGGATCTCTATTCTCATGTGCCTAAATAATATGAATCACATTCACATTATTTATATCTTTGATAATTAAATTACATTCAATTATGTTAGATAACTCTCCTTGTAATATGTATCAAATACATATTATTCATGTTAGTTAATCACATTTAATTATCAAATTTCTCAATGCTCGGATATATATCAATAATGAAATTATCCTTGAACTCTTTGAAGGATAATGCGCTTTCTTTCTGAATACTTGGAGATAAAGACATGACGATTGTATTGTTCTAGGTATAGTGACTTGGATATTGAGATCACATCTCAAATCCAGATCTTACAGACCTCTCATAGATGCTTTATTAAATCAAGAACGCAAATCTAATCTTCTCATTGCGTCTGAATCATATTCAAGTCAATGTCCAATATTTGGAACAAGGTCAGATCACTTCACTACTGAGAGGAGTCCCTAAATTCTAGACCCATTTCATCACTCCATAGAAATGGAAGTGTCATGGCTATACAATCATTTATGATCACATCACCCTCAGGTATTCCTAATACAAGGACAACCTGCATACTGGAAGACTCAGAATAATCCCAAAGTATTAGATCAATTTTCCACTGTCTACCTTAGGGATTAAGTTTATCGTTCGATCATTGGGAGTCAGTATCAATCATATACTTTCCAAAAGCATATATCATACCCAGATGTTGATCATATACTTTTCAAAAGCATATATCAAACCTACAAATCCAGTGAAGCTTCCAAAGCGAGACGACCGTGTACAAAATTTGATTCTTCCTAATATCTCATGAGTGAGCTCATGTCTTCTAGTTCAGTAATGAACTTGTATGATCCTTTTGAGAGATCATATTACTCATATGCCCTTTCATGCACACCAGTACGTTCGTGTATATATCTTGTTTAGGTTATCAACCTATTGGTCTGCCAAACGTACATATTCAGACATATAGTAACACATTTGTCTCTGGTCAGAGGATGCATGCCTATATCGTGACAGCATACGACATAGGTCTTTGGTTATCTCGATTTCGTTTAGTCAACTCTTTGACTTAACTTATCTAGCACCTTCGAATCTCTATTCCTATGCAAGGGACCCACATCAAGAGGTCGGTTAGATATCAACCTTTAGAGAAAGGATTGACATCTCCTTCTTAGGCTGGAGATCCTTCTTAATAATCATTTGACAGTGCTTGATGAATCCTCAAACTAACTCTTTAGATATTCATCCAAGCACTAGCCTCTGTGATTCAATAATTGAATCGACAGTCGTATGATCATTAAGATGGTCATGGTACATAACCTTAATTGTACTAAGGGACCTATTATGCAAATTAGTTATTCTTCATTTCAGATTTTGCAATAAACATTTATTGCATAATGGCTTGCCATGGGCTCGCATGTCCAACAATCTCCCACTAGCCCAAAGAGCCATTAATGGGCTAATCATTAAACCCTCACTCATGTGACAATCATATGATATTTAGAAAAATAGCTAAGTAAGTTGATTAGTCACAATGTTCCTAAGAGATTACGCCAAGTCTTTTTACGACAATTGCATATCTCCTAGTAATAGTGCTCGCATCCAATGCGAATATTGCATCTTATGCAACCAATACTCAATCTTGTTAGTTATAGTGTCCTTGACACTGCATTTTAATAATCATTATAAGCAGTATGTAATTTCCATTATCCTTATCAGAATACCCTTATTCTTGGAGATCTCTATCTCCTAAGGTATCCATGGTTAAGACCTTTTTAAATCACTATCTATAAAGTCTTAAGTTCTTGAAGATAAGACTTAGAGATCACTTCTCTAAAGTCTTGCCATCTTTAAAGATATTGTTATTACTGCAACTAAGTGTTTTATCCCCATAGTAGGATTAGTAACAATTTACCACTCCCACTGTGTGGCAGACATTTGGCTTTCATGCACATCTAGTACACAAAGAGCTTCCCATAGCTAATGCACTTTGGAATGTAGCTTTGGTATTCACATCCCCAACTCTTTGAGGTGCTCTCCCTTTAGATAGGTTAATACCATATCTTAAAGGAGAGAATCCTTTCTTGAATTTTCAATAAAATGGAAATGTCCAAGGTGTACCACTAATGTGACGGTCCCAATACCCTCTTTTCTTTGCTTCTGAACATCTTCATAACGAATATCGAAGAGGTATCCTTGAGTTCATATCTCAAGGTATGGAGTATCCAGTATATAAACCACTTATTATTATCCTTATATCATTCCAAATGATTAGGATATCATCTACATTTAGCATGATGAACACAATGGTACTCCCACTAAGTTTTACACGGTTCATTAAGATTCTATCTAAAATCATAACATTTATAATTTCATCAAATCCAATGTTCCAACTACAAGAAGCTTTAATTGAGTCCATAGATGGAGTTCTTCATCTTGCACACCTTTCTTTCATCAACCATGAAGCCTTGGGGCTGCTTCATGTGAATATCCTCAAAGAGGTATTCATAGAGGAATGCAATATTGACTTCCATCTTGAAGATGTCTAAGTCAAGTTGTGTAGCTATAGTAAGCAATATTCTGATGGATTCAAGCATGGCCACTGAAGAAAGTCTCATCGCAAGCGATGTCTTCTCTTTGATATGTATCTAATGGATACTAACCGTGCTTTGATGGTTTGTACCTTCTCATCAGGTTTCCTCTTTCTCTTGAAGATCCATTTACACCTTAATGGGTCTTACTCATATAGGTGGATCCTCGATTATACATATACAACACTTGTATATGAAGTCTACTTTAGACTTTACTGCTAACCTCCATCTTTACATGTTATGATCTTCAGAAGCTTCATCATATGAAGTAAGATCATTGTCAGACTTAACTGACACATGGAATCCATCCTCAAACTCATTTGAAGAGGTATTAGTGTTTCATCTATAAATTTCCTTTCAGTTTTCGATTTTAGGAGCCTCAATATTTTCTCAAGATTCAATGAGTTCCTTTACTTCATTTTTATCTTGATTTTAAAGAGACTCAACCTCTAAGAATCATATTCTTAGAGATGAAATCTTTTAAGAGTCTTAAGGTCATAAACTAAGTATCCAATACCATCCTTTAATTTCCCAATGAAGTATCACTTTCTTGTGCTAGATTCCATATTACTTGCATGGAATCTCATTAATGATATATTGCAGTCTCTACTACATATGTACCTGAAAACTAAGATGTAATTATGCTAATATTCATCATTGGTCATATCATGTCACACATGATCCAATTGCATCTCCCTACAACTCTATTGAGTTTAGGTGTATCAGGAGGAGTGAAATAGGAATGATATTCATATCTCCATAATGTATACTTCGAATTCATCTAATAGATACTTGCTATCTAAGTTTTTGATCATTTCATCTTCCTTCAAACTTTGGTTCTAAACCAAAATTGTGAAATCTTTGAACATTTCAAAGCTTTCTAATGTGAAGGGAAGAAATCTCGTATCACAAATAATCATCAAATGATATCACATATCATTAGTGTTTATTATGATACAGATGATCCACATGCATTAATATGTATAAGATCTTGAATACTTTGACATCTTACACCATTCTCGGAGAAGGATGTATTGGACATTTTACTTTGAATGCAATATTCAGAAGTATGTACGATTTGAAATTTTATACAATCTAAAGTTTCATCTCTTACTAGTCTATTCATCAATAGACAAATGTCCAAGTTTTGATGCCAGATCATTGTCAAATGTTCTTCATCCTCCTATTGATCTTTAAAGGTTTAAATTTTCAGTATTAGAAATGTTAATGAACCATTCATTAATTTTCTAATTTAATAGAGTCCTCTAGATGTAAGATTAATTTCTGAAATATATCAATCATAACTCTTTATGAAAGGTCTATCTAAGAATTCATGTTTATTCCCAACATTTAGAAACAAACAATGAGTGTATTCTAATATCTAGGTCATAGAGACATTCTCTAAGACTAAGGGCTCTCCCATTTAAATTATGAAGTCTATCTATCCAATAGAGATTGTTATGTGGATGACTATTAAACCTTAGAATCAAATTTTCTAGTCTTCTAAAAACATATGCAACAAATTGCAAGTGTTAGTAGAAGAGAGATACAATTATCAGACTTTGATCTTATCAAATAAGAAAGTCAAATTCAATGATTAAATGTAGATATTGATTAATTCGATGCAGTATCTAGGTCCTTCTCTAAGTATCCAAGATAGTCTAGATAGTCACACTAACAGTACATCGACTTATTGCAGTATTGTCATTCATCCAACTCTTTGGATGTCACATGGAAATTACAGAAGTACAACCAACTCCTTGACTTTCCTTCTTGCTTGGGTCATACCCATGCTTCCATTGTGCTCCCTTCATCTATAAATAACCATTGCTTAAGACAAAGGATCTCTTATGCTGAATTCAAAGGATTTCAGTATAAGAGTATTTCAACATTTATACATGCTTCATTCAATTCATACAATGTGATTATTATGAAGCTTCACGAATGACTTGAGTATAGATAGTATAATGATGACACTCATCATATCTACACGCATCTTAACTCTAAAAGACTTAGGTTCAGGTAGGTACTCAAATATTTTGAATACATCATCTTTTATAGAGCCACCATTATGCATAATGTAGTGAATCATGCCATTCATAATTAAATGTCAAGAGCACATATCTTTGCCAAAATAACTTCATACATTTTATAAGGATTATTTGACAATTACGACCATCATCGACATGCCACTTCTAAAGTACATTCGATGAGAGATCAAGACCATAGAGACATACAAACCTTAGGGTTGTAGTCCTATTGTCTATTTAATTGTCATTCCTTATTATTATGAGGAAAAACTTGCACATTGTAATCACATACATTATTTGTCCAACTACAAGTACAATATCTTGATCACGAACCCAATTCATGAGAATTTACAGGTTATTATTGAGTATAGTATTGAGTGGATTTAATGATGGATTATCTGAAATAAGAAATTTACATAAATAAATAGATATTTTACTTTGATTTAGGAATTTTTATATCAAATTTGTCTTACCTGTCAACATTGAAAGTTCATTCCCTTTATTACTTTCAATGTAAAAAATATACTTACCATTTTCTCTCAGCAGATCTGGGATCTCCTTCTTATCTTTGTTACATCCCAATAATATGAGAACTTGCAACTTGGATAAAAAGAAGCAGGAACTCATTCCGCCATGCAAGTCCAACTTGCATTCCCAATTCAGTCTTTAACACCCAGGCCCACCACCCCTAAGGTGATGTTGACCCGTCGCTAATTGAACCAACTGTCAAAAGGATTACAACTCGCTATGTGCAATCCAATATGGCCCCAATAATATGAGGACTCCACATTGGGGTCACTACACATACGTCCTTACTCTTTCTAGAAGCAAAGAGCCCGATCCAGATCGGCTTGTATGCAGGAGCTGTCACTTCAGACATACGTCTCTTACATACAATCCCTGGCGACAGAACCCTTCGCCTTGACGGAAGACCATGGATGTCACTTATGTGATCGTCCATATCATGTTCAAATTCTAATTAATCACTATGAATCATATTCATTACGATTAATTCTTCTAAAGGAAATAACAACTATATTAAAAATAGAGTGTTTTAATATTAATTGAATCTAATTAGTTTAGTCATATTAAAGCAATTATCAATCCAATCAATCAACCAATAAACAAATTTTAATTGTTACTTGAAGGATGATATTATCTCAAAATACATATTATTTGAATTTTAATAATTAGAAAAATACATCATACTTCAAGCATTATCCCTTCCTTATACGTTGTCATGGACAGTACCGACGGGAGTGGGACATACCGCTCACGGAGCAACCTACTACTCCAATGCTCCCCGACTAGACACCATATCCGCCATAGGTCAGGATAATGCCAATTGATCACTTTGTCCTTGAGAAGATAATCTATCTTTCAACCAAAGTTATACCATATAATAATAATTAAAACCACTTTGATTTTATTACAAGGAGATTTGTAAACAAATCCCCAATCCTATTCAAGCAACATTGTTTGCTGGAAAGAAGATAATGTAACCAATTGTGATCTCGAACATATCTAATCAATTATTTGTTAAGGAAATGTCATTTAAGGAAATAATCATTATTAAATATTTCACAAAATATTCATCAATAATTATTTCATGAACTTAATTATTAATTTTACTAATTGATTAAATGACAATCACATGGTTCTTGATTAGAGTGTAATTTCCAACGGTGACCCTTACTTACTGAAATTAGCATACCTCAATCAATTTAAATCCAAATCATGAAAAATAAGTTGTAAAGTTTGATAATTTGATTTACAACAGAATCCAAGTGATTTGCATGCATTTATAGGCATTTCAAATTCATAATTAATTCTTTAATTATGTCAAGATTCATCATCCTTGAAACAATGGATACATGTTCACTAAAATGATCATAACTTGAGCAAACAGACTCCAAATCACGTAAACTCAAATATCATGATTTCCATATTTAATGGAGAACATAATTCAATGATAATTTCATATTTAAACAATTTAAACATGACGGAAAATTCACACAAAATAGGGCCACGTGAATAAAATGCAATAAAATTTCACAAACCCTATTGAGCTCAAGTCGTCCTAGGATTATGGATCGTATCTGAAACCTGAAACCCAACTATGATACCACTTTAAGGATATGGTAAGATCCTTAAGTGCATCAAGGATGCATGAGGATCACATCATATGTTATTTGGAGTGACTAGTCGCACTAGTTGCTCGAGGCAGTAGAATTTAAAAAAATTTCATGCGATGAAACCACATGATCTCAGAACACTTCTCAAATCGTTTCATATAAACCACAAGCAAGTATTAGGGATACCACTTGAAGCATGATTGCAATCGAGTCTCGAAATGAAGAGACCTCCTTTATCAAGTCCGATCCAACAGAGGAGATGCTTGCGAGCGCGTTGATGAAAGTTGTGCTCCTCGCAATCCATATTTATGTTCCAAGCAGTGAATCTCCTGATCTTGTCACACGAGATCCTACATCTTCTTCACGAGCGAGGTGCACCGACGGAGATGGAGATTACGAGCAAATAATCTGGCAGCACAACGATGATGTTGCGGCAATGGTGACTCTCTCTAATGTCCATGGTGGATGACCACAATGAGAGAGAGAGAGGATGTGTAGAGAAATAGAGAGAGCATATGTTGTTGTTGTATCTGTTGCTTTGAAGAGCAAGGGGTGCCTCTTCTTATATAGTATTTTGGGAGTCCATGGATCCCAATCCAAGTGCACACAAATCCAATGGCTGAGATTGATTTGTGTTTCTTTCAATAGCCAAGATTCTGTTGTAAAAACAAAACAACAATTAATTTAATTTAGATTAAATATATATATATATATATATCAGTATAATTAATACCAAATTAAATCAGTCAAGCATGGAGATTACAGAATATAGATAGCCTCCTTCTATTAAAGAGGAGTAGATAGCCACCCTTTCCTAATGAGAGTTAGTGGCCATCCACCCTCCCAACTAGGAAGGAGGCAATCTCCTGTAATGTCATGATATTACATTATTCAATGGAATTCTCCAATATTTACAACAACACTTGTTTTAAATTATTCTACAAAAATAATTCATAAATATTTTGTAAATATTGCAATCTTGCCTTTGGAAAATTGTGAAACACAAAATAAAATGTAAATTACATTTTAAATTAATTGTCTAATGTGAATCCAACTCACATCAACATTTAATTTGTAAATATCATTTACAAATAGCTCTCTCTTATATATTATAAATCACATTTATAATATATATGAATAATTAAGATAATGCTATCCATATTATTCATATCTATGAAAATTAAATCGCATTTAATCATCTTGGATCTCTATTCTCACTTGTCTAAAAAATATGAATCACACTCACATTATTTACATCTTTGATAACTAAATCACATTTAATTATCTTAGATAAATATCCTTGTAATATGAATCAAATTCATATTATTCATGATAATTAAATCCCATTTAATTATCAATTTTATCAATTCTTGGATATATATATATATATCAACAACGGAATTATCCTTGAAGTCTTTCAAGGATAATACACTTTCTCCGTGAATACTTGGAGATAAGGACATGATG
The DNA here is from genome assembly GCA_037367405.1 of Ottelia alismoides. NCBI lineage: Eukaryota > Viridiplantae > Streptophyta > Magnoliopsida > Alismatales > Hydrocharitaceae > Ottelia > Ottelia alismoides. Next base: position 356,167 of record JAZKJV010011158.1, on the reverse strand, counting down.
ATTGTATTACTCCACGTATAGTGACTTGGATATTGAGATCAAATCTCAAATCCAGATCCTATGGACCTCTCATAGATGCGTGATTAAATCAAGAATGTAAATCTAATCTTCTCATTGCATCTGAATCACATTCATATCTATGTCAAATATTTGGACCAAGATCATATCACTTCTTTACTGAGAGGAGTCACTAAAATCTAGACCCGTTCAAACACTCCCCAGGAATGGAAGAGTCTTGGTTATACAATCGTTTATGATCACATCACCCTCAGGTATTCCTAATACTTGTACATCCTGCATACTAGAAGACCCAGAATAAACCCAAAGTATTAGATCAATTTTATATTGTCTACTTCAGAGTTTTATCATTATATTTCTCATTCGATTATTGGGAGTCGATATCGATCATATACTTTCTAGAGCATATATCATACTCAATTGTTGATCGTATACTTTCCAAAAGCATATATCAAACCTATAAATTCAGTCAAGCTTATAAATTGAAATGACTGTGCATGGAATTTGATTCTTACCAATATCTCCTGAGTGAGCCCATGTCTTCCTGTTCAGTAATGAACATGTATGATCCCTTTGAGGGATTGTATTATTCATATGCCCTTGCATGCACACCAGCGCGTCGGTGTATAGACCTTGGTTAGGTCATCAACCTAGTGGTCTGCCAAACGTACATATCAGATATATAGTAACACATCTGTCTCCGGTCAGAGGATTTGTACCTATATTTTGATCGCATACGACATAGGTCTTTGGTTATCTTGATCTCATTAGGTCAACTCTTTGACCTAACTTATCTAACACCTCCAATCTCTATTTCTATGTAGAGGACCTGCATCAAGAGGTCAGTTAGATATCATCCTTTAGAGAAAGGATTGCCATCTCCTTCTCAGGCTGGAGATCCTCTCTTAATAATTATTTAACAGTGCTCGATGAATCCTCAATCTAACTCTTTAGATATTCATCCAAGCACCAACCTCTGTGATTCAATAATTGAATCAACAGTTGTATGATCATTAAGATGGCCATGGTACATAACCCTAATTTTACTAAGGGAACTATTATGCAAATTAGTTATTCTTCATTTTAGATTAGGGAATGATATTTGTAATAACATTTATTGCATAATGGCTCGCCATGGGCTTGCATGTCTGACACAACCACTCTCCACTACCACAATAAATAAAAAAGTTTATAAAAAATCAGCAAACAAAAAATTTATAAAAAGAAATGAAGAGCCGAAGCCCAGAAGAACAAGCCCGGGAGGAGTCATCACCAACAACCCTTCCAGCTCACCCCAACGAAGTTGAAGCTCATGCACATATATTTTTTCCAATTTTACATGATGGCCCCTCTTCTAGCCAGTCATATGTAAATAATTTTGTAATTAAAGATGCTGAATTTTCTTATGTGAATATTCCATTTCCAGAAGCTATGAAAAATACCAAAAAATAGAAACATGAAAAATGAATTGTCCGACCCTAGAGTGGTTGAGATTATCGAAAATCTTATTTTAAAAATGCCACTCATGAAGATCATGGAATACATACCAGTTGTGAAGAAAGGATTGAATCATGCATGTACCTCTAAGTGTTAAAGATGTAAGAACAGACATAATAGAGGAGATAAATACATCCTAACCATGGACTATGTGAAATCTATTAGTGATCTCCCACAGAAAAAGAAAGACAAGGGAGCACCAAATATCAGATTCCAGATTTTTGACCAAGTTTTTTTGTAGACTCTTCTTGGTAGTTGGTCTTCAATAAACCTCATGCCCTCCTCACTACTGCAAGAATTTGGGCTTGGATCTCTTAAGCCTATAAGAATGATCTTACAATTTACGAATCGGTCCATTAGATGGTCCATGGGTTTGTTTGAGGACATTATCATAACCATACAAGACATGTGATTCCCCATGGACTTTGTTGTCCTAGATATGGACTCTCCTGCACTGTTACTCCAAACAGCCATTACTCTTGGTCGAGCATTCCTTCGCACAGCCAAGGCGGTGTTGACTACGAGTCTGGTAAGATCACCTTCTTTACATCACTGATAAAGTCACCATGGATATGTTCAACGTGTCAGAAGCTACATCTGATATAGGGAGTGTAGAATCAACTAAAGACTGTGATATTGTTGATGTTAGCGATCAACATCTTTCTCTGAATGACATTGTCAAACAGGAAATCCTCTCTTCTGAGGAGGACCTGGATAGCACAATAAGTCCATACTTCCTTGCTGATTGAGAGTCAAAACTCGAGTCACTTATCAGCATGGTTAAAGAGGATTCATGCCTGATCGAACATGAAGAATTTATTGCAAATATGTTTGGCATAGTTATTTCAGAGCCAGTACTTATATAGGTGAGCAACACCTCATTGAAATTACTAGAACAACCATCTACCAACATAATATCTGAAGTTACCATGGAGCAATCTCAATGATTAACAGAACTTAAACCACTCTCAATAGGTCTGAAGTATGCATTCCTTGTAGGTGAAGAACACATGTATCAGATCATCATCTGCAGTAGGTTGACCCCGGATCAAGAATCTTGACTTCTCAAGGTTTTAGAAAAGAACCGCAAGGCACTTGGTTGGAAAGTCTCATATCTCCAAGGGATAAATCCATCTTTGCGTTCACAACACATCTATCTTGACGTGTCTGCAAGCCATCATGAGAATTCCAAAGAAGAAAAAATCTGAACCTGCGGGATGTGGTGATGAAAGAAATCATGAAGTGGTGTGAAGCATGCTTCATTTATCCCATCTCTGACTCCAAATGGGTGAGCACCCTACATGTAGTTCCCAAGAAATCATGGCTCACTTCGGTGAAGAATGACCAAGGAGAGGAGATCTCTATCTAAGTATCGACATCTTGGTGCATGTGTTGACTATAGACGTCTAAATTCAGAGAAGAAAAAGACCATTTCCCTCTGTCATTCATTATTCAAGTTCTTGAGCGACTAGCATGGAATGAATACTTTTGTTTCTTAGATGGGTAGTCTGGTACAATCCAGTGGTGAACGCCCCTGAGGACCAAGAGAAGACAACTTTCACCTACCTGTTTAGCACATATGCATTTTGAAGAATGCCCTTTGAACTCTGCAATGCTCCAACTACTTTTAAATGGTGCATATTGGCCATGTTTGTCGACATGGTCGAGATTTTTCTCTAAGTCTTCATGTATGATTTCTCCATCTATGGTAACAGTTTGGTTCATGCCTTATGCACCTAGATATAGTACTGCATAAGTGTCGTGAAGTCAATCTTATTCTATAATGGGAAAAGAGTCACTTTATGATTACTGAAGGAATTGTGCTTGGCCATGTCGTCTCCAAGCATGGCATGGAGGTGCACCCGACGAAGGTGGAGGTAATCACTAAAATCAAGACATCTCAGAATGTGAAGAATATAAAGTCATTCTTAAGGCATGTCGGCTTCTATCACTCAATCATTAAGGATTTCAACAAGCTTGCCCGACCTCTAACCAAGCTTCTTTGTGAGAAATCGAGTTGATTATCAATGAGCAGGCTCTCCAATCATTTTATCAATTAAAATAATTGGTCACTCAACTCCAGTCCTACTGCCACTCGATTGGTCTCTTCCCATTGAGATCATGAGGGATGTGTTAGATTTTGCAGTCGGGGCTATTCTAAGATAGAGAAGAGACAAGATGACCTATTCCATCCATTACGCTAACAAAACATTAGATGAAGCACAAAGAAATTATATTGTTATCAAGAAAGAATAGCTGGAAGTAGTCTTCCTCTAGAGAAGTTCAGATCCTACCTTATTGGATCAAAAGTCATAATTTTCACTGCCCACTCTACTATCACGTAGTTATAATAGAAGAAGGATGTCAAATCACATCTACTCAGGTGGATTCTTCTCCTTCAGGAATTTGACCTAGAAATCAAAGATAAACCTGGAGTTCAGATGGTGGTAGCAGATCACCTCTCTAGAATTGAAAGCCAAGATACTCAGCTGAGCAGTGCAACCATCACAAAAACCTTCCCTAATGAATCATCCCTCAAAATTGGCTCTCTCCCTTGGTATGCTGATATTGTGAACTACCTCACCTCTAGGGTGGTCCTCAAGATTAGACGAAAATCAAGAACGACAAGTTCTTGTCCAACATCCATTTTTATCAATGGGAAGATCCATATTTGTTCAAAGAAGGAGCAGATTATATGTGGCATTGGTATCCTCAGGAGGAGTACACAAGTGTCCTCACACACTGCCATAAGCTTGAATCTGGTGGACACCATTGATGAATCTGTGATTCATCACTCTAAAAGTTGAAAATAGAGCTTTGTTCTTGAGTAAATAGCAGCATATTTCCCCTTATCTTGCATAATTAGCATTCATGCATACATAAATAATATCTGCATTATAGCATTCATATTTGCATTAAATAAGAAGCCAAATTCACTTGTAAATATTCACCTGTATATTAGATAGAATACCTTATTTGTATATGGTTTATACTAACTCTGAATCCAATAAAACCAACTCTATAGTGTATATATTACTAACATTAATTAAAGAAAATATCAAAAAAATACTAACTTGTAAAATTGACCAATAAAACCCCAATCCAAGTTTGAAACTAGGAGCCTTAAAATGCAGATATCTCTCTCATACAACCTCCGAATTAGGTCTACACACTTTTAAAGTAATATACATTTAAAGACCTTCGAAAAAAGACCAATTTCATCAGCTCGTATGCAAAACTTGGGTTTTGGGCCCCTTTTGTATATTGTACATATTGACCATTTTGCCCTTCATTTTATCCTTTTATTTTCTTCATTAGTAAAAATTCAAAAAAATTAGATTAAGTTGTAAATATTCTTCTCATATTTTCTCTATTTTTTTTGATTTTTCTCTTATTAAAAAATGACAAAAAGTTACAATAGATAAAATGCGTTATTTTATATCTATAAGGTACCACCCAAAAATACATTTTTGTATAGATCACTTCTTTTGATTTTTGACCCATCACAAAAGTTGTAGATCTCATCGAGACGAGCAACTTTCGTGTTGATCACTTTTTGATTTAATCTCATTTGTTATTTCTTTTTGATTTTTCTTTACATTTAAATTTTGAATTTTCTAGGAGCGACATGTGGCTGCTCCTGGAGCCACCACTTGTCACCCCAATTTTTTATTTTCGGATTTATTTTTTATTATTTTCGGATTTTATTATTTTAATTATTATTATTTCAATTATTGTTATTTTTAGTAGCCTACTTATTTTACTTATATTATATATTATTTTTTCCCCTTTTACTCCTTCCTTTCTTCTTCCCCACTCCAAGTCACCACTCCCTCCACAATCCCTCCATCTTCTCTACTTCTTTTCTAACTTCCCCCCTCTTCTTTATATTCATGTCCCCTCCACCATTTCTCATCATCCGCCACTCAAGAGGAGAGAGGTCCAGCTCTGAGATCTTGTAGGTGACAGGTCCAAGAGTTCCCATCGAGCGACAACGACCCGTCTCGCAGAAGAGATCCGGTGATCTCATCACCGTCATAGCCACCTAATCGGAGCTACTAAGCTCAGCCTCGCCACGGCTTCGAGCGACAACCTCGGTCGAGCCTTGCCTCAACCATTCACATGCATCCAACCATCTACAGGTAACTTCTTATTCCTTATTCTTCTTCATCTTCTCTCTCTTCGATTCATCTTCTTTCAATCACAGAATCACCAAACAAATTGCACTTTCACGGATAAATCACACGTTGCGAACGCAACGGTGATTTTTCTTGAATTTTTTCGACAAACTTTCATCAACCGATTAATCACTTATTCGCGGCCGTTAAATGCATGCAAAACAGGGGATTTTGTGAAATCCCCTGTTCTGCCCTCCCTCACGTATTCTCTCACCCCACTTCTTCTTCTTCCTCTGCTCCTCTGCTCCAACATCACGCACGCCACCTTGCATGGCTCGCCACCACGTGTACCTCTCCGAGCCTCCTCTGCCACGACGACCCTTGGCCGTGTGTCGGCCAACCTCCCAGGCAAGCTCCAACGTCGGCGCACGACCAAGAAGGACACTCCAGCCGGTCCCTCTAGTCGCGCGCACACCAACGCCGACCCCGCTGCATCTCCTCTGCCATCTCCAAGCGGCACCACCCTCAACAACCACTTGACGCCGCCCCGCGCCTCACGGCTATCCGCGCACAGGCGCCCCAGCGCCACCAGTCCTCCGCGCCCCCTAGGCCCTCCAGGAGCTCCCCTCGAGTCTGCGCGAAGCCGCCCTCCGCCGACCAACGCCCCACCGACGACGCACGGCCTTGGCCTCCCCCCGCGAGCGGGCAACCTGCCCCGCTCGCCCCTCCTACCCGCGCACGCAGCGCTCGCCCACCCCAAGGCCGTCGCCCACCGCCTCGTCCCCGTGCCTCCCTCCTCGCCGTGCGGCCAACCACCCGTGCCCTCGGAGCCAATGCCGACCGCCTCTGCGGTGGGCCGCCCCTCGTCAAGCCTCCAAGCTTCCCCTCGTCAAGCCTCCAAGCTCCCCTGTTCAAGCCAACAAAACATGGGAGTGCTATCGGAGAATAAAGAAAAGAGAATTTGCAAAGGGGACACTTGCACCCCTTTGCAAGTTTTTAAAAAAATTTCAAGTTTCCAGTAATTGCATGTAAGTCCCTGTTCTTCATTTGAGCTCATATTTCTTTTTCTGTATTGCATTCATACCCCTGCATTTGCACGTTTATTTTGTCATCATTCTGTCATCCATTTTTAATTCTGAAAATTGCATTGTGTAGCATAACTCTTGTTCTACCATTTTAGCATTTATTTATATTTTCTGATTTGCAGAATATTTATGGAATTTAATTTGGTAAAGAATTGTAACATTTTTCCCATTTTGATTGATTAATTGATTGCGCATTATCTGCTTATCGAAAAATCTCTGAAAAATCAATATTGGTAGATATAAGCCTATGCTACAACATAACCGAAAATCATACCATTTGCACGTATAGTTTGTATTAGAAAAATCATTTAGTGAAATTTTTAATCAATTTTTAATTAATCAACCGTGAAGTGTTTATTGAAATTCAAGTTGATCTAGATAGATCTAAATTAGACCTATTTAGAATAATTCTGTTTCTGAGAAATATCATTATTTGTTAATTATTAAAATTTATTTAGTCATTTTCACTAAAGTCTGCATTTTCCATTATCCATGCATCAGAAAATTCTAAAAAAATTTGGATAGCTTAATTTCATCCTATTTCATAATCTGGCCAAGTTTCATAATTTTTGGAATTAATTTAACCATCTTTCTTATTTAACTTGTAAATTGGCCTGATTTTGCATGTGTCTTGAATAAAATATACGAAAAAGACCAAAAATATCTCCTCTGAAATCAAACCTTGGAAATTTGCTTCGAACCAACCTAAGGAGACAGTGCCTCCCTGTGTTCGACCTTGGACTTCCAACCACAACAACAACAACAACAACAACAAAGCCTTTTCCCACAATTAAGTAGGGTCGGCTACATGGATTCTTCGCCTCCATTCAGATCTATCTTGGGTCAATCTCGGACTTATATCCAAAAAACTAAGATCCCTTCGTATAGTCTCTTTCCAACACTTCTTGGGTCGTCCTCGCCCTCTCTTAGCCGGCTCAACATCCCAACACTCGCATCTCCTAACCGGTGCATCAGTTGACCTTCTTTGCAAATGACCAAACCATCTTAAGCGATTTTCTCGCAAACCTTGGACTTCCAACCAAGAAAAAAAATTACCACATCTGATTAACTTGACATTAATTCAAAGTGGTTTTTGATCTACTCTCATTAACCGACTGCAACGAACATTAGTAATTAATTTGAACATTAATTTGCTCGAATTAATAAGGGTAGTGGGAGACTTATCAAAATGGCACCGTTTCCGCGGAGGCTAGGGCGGCGGCAGCGTCACGAGGGAGCGACGGAGGCGTGATGTACGACGGCGAGGCGTACCGCGTGAGGGGGAGGCTGTGAGCGACTGCTACGCGGGCGGACGCGTGGTGGGGAGGTAGGCACGGGGTGCGACAGGCGATGAAGTCGGTGAGGACTGGAGGGACCGCGCGGCATCGCCGTTGCGAGGGGCTGCTCGCGGCGACGAGGGGCGGCGCTCAGCCGCGCGGAGGAGGGCGCGCGTGGAGCAGCTGCCTTCGGCGGAGGACGTGTGGTTGGGAAGCACCGCGCGCGGAGAGTGAGGCAAGGGCAACACGATTGGCGGCCTTGGATGCGAGGGAGGGACAGCGGCGTGCCTGCGAATTTACGCAAGAGTGGCGCCTACAGGCGTGGGGGATGTGCCTGGCTGAAGGGTGGTGACACAAGGTGGCCAGCGACCGCGCGCAGAGGCTGAAGTGCGTAGAGGCAGAGCTGTAGCTGCACGTCAAGGTGGTTGGAGGGGCAAGTTGGTCCGGTGAATGGCTGGAGCGCGAGATCGTAGCGTTGCGCAGTTGCAGGAGGGGGTCGACCGTCGGGTGCAGGAGCAGCGGCGGTGCTGCTTGCGTGGAAGGGAACGGATGGCGGCTAGCCGCTGACGGGGCGGCTGCTGGAGTGGAGGAGGGCAGCGCTGGCGTGGAGGCAGGGGGAGCGGCTACGTCTGCTTCCTCCTGTTCTCTTTTTTTGTTGTAATTTTTCTAATGTAAACAGGAAATAAAATGTGTATGAATTGAAATGAACTGGTGGTTTGGTGATGGTGATGGTGATGAGTGGTTTTGCATGTAAACGGTAAATAAAATGCATATGGAGAAGAGGTGGATTGTGATGGTGGTGACAGAAATGGTAGGTGATAAAGGTGGTGATGTGTTGATGTGTTTGATAGTGATGAAGAACAAGGAACAGAAAATTGATAGATAAAATAAAATGACAAGATATAGATAGAGAATTTTACCTGTGGTTCGTCGGATTGTGGAGCCACGGTGTGCGGCTTCCGTCGTGGCCTCGAGAAGGATGGCGGAGTCCTTCGAAGCTGAGCAAGTCCAATTGGATCTCGCGACGCGACAATGGTGATGTCGCAGATCTCGCCTTGAGGTTGTCATCGCTCGACTCGTCTCCTACAGCTTTCACCTGGAGGTTAAAGGGACTCGACCTCACTTCTCCCCGGCAACGACGCCATTGGATGAGTCCAAAATCTACCCTTTTTAATGTTGTCGGATTGATTATTTTGTTGGAGTCGGATAGATCCGGATCGATCAAAAATTAACCGCATGACTCGATGAATAATCGAATAAAATTAGTATGCGGTTTTATGTTTGTTTAGCCTGGGCAAGTGATTCATCAACCTAAAAGTTGAAAATAGAGCTTTGTTCCAGAGTAAATAGCAGCATATTTCCCCTTATCTTGCATAATTAGCATTCATGCATGCATAAATAATATCTGCATTTTAGCATTCATATTTGCATTAAATAAGAAGCCAAGTTCATTTGTAAATATTCACCTGTATATTAGATAAAATACCTTATTTGTATATATTTTATACTAACTCTGAATCCAATAAAACCAACTCTATAGTGTATATATTACTAACATTAATTAAAGGAAAATATCAAAAAAATACTAACTTGTAAAGTTGACCAATAAAACCCTAATCCAAGTTTGAAACTAGGAGCCTTAAAATGCACATATCTCTCTCATACAACCTCCGAATTAGGTCTACTCACTTTTAAAGTAATATACATTCAAAGACCTTTGAAACAAGACTAATTTCATTAAAATCGGAGCTCGTATGCAAAACTTTGGGTTTTGGGCTCCTTTTGTATATTAAACATATTGACCATTTTGCCCTTCATTTTATCCTTTTATTTTATTCATTACTAAAAATTCAAAAAAATTAGATTAAGTTGTAAATATTCTTCTCATATTTTCTCTATTTTTATTTTGATTTTTCTCTTATTGAAAAATGATAAAAAAAATTACAAAAGATAAAATACGGTATTTTACACGGTATTTTACATCTATAAGGTTTTTTTGAAGGTATTTTATATCTATAAGTTACCACCCAAAAATACATTTTTGTATAGATCACTTCCTTTGATTTTTGGCCCTTCACGAAAGTTGTAGATCTCATCGAGATGAGCAACTTTCGTGTTGACCACTTTTTGATTTAATCTCATTTGTTATTTCTTTTTTATTTTTCTTTACATTTAATTTTTGAATTTTCTAGGAGCGACATGTGGCTGCTCCTGGAGCCGCCACATGTCACCCCAATTTTTTATTTTTGGATTTATTTTTTAGTATTTTCGGATTTTATTATATTAATTATTATTATTTTAATTATTGTTATTTTTAGTATCTTACTTATTTTACTTATATTATATATTATTTTTCCCCTTTTACTCCTTCCTTTCTTCTTCCCCACTCCAAGTCACCACTCCCTTCACCATCCCTCCATCTCCTCCACTTCTTTTCTAACTTCCTCCTCCTCTTTATATGCACGTCCCCTCCACCATTGCTCATCATCCGCCACTCAAGAGGAGAGAGGTCCAGCTCTGAGATCTTGTAGGTGACAGCTCCAAAAGTTCCCGTCAAGCGACAACGACCCGTCTCGCAGGCGAGATCCGGTGATCTCATCACCGTCGTAGCTACCTAACCGGAGCTACTAAGCTCAGCCTCGCCGCTGCTTCGAGCGACGACCTCGGTCGAGCCTTGCCTCAGCCATTCACATGCATCCAACCATCTACAGGTAACTTCTTATTCCTTATTCTTTTTCATCTTCTATCTCTTTGGTTCATCTTCTTCCGATCACAGAATCACCAAACAAATTGCACTTTCACGGATAAATCACATGTTGCGAACGCAACGGTGATTTTTCTTGATTTTTTTGACGAACTTTCATCAACCGATTAATCACTTATTCGCGGTCGTTAAACAAATGCATGCAAAACAGGGGATTTTGTGAAATCCCCTGTTATACCCTCCCTCACGTATTCTCTCGCCCCACTTCTTCTTCTTCCTCTGCACCTCTCCTCCAACATCACGCACGCCACCTTGCGTGGCTCGCCACCACGCGTACCTCTCCGAGCCTCCTCTACCACGACGACCCTTGGCCGTGTGTCGGCCAACCTCCAATGCAAGCTCCAACGTCGGCGCACGACCAAGAAGGACACTCCAGCCGGTCCCTCTAGTCGCGCACACTCCAACACCGACCCCGCTGCATCTCCTTCGCCATCTCCAAGCGTCGCCGCCCTCAACAACCACCCGACGCCGCCCGCGCCTCACGACTGTGTGCGAACAGCCGCCCCAGCGCCACCAGTCCTCCGTGCCCCCTCGGCCCTCCAGGAGCTCCCCTCGAGTCCGCGTGAAGCCGCCCTCCACCGACCAACGCCCCACCGGCGACGCGCGGCCTTGGCCGCCCCCCGCGCACGGGAAATCATCCCCGCTCGCCCCTACATCCCGCGCACGCAGCGCTCGCCCGCTCCAAGTCCGCCGCCCACCGCCTCGTCAATGCCCCTCCCTCCTCGCCACGCGGCCAACCGCCCGCGCCCTCGGAGCCAACGCCAGCCGCCTCCGCGGTGGGCCGCCCCTCGTCAAGCCTCCAAGCTTCCCCTCGTCAAGCCTCCAAGCTCCCCTATTCAAGCCAACAAAATAGGGGAGTGCTATCGGAGAATAAAGAAAAGGGAATTTGCAAAGGGGACACTTGCACCCCTTTGCAAGTTTTTAAAAAATTTCGAGTTTCCAGTAATTGCATGTAAGTCCTTATTCTTTATTTGAGCTCATATTTCTTTTTCTGTATTGCATTCGTACCCCTGCATTTGCACGTTTATTTTGTCATCATTCTGTCATCCATTTTTAATTCCGAAAATTTTATTGTGTAGCATAACTCTTGTTCTACCATTTTAGCATTTATATTTTCTGATTTGCAGAATATTTATGGAATTTAATTTGGTAATGAATTGCAATATTTTGCCCATTTTGATTGATTAATTGATTGCACATTATCTTCTTATCAGAAAATCTCTGAAAAATCATTATTGGTAGATATAAGCCTATTCTACAACATATCCGAAAATCACATCATTTGCACATATAGTTTGTCTTAGAAAAATCATTTAGTGAAAAACTTAATCGATTTTTAATTAATAAACCGTGAAGAGTTTTAACGAAATTCAAGTTGATCTGGATAGCTCTTAATTAGGCCTATTTAGATTAATTTTTTTTCTTAGAAATATCATCGTTTGTTAATTATTAAAATTGGTTTAGTCATTTTTACTAAAGTTTGCATTTTCCATTATCCATGCATCAGAAAATTCTAAAAAAAATAGGATAGCTTAATTTCATCCCATTTCATAATCTGGCCATGTTTCATAATTTTAGGAATTAAATTTGACCATCTTTCTGATTTAACTTGTAAATTGGCCTGATTTTGCATGTGTCTTGCATAAAATATACGAAAAAGACCAAAAATATCTCCTCTGAAAATCAAACCTTGGAAATTTGCTTTGAATCAGCCTAAGGAGACAGCTGCCTCCCTGAGTTCGACCTTAGACTTCCAACCAAGTAAAAAAAATACCACATCTGATTAACTTGACATTAATTCAAAGTGGTTTTTGATCTGCTCTCATTATCCGACTGCAAACAACATTAGTAATTAATTTGAACATTAATTTGTTCGAATTAATAAGGGTAGTAGGAGACTCATCAAATGGCGCCGTTGCCGGGGAGGCAAACGGCTTACGATCACTTTAGCAATTTAGATTTACGGTTTCCATTCATTCGGGTAGTGTGATCCCCGAACCACCTTGTAATTATTCTATTTTTATTATTTTTCTATTTATTTTTTTCTTTTCTCTCTGATATTTTTGTATCTTTTTGTATGAGGGTCCGGTGGACTTGGAGCGGCTTGAGTCGAAGCATCTCGAAGTGCATCGGAGGCCGGCAATTCGTGGATCAAGTCAGCTGTTGAGACGTCAGAAGGATTTTTCTTTTTTGTTAACTTGTAAAAAAGTGTCTACATTTACAGTGGTTCCCAGTTGGGTTCTCGCGTGTGTAAACATAGTGAAACCGTGTCCCTGTGTGATGTGTGGATTGAATCTTTTGAATAGGCTTGCACTAGCGGCTCCTCGAGCCACTATAGGATTTGCTTGTGCTCATAATTCTTTAGGACCATACACTTCACTTAAAATACGCACCTAGACCGCAGATCTAGTCAAATCAACCTGTTCTTCACTCGCTAATAGAACTGCCTGTCTAGCAGCGGCTTTTCATCACTTGCATTCCATTTAGTGTAAAATTTTCAATTCAGTCTTGCATCCCGCATTGTAGAGAGCTGGAGGCACTGTAAGTCTTCTTACTCAAGCATTCACCACCGTTTTCTCGATTGCATTGGCCTTTTCCGATTCTCTCTCTCTCTCTCTCATTTTTCTAACCTAGGATAAAGGAATTGGGACTGGACGGTAGACATGATTGCTTGTGTGGATTAATATCAGTTACAACTAATTTTTAAAATCCAGACTGCTAATTGAATTGAAAAATTGACTAAAATTAACCCTTGTTGTGTGGGAGATTAACCCCGATCTTGTTTTCAAGCTGAGTGAGGGTACTTGAGTGTGTGTGAACACCTTAAGGCAGAGCCCAAATACCCGCCTTCCATATTTCGTTCCGACTAATCCTAGCAAATATCACAAGTTGAATTATTCAGGTTCACTGACTAGTAACATGTAGCCTCCGCCTGTCTCAGGTAGATAGGGGCGAAATTGCACTACTTCAAGACAAGTTGCCAGTAACCCCCCAGGGTGAAGTTCCGGCCTTGTCAGCCTCCGCCTGCTTGCAGGTAGATAGGGGCAGGTCTTTGAATCCATCAACTTGGGACAGGAGCGAAGAGAGAAAGGACCGACGATATCTTAGACGACAGGTACACAGGGAAGACGCATCTGGCTCTGAGCTGACTTCCCTATAGGCCGCATAAATCTTTGCTGTCTTGCTTAAAAAATCACACTTAAAATAAACCAGATTAATCGGACTGGGTTTCGGGTCCTTCAACGTGTTGAGTGTGAACTCGGGGTTTGCTCTTGCGTTTGTCTTTGAGTCTGTCTGTGTGTGTTATCATGTGTAATTGCACTTTTTCTACCTCCATCTGCTTACAATCATCCTTTCCTCTTCAAAGATGTCGGGATATTGGTCCCCATACCCTGTGACCTCTAGTCAATCCTCCTCAACCATATACCGTTCATCTCCGCCTTCTCATTCTTTCATGTATCCTCCGCCACCCATGGGAGGCCCTTACCCCTGGTCGGCTCCACCTCAATCCGATTATGAAGTCAGAACTTCGACTGACTTCTCCACTTCTTCGTATTTCTCATCTACACCATATTCTAACACCATGGATCCACTTCCATCTTGGGCTGGCTGTCCTAATTCTCGAGAGCTTACAGGAATCAAAGAATCAAATGAAGAGCAAGACACTGTTGAGACAGATGATCGGCAAAACTATATGCCCCCACATACTTCATTCTCACCTCAAGTATGGACCATACAATAATTTACATATACACATCCCGACTTGACCTTAGGGCATAACTTGGTCGATTGAACAACCCGAATGGAGAGGCCTGCACATCCTGATTTCCCAGACTTGATTGACTTTAGTGATCATGCCTCCATTAACCAACCTTCATTCGAAGAGCCTATACATTCACAAGATTAGACTCATGACCTAGACTTATCAGTCTTTGTTTCATTGACTCCATCATATGAGGCTCCGACCAATATTTGCCATTTAGATAGTCCATACTCGACCCAGCATTACATGCCAGAGTCTAGGTATGTTGAGTATGAGACCCCAATGTCTCAGCATTATCCTCCACTTGAGCAGAACTCTCCCATGATTTGTCATGAGAATTTTTTGGAGGATGACATTTCATGACTTATCATTAAGAATGAAACATTAGGTAACAAGTTGAGAGACGTCATGGAAATATTGTACTCAATTTCTGCCAGCTTGGGAATGAAAGTGGAAAAGGACGTAAGTAGATTTGATGTTGAAAACCAAGCAAGCATTAAGGAACCCACATCTTCTGTACAGCTGGAGTCCATTCTATCTCCCTCTTCTACTAATCCCTTTCCTTCCAATCTTGAGTCTGATCATTCATCTATCCAAAACACCAAAAAAATTGAAAAACTAAAAAGTCACATAAAATTTGAAAATGAAAAGACCTAAAAAAAATTGGATCCTGCCCTAAGGGAAGCACTCGATGAAGAATTGATTTTTAATCTTCCCTTAGTAAAGGTCATAGATCACTTTCCCGACCTCAAACAATTTGTGAGAAGTAAATTAATGCCCAAGAGGTCGGGTAATAAGAGGACAAGGACTAAAAGACACATAGTGTCTATGGCCACCTCCTTGGTGATAGGGAGAAAGACCAAGAGCCGCAGTGTGAAGCGGTTGCCCTGAGTTGAATGTGAAATCAAAGACACCATCTTTACCCATGCAAGAATCGATGATGACTCACCGATAAATATCTTCCCAACCTTTGTGTTTGACAAGCTCAAACTCAGACCACTTAGGAAGTCGAGAGAGATCGTTGAGCTGGCTGATCGATCCATCAAACGGTCGAGAGGAAATATTTCAGTCATCGTTACTTTCCAAGGTGCTCTACTCCAGGTGGACTTCACGGTCATTGATATTGAGCACTGATGAATCCACGTTTCATCATCTTTATTCTATCATTTTGGCCTTAAAAACCCTAGTAAATGCGTGTAAATATGCGTAATTCATGCATTTTAGCATCTATGTATATATGTGTAAATATTGTATAAAATGCGGTTTTTAGTGCCAAAATTATAGAATAAAGAAAAGAAAAGAAAAAAGAATAAAATATTGTAAATATTTTATGACCCGAAACCCCGAGACCTAGGCATCTTGATGAATAGGTCGACAAGGAATAAAGTAGGGGGAGATAAGGGCCAAAATACAGTGTAAATACCTATACTCTTTATTCATTTTGGGACCTATTTTTGGTTCCACTTTTTATACATCAAATGAAGAAACTTTGTACATGAAAGTTGTAGATAATTTATTCAAGAAAAATACAAAATTGATTTCACAGAAAAATAATGTACAGATAAAAAGTTATGGTCTGAATAAAAATCCAGAATCCCAACTTCCCAGACCCGTATCTCACAAATAAAAACTCCAAATGAAGCATACTCACCTTTAATTGTATATAGAAGAAAATAAGCTATCAATGGCGGTGGTTTTGCATTTGGCGGGGCTACGGTTTGAAAGTTGAGTTTTGGACCCACATTGTACAGTGTACCGAATAAAATATTCAATTTATTCTTTATTTATTATTGTTTTATTTTTATATTTTTATAATGTTGTAAATATTATTTATAATAATTATGTGCATTAAAATCAGAATAAAAATGCAAAGAAAAATAAAAATAAAAATGAACATATATAGAATACATAGGTACACTACCTATATCAATACCTATACATTATACCTTTATATTTTATTTAATATATAAAACATCTCATAAAATTAAAATAAAAATATATTTGTATATTTAAAAGTACTCTATGATTTTATAAAATACTAAATAAAAATAATAAAATTTAAATACACAAATTAAAAATAAAAGACTACAATATATAGATATAGATACCTATAGGGGTATAAATGCAAACTTGTAAAAATACATCTTATAAAAATAATTAAAAATCCTAATAAAATAATTTATAAATTTTTAAACACTTTTTATTTTATAACCTAAATCAAATAACATTATTTACTATTTTTAAATGATTTTTCAAGAGGTTTTTCCTGGTTGGTCCACGTGGACCAACCAGGAGGTCTGGACAGTTGACCACGGGTCAACTGTCTGACGCTCCTCTGTCAGAATGTCAGAGTGGGTTTTGACCCACTTTCTCGATTTTTTCCAAGCTGCCACTTACATCTTTTCGCGATGAAGTCTTCAGGACTTTTGAGGCCCATACATCCATGAATCTCGCCCTGGGTTATTCTTGGGCAATGCATCACTGTGGCGCCTGTTGCCGCCTCGTCTTTCACGCCACTCGACCATGGTTCAAAACGGACCCCCCGACTTCCCTTGAATTTTTGATCACTCTTCCACCGCCAAATCCCTAACCTAGACCCTCGTCTGGACTCTTGGTGACAGCAGGAGTGCGGAGGGCATCTCAGCGGGGCGATCAGTGTCGAATTGAGTCGGGTCCCCTCGCCGGAGTTCTCGCCGGAGAACACCTTGTGCACGCACAATGAGGCTCTCTCTTCTTTCCTCTGATGCTTTCGAGTTAAAAGGGCACGGTAGTAATCCCTCTTTCAAGATCTTCATCCAGTAGCTACATCTCCATCTCGATTCACCGCGGCCGGCATCGAGTCTCGCCGGCCGCCTTCATCTTTCCAAACAACCGCCCCCCCTGTGCGAAATACTCCGCGAAGTTGGGGCACTTTGCCCCCAACTTCTTCATCCATTTGTCTTGCAAGTTCCCTGAGGTGAAGAACCTCTTCTGAGAGGTTGATTTTGCCGGAGCATACACGGCCTGGGAGCATCCCTCTCCGCCACCGTCGTGGAGGAGCTCCAGTAGCCCTTGTCAATTTTTGAACCCTCCAGCAGTTAGAGGGCATCCACAGGAGCGCATTGAACCTTCTTGCAGCCTCATATTATGTCGGAGGAGGAGGAGAGAGGCCGGGGAAGCTCGCTCGTCAGAACCTTCTTCCCTGTTCTTGCTCCTACGCCCCCGGCCGTTAGATCGGGGTTGTTCTTCAGAAAGCGCAGCAGCCACCGATTTTGCGAGACCCCAACCGTCCGATCTTCATCCATCTTCTGATCTGGGCCGCAGTCGACGAAGGGGTATCAGAGGACCAAGCTTCGACACGTGTATTAGTGAACATTCACAAGCCGTCCGATCCGCGCCTAAGGCCTGGGTATTTTGCATTCTCAACCTGGGCATTTTTGTATTTAAATAGTCTCTCCGCAAACTTTCATATGCTGTGTTAAATTTTTGTACAAGTTGCGTTTGAACTCCCAAAGCCTTGGCAAATCGCACAAGGATCCTCGCCTGGTCGCGTGAGCTTCACGTGGGCTTTTGCGTTTTTACACGCAGATTCCTGCGGGTTGTTGAATTTAAATCTGGTCCATTAAACATTTTATCACGTTATCTATTTTGTGGAAGTTTTGCGTGCAGACCCTCATACTTGTATTTATTTATGAATAGGTCCCTGCCAGGCTTGTTTGTTTGGATGTTTGTTTTAATTAGATAAATTATCTTTTTAACTCCAAAAAGTCCACAAAAATAGGTTTAAGCTCCTGTGCACCTACTCTTCCACGCTACATGCTTGGTTTTTTATTTTATTTTATTTTTATATTTATTAAAAATCAAAAACTTGCTTCTTATGCACTGTCTAGTTTAGAAAATGCCAAAAAAATATTAAAAAGTCTCGAAAAATTCCAAAAAAAAATTCCATAGTGTCTATTTTACTATATTTTAGTTTCAAACCAAAATTCACTAAAAATCTCAATAGAAAAACTTTAAAAATTTAAAAAGACTTTAAAACTTCAAAAAAATATATAAAATCAAAGAAAACTCAAAAATTAGTAAACTCAGTTCCTGTTTACTCTATATTTTGTTCTCTTTATTTGAAAATTAGTGTGAAAAATTTTGGTTGCTGTTTTATAATTTTAATTCTCATTTTGCTCACAGCCAGAACATTTTCCACAGATTTCTCTTATTTCAGCCTTTAAAAATACCAAAAACACCTAGAAAAATCCCCAAAAATCACAAAAACAGTAAAAAATCCTAAAAATATTAAAAACATTTAATTTCTGAATTTTTGGTTATTTGTATGCATTTTTATAAATAGTTGACCTTGTCTTTTACTCCTTTGTTTTTATTTTCCAATATTGAAAAAGAAATAAAAAATATAAAATATAAAATTATAAAAATCAGAAAATTAAAAATCAAAATACAAAATTAAAAATTAAAAATTAAATAAAAAAATTAAAAATTAAAAACCCACAAAAATTCTAGATTGGCTAAGTTGCTTATTAGACCTAGGTTTGGATTTTTATCTATGCTCTACACCTTTGCTTCTTGAGTTCGACCCCTACTTGCTTGCCATTGTACATCTTTAGTAGGGTATAATAAATTTTAATCCTTGCTGTTCATTCTCTGATTGATTGTGTGGGTTAATTGTTGAAGACCGAGGTGGTTTGAGCAGTCGCATCAGCGATAGTGAGTCTGACTTGTCAGACCACTATTTAGCGGCTCTCGCTTTTCTCGCTTTTCAAATGGCGCCGTTGCCGGGGAGCATCGGCTCGTAGAGTACCTTTTGGGTTTTTTTAGTTACTTAGCTATTTTTGCTTACTTGCCTCTTGTTTATCATTTGTTTTGAATTGTCTGACATCTCTTTTGTTTTCTTGCGAGGGACCGCCAACCAAGGAGGATCGCCTAGGGGATCCTGAGCAGCCTTGGGAGGAGGAGCCGGCTATTCTACCCTAGCTGGCAGGAGAGAGCAGTAGAACTAGAGACAGAGTTGCTTTTATTTTTGTGAGAGAGAGTATTTGATTAATTTGTAATAATACAGGACTTGGACACTTGAACACTTCGGGCCTAATTTCCGAATGTTTGTTCACCCGGGGGCTCACCGCGGCTTTTTCGTGTTTTGATCGACTGTCATTTTCCGGTTTTGTTTTCTTTTTTATTTCTTTTGTGGATTGAGCTCTTAGATTAGGTCCTGCTTGATTCGATTAGCCTAGGTCCAAACACCCTAATAACTCTTGCATGTTCCTATAGTTCGTATTTGGACTTAGATTAATTAAGTAGTTGATCATTGGCTCTCGATCCACGCGCCGCGAGCTCACTCCACACAAGCGCTTTCTCCTAACTCAAATGTGTTGAGCAGAGGAGGAGTGAGCCTAGACCGGGCATTAGGATTGGGAGTTGACGGTTAACTCGTGGTTCTTCACGTTAGCAGTTGCCTATCTTAGGAGGATTTCCGCTTGCATACCGACATATAGATTAGGTTTATAAATTTCTGCCTTGCATCCCGCATGGAGAGAGCTAGGATTCGCTGTAAGTCTTCTTACTTTGCATCCATCATTTAGGCACAAAGGTGAGATTTCCATCTTGGTGCCGACTTGCATTGGCTTTTCCCGACTCTTTTCTCCCTCTGATTTTGGATAAATTAGGATAAAGAAAATACAAAATCGTTAGGCGCTTGTTTGAATCTACTCAAAAGAAGCGATAACACAAAAAAAATAAAAAAGGGACTGCTAAGAAAATTTTGACCTAAATAAAACTGGTAATTGGACTCATTGATTGGGGAGAGTAACACCCTCACTTGTTTTTTAGGTTGCATGGGAAGGTCTCCTTCCAAGTGAGGTGAGCGTTTCGTAAGGATTAGAGCCCAAAAACCCAACTTGTTGTTGCCTTGTGTATCGCCTGGATTTCCGAAGTATTGGCGCTACTATCGTACGTAGTCGAGTAGGGCTTGGTCGCCATTGGTGACTCACTATTGTGTGAGCATCGACCTTGTCCGAAGTACTGAGCATAGGCCACGCCTTCACGGGGGTGTCTGTCTCACCGGCTGCGTCCGAGTAGGATCTTGCACGCTCACGTGTGATTCCGTTGCGAGCGAGGTCCGAAGTATCGGTTTCTCCTATCGGCTTCCTCCCTCTATTTCTTTGGCTGAGTAGGGATCCAGGAAAGGTTACAAGGACCTCAAAAAGCGCAAGTTACAAGTTACACAGGAGGAGGACAAGTACGGAAATACTTTTCCGGCAGTACTCTCGCTCCTATAGGCGTAGCGCTCTAAGGACTCGTTCAAAGATAAATTCCTGAAATCAAGATAAAAATTACAAAGATAAAAGCCGAACTTTCACGGCTTCACGCGTCGAGTTGGTGAACTCCCTTGTCTTGTGTTTGGTTGCTAGCTACATTTAGGTCAAAGATCAAAAATATCGCGCCTTTGCGCAAATTTTGTTCCCCTTCTATTTGACCCTTGCTCATTGTGAGCCTTCTACTGTTTTACAATCCTCTTTATTTCTTGTTATCCTCATGCTCTTCATCCAACATCCTTTCCTCTTGATCTTCTCAATATGTCGTTACACGGATGGTTTAGTCGGGACCTTGCCGACACCCACATCGATTCCATGCCATCGACATCTTCAATAAAGAGGGGAGATCTCCGAAGAGTTCATTCGAATCTTGCGGATGTCTCTTTGGACTCCCCTATTCTCGCCTCTTTCGATACTTGCCTTTCTCCAATTAATCCGCTATTCGGGATGGACTTGCAACCCGAACTAGCTCTTCCACTTCCAATAAACCGGGATTACTCTTGTCCCCGAAATAACCCCTTGTGGATGGAGGTCGACTTCAGTCAATATCATATGCTCCGTTCACAACATTCTGGGATTGACCTTAATCCCAGATTCATCTCAACAGTTGGTGCTGAGGAAGATACTGATCAGGGTTTACTCCGTCATGCAGATCCTCCACCCGATCAGGAGTCAGAGATTCAAGAACAGTCTGAGATGGCAGGATGAAGGGGAAAAGGACCACAGCCCCAGCAGGAGCCTGAAGACAACGCAGCGGAAGGACAATACACTACGCAGGGTGAGGTCAACAGTCAACTGCTGGCTTCCATTCAAGCCATTCAACAGCAGTTGACTAATCAGGCCTTGGCCCAGATAGCCTTTCAGGACATGCTGAATGATCTGAGGAGAAGGGCCGATGTGAGAGATGGCCGATGGGAGGATGATCCGAACTATGATCCCAATAACCATGAAATCAATGATGAGTTTTCAGTGGGACCCGAATATGAAGCAGCAGAAGAAGATCCACCACAGCCCAAGCCCACACTCAAGCAGACATACAACCCAGGAGCAGGGCGCATCACTGAGTGGATCCAAATTCCACGTATGCATGCCCACTTCGAGCTGAAGCCGCAGTTTCTGTCATTGCTTCCCACTTTTCATGGGAACACCACTGAAGAGCCATATATTTTTCTCAAGAAGTTTAACCGCATCTGCTCCACTGCTCACTACCCCGGAGTTTCCCTAGATGTGATCAAGATGACCGCGTTCTCTTTCAGCCTTCAAGACAAGGCCCTTTACTGGGTCGACCATCTCGGGAAGGTCGTCACCACCTGGGAGGAGTTGAAATCTGCCTTTCTCCATAAATTCTATCCTATTGGGAGATTAAATCAGATGCGTGCCCAGATCTCCAGTTTCTGCCAGCAGCCCCACGAGACGATCCATGAAGCGTGGGAGAGATTCAAAGATCTCCAGGAAAAGTTGTTGGAAATGCGAGCCCACGGCGAGCCATTATGCAATAAATGATTCACTCCTTAATCTGAAATAAAGAGTACATAGTTTGCATAATAGGTCCCTTAGTACAATTAGGGTTATGTACCATGGCCATCTTAATGATCATACAGCTGTTGATTCAATTATTGAATCATAGAGGCTTGTGCTTAGATGAATATCTAATGAGTTAGATTGAGGACTCATCAAGCACCGTCAAATGATTATTAAGAGATGATCTCCAGCCTGAGTAGGAGATGGCAATCCTATCTCATTTAGGTTGATATCTGACCGACCTCTTGATGCAGGTCCTCTGCATAGGAATAGAGATTCGGAGGTGTCGGATAAGTTAGGTCAAAGAGTTGACTTAACGAGATCGAGATAACCACAGTCCTATATCGTATGCTGTCACGATACAGGCACACATCCTCTGACCGGAGACAGATGTGTTACTATATGTCTGAGTATGTACATTTGGCAGACCAATAGGTTGATGACCTAATCAAGGTCTATACACCGGCGCGCTGGTGTACATATAAGGGAATATGAGTAATACGATCTCTCAAAGGGATCATACAGGTTCACTACTGAACCGGAAGACATGAGCTCACTCATGAGATATTGAGAAGAATCAAATTCCGTGCGCACGGTCGTCTCGCTTTGGAAGCTTGACTGAATTTGTTGGTTTGATATATACTTTTGGAAAGTATATGATCAAGACCTAGGTATGATATATGCTTTTGGAAAGTATATGATCAATACCGACTCCCAATGATCGAATGAGAAACTTACTGATAAAACCCTGAAGTAGACAATGTAAAGTTGATCTAATACTTCTGGTTTATTCTGAGTCTTCCAGTATGCAGGATGTACAGGTGTTAGGAATACCTAAGGGTGATGTGATCATAAACGGTTGTATAACCATGACGCTTCCATTCCTAGGGAGTGATGAAACGGGTTTGGATTTTAGTGACTCCTCTCAGTAGAGAAGTAATCTGATCTTAGTCCAAATGTTGGACATTGATCTGAATGTGATTCAGATTCAATGAGAAGATTAGATTTACGGTCTTGATTTAATCAAGCATCTATGGGAGGCCCGAGATCTGGATTTGAGATGTGATCTCAATATCCATGTCACTATACGTGGAACAATACAATCGCCCTGTCCTTATCTCCAAGTATTCGCGGAGAAAGCGCATTATCCTTGAAAGAGTTCATGGATAATTCTATTGTTGATATATGTATCCGAGCATTGAGAAAATGGATAATTAATTGTGATTTAATTATCATGAATAATATGAATTTGATTCATATTATAAAGAGAGTTATCTTAGATAATTAAATGTGATTTGATTATCAAAGATGTAGATAATATGAATGTGATTCATATTATTTGAGTACATGAGAATAAGTTATCCAATATAATTAAATATGATTTAATTGTTATGGATAAGAATAATGTGGATAGAAATATCCAATTATTCATAATATATTATAAATGTGATTTATAATGTATTAGAGAGAGTTAATTATAATTTATATGTGTTGATTAATTATTATGTGTATTGGATACACATTGTGTAATTAATTGACAATGTAAATTATATGTTGTTTTGGGTTGTGAATTTGATTCACAATTTTTCTATGGCAAGATTGCAATATTCTCAAATATAATTGTGAATTATTTTTGAAGAATAAAAAGCCAACAAAAGTTGTTGGAAATAAATAGAGGAGATTTTCAAGGAGATATGCAATCTCATGGATTTCCATGAGATTGCTCCCTCCATGGAAAGAGGGTGGGCGGCACATCATTCCCAAAAGGAATGTGTGGCCGTCCATATGGAAAGTGCATGGAGATGAAATCTCCATGCACATTCTATCCTTATTTATTGAATTGATTTTGGATTAATTTGTATTTGATTTTATCAAATATATTTTGATCTAAATTTGTTGGTTTTACCAACAACAATCTTAGCCATTGGATTGACATAAATCAATCTCACCCATTGATTTTATATGTCCCATGGATTGAGATCCATGGATCCCAAAACCCTATAAATAGAGAGGCATACCCATGCTCTTTCTTTACACACATAATGCTTGAGAAGCATCTCTCTCTCTCTCTCTTTCTCTCTAGAGGTCAGCCCTCTCTCTCCCTCTCATGGTCGTCCACCATGGATGCCATGGAGAGGTTCTCCATCGCCGCGGCATCGTCGTTATGCTGCCCGTTCTTCTGCTCGTGGATCTCCGTCTCCTTCGGTGCGCCTCGCTCGTGAAGAAGACGTCGGATCTCGTGTGTCGAGATCAGGAGATCCGCCGCTTGGATCATCAACATGGATTGCGAGAAGCACGCGGTTCATCCCCGCGCTCGCAAGCGTCTCCTCCGTCGGATCGGACTTGAGACAGGAGGTCTCTTCGTTTAGAGACTCGATCGCAACCATGCTTCAAGAGGTAATCCTATTACTTGTTTGTGGTTTAGACGAAACGATTCGAGAAGTGTTCTTGGATCATGTGGTTTCGTCGTAAGAAAATTTTTAAATTCCGCTGCATCGAGCAACTAGTGCGACTAGTCGCTCTTCGTCGTATTCAATATGACGCTCACGCTTCCGTGATGCGCTTGAGGATCTAACCATATCCTTCAAAAGTGCCCCCACCATGAAATACCAAAGACCAGTCTCGTACAACACTTCTTTGGGGGGCTGTCATTTGAGAGCCAAAAGCTCGTAGATGCGGCTTGTGGCGGTTCGCATTTCAACAAAGACGAGGATGTCGTATGGAATGTCTTCGAAGAAATGGCTGAGGGAGAAGCAACCCAATCCTCGTCTAGAGTTTACATGAAGGCACCAACCGCCATCAGCAAGCCAGTTAACATGGCTTCTCACACCGAGGACAAAGATGAGAGCTCCAACTTGAGCATCATTGGGAGCCACTTGTCCAAGGTGGACATCATCGAGAGGAGGTCGCAGGACCTCGAAAAGCTGGCAGTCATAGAGAAGAGGACCCAAGGTCTGGAGAGGCTCGACCAGATCTCCCAGCAGCTGGAGCAGCTCATCCGAGCATTGAATGCAAACATGTGCAACGCTGTGTCTACCTCTGCAGAGCCGAACGCTGAGAAGAAGGAGCCTACAGTGCAGCAAAACCCTCAGCCGAATCCACCGCAGCCCCAGCCTATCCAGCACGTGTACTACGTGCAGGTTCCGGAGCAGACACCGCAGCCTCAGACGCAGAGGTTGCATACCAACCAGAGCACCAGCCCACATACTCCGAGCAGTTCTCTCCACCCCCGCCGCTGATCCAGGAGATCAATGGTGTTTGGAACAATGAAGCGCAGCTGACCCGTCCTCAGGGACACTCTCAGGGTCAGAACATGAGCAACAAGCCCTTCCATCAGCAGCAGCAGGGTGGGAGACCCTTCCAGCAGCCTTACCAGTACCAGCCTCCATCATATGGGAACACATGGAGGCAGAATTACCAGCACGGTCCTCAGCAGTCCGGATATCGCGGACAGGGATATCACCAGCAACCGGCTGCGCAAAACATTCAGCATAACTCACAGTACTCCTCAAATCCTCCGCCTCAGCAATTTTCTCAAGGATACCCGTCGCAATCTCAGCCGCCATACCAGCATTCTAGACCCCAGCAGGGGGAATCCTCTGAGATCGTACCGGTTAACCCGGCCCTGGATTATTTGGAGCAGTTAATGAAGAACATGGCTGAAATGAACCAGATGATCGACGACCTGACAGCAGCAAAAACTGTCATACCAGCCCAGGTCGAAGCTAACCCTAACAATTTCCGACGCAAGGAGCAGGTAGCCGGCAGTGTCCAACCCGAATGAGGTGAAATTAATTATTTTTTATCTAACGTTGTTACTCTCAGGAGCGGTAGGACACTCCAGCCATCGACGACGGCGAAGGGAAAGCACATTGCATCTGACGGGGAATCGTCAGTCCAGCCAACACCAGGGCCAGCCAGCATTTTGGGAGCAGCACCAGCATCCAGAAAACCACAAAAAAATGAAGAAAACAGAAAAATACAAAAAGATAGCAGCAACCTCGGTGGAGACCAGCCAACATTGGAGACGCCTGCACCCGCATCACAGCCAGCTCCTGACAGGGGGAGCACCGCATCTGCAGCGAGTCCAACGCCAGCACCTGAAGCCGAGCCTGTCAATTTTGGTCCACAAATTGTAGATGAATCCATTCCTTTTTGTCATCTACCTGTAAACAACAATACGGACAATATTTTGAATGACATTGGTGAAGAGTTTGTGAATATTCCTTTTCCTGAAGCAATGAGAAAACACAAAAAAATGAAAAATTTGAAAAGTGCTTTGTCTGACCCTACTATCATAGAAATTATCCAAAATTTGGTGTTAAATATGCCATTGATGAAAGCTCTTGAGTACATGCCAGCCGTGAAGAAAGGACTTAAAGAGGCGTGTACAACCAAGCGCAGGCCAACCCCTCACAATTCCAGAAGCAAAGGTGGTAAATCCGAGAAGCACATTCTCAGTATGGCCACCATCAACGCCATCAGTAACCTCCCGGATAAAAAGCCAGATATGGGAGCACCTCTTGTACGTTGCCAGATGTTCGATCAAGAGTTCGAACGAACACTTCTTAACAGCGGGTCATCTGTCAATCTGATGCCAGCCTCACTACTCACGGAGTTCAAGTTAGGACCGCTCAAGCCTACAAAGATGATTCTGCCGTTCGCAGACAAGTCAGTCAAGCGACCTAGGGGCCTGTTGGAGGACGTGATCGTCACGGTTCAGGGAAAGTCATTCCCGGTCGATTTTGTGGTCTTAGATATCGACGTCCCCGCTCCGTTGCTCCTTACCCCGATCATACTCAGAAGGCCATTTTTGCGGACGTCAAATGCAGTGGTGAATTATGGGACGGGAGAAATCACTTTTGGAGCTGGCAATGAAATTATCCGAGTGGAAACCCTGTCTAAGGGAACGCCAACTGAACCGACATCTGCGTCGTGTGCAAGGGTGGTCAAGCACGATGAAGACTGCGATTTTCTAGTAGAAATTCAAGATACCAACCTATTCCTGGATGATAATGAGATCCATGGACTCCTCCGTCCCGAGGAAGAAGTGGAGACCGCAGTCGAATTTCCTTGTATCGATCAAGATGAGGAACTTGCTGATGCGCTACAAGATACTACCATGGGGGTGATGTGCCTTCAGGAGCCGAAATTTGAAACAATCTTTGATGAAGATGAAATTATCAGAGAATTTTGTCAGGATTTGAGAGAGGAAATAGATCAGAACATGGTGGACACTGAACCGTTGAACGAATCACCACCTGCACTGATAGCTGAGGTCACCACCGAAGCAGCTCCGACCCCGCCAGAGTTAAAACCCTTGCCCTCCAATATGAAGTATGCCTTCCTTGCGGGAGCACCGAACATGTACCCGGTCATCATTAATGCACATCTGACCGAAGATCAAGAATCTTGTCTGATGAAGGTTCTTGAACGCAACTGCAAGGCGATAGGCTGGCGAACGTCTGATCTCCATGGGATCAATCCGTCACTCTGCTCACACCGCATCTTTCTGGAAGACGACTGCAGACCCTCTCGCGAACTGCAAAGAAGATTAAATCCGAACCTGCGAGAGGTGGTTATGAAAGAAATCCAGAAATGGTGTGATGCGGGATTCATTTATCCCATCTCCGACAGCAAATGGGTGAGCCCTCTGCATGTTGTGCCCAAGAAATCAGGAATCACCATTGTGAAAAATGACAGAGGAGAGGAGATCGCAACCAGAGTACCGACGTCTTGGCGAGTGTGCGTAGACTACAGAAGACTCAATCTCGCCACAAAGAAGGATCATTTTTCGCTACCCTTCATCGACCAGATCTTGGAGAGATTGGCCGCGAAGGAATATTTCTGTTTCTTGGACGGCTACTCTGGGTATAACCAAGTTGCTATTGCTCCTGAAGACCAAGAGAAGACCACGTTCACCTGCCCTTTTGGCACATATGCCTTCAGGAGGATGCCGTTTGGGCTTTGCAACGCCCCAGCCACATTTCAAAGGTGTATGCTTGCAGTTTTTGCTGATATGGTGGGCAGCTTTCTCGAGGTCTTTATGGACGATTTTTCGGTCTACGGGGATTCATTTGATCAATGTTTGGACTATCTAGACCGAGTCTTATGGAGGTGCTGCGAAGTGAATCTTGTGCTCTCCTGGGAGAAGAGCAATTTCATGGTGACCGAAGGAATTGTGCTGGGTCATGTTGTTTCAAAACGTGGCATGGAGGTTGACCCAGCCAAGGTGGATGTAATCTCTAAGCTGGAGCCACCTACAAATATCAAGCAAGTCCAGTCATTCTTGGGCCATGTCGGTTTTTACCGACGATTTATTAAAGATTTCAGCAAACTGGCCAGACCGCTGACTGAATTGCTCGGCAAGGACAATGAATTCATTGTAGACGACCGTGTGCTCCTTGCCTTTAATCAGTTGAAAGAGCTCATCATGCAGGCCCCTATCCTACAGCCATCGATTTGGACTCAGCCTTTCGAGATTATGACCGACGCGTTAGATTATGCCATCGGAGCTGTACTGGGACAGAGGAAAGACAATGTACCATTTGCAATTCACTACGCTAGTCGAACGCTCAATGAGGCCCAGAGAAACTACACTGTTGCTGAAAAGGAGCTGCTAGCGGTAGTCTTTGCTTTGGAAAAGTTCAAATCTTACCTTCTTGGGTCCAAAGTTATCATTTACACTAATCATTCGGCCATTCGGTATTTACAGCAGAAGAAGGACGCCAAACCACATCTCATCCGGTGGATCCTTCTCCTCCAGAAGTTTGACTTGGAAATCAGAGATAAACCTGGGGTAAAGAATGTAGTGGCCGATCATCTGTCAAGACTTCCTGAACCAGAGTCTCCTGAGCTGAACTTGCAGCCTATCACAGAGACCTTTCCAGATGAATCGATTCTGTCTATCGCCTCACTTCCTTGGTATGCGGACATTGTGAATTATCTAGTTGCCAAGAAAATCCCACAGGACTGGCCTAAGTTGAAAATAGACAGATTTTTGTCAAAAATCCATTTTTACCAGTGGGAAGACCCGTATCTGTTTCGTGAGGGAGCAGATTGCATCTGGCGAAGGTGTATTCCTCAGGAGGAAGTTCCAAGTGTCCTCGCTCTATGTCATGATCAAGATTCTGGAGGACACCATTCAGGCAAACGAACGGCAGCAAAAGTTCTTCAAAGTGGCCTCTGGTGGCCGTCATTATTCAAAGACGCAGATGAGTATGTCAAATGTTGCACTGACTGTCAGAAGATGGGCGGAACCATAGGAATGAAAGATACGATGCCTCTGAAATATATTCAGATTTCAGATGTCTTTGACGCATGGGGCATTGACTTCATGGGCCCATTTCCCAACAGTCAGGGTTATGAATATATTTTGCTTGGTGTCGATTATGTCAGTCGATGGGTGGAGGCCATCCCCGCCCGAGCCACCGACAGTAGGACTGTCTGTCGATTCTTACGAGATCACATCATAGCACGGTTCGGGATTCTCAAAATTCTCATATCTGACGGTGGTAGTCATTTCATAAATAGAGAGGTGAAGAAGCTGACTCAAGAATTCTGCATCGAGCATCGTGTTGCTTCACCTTACCACCCGCAGTCTAATGGCTTAGCTGAATGTTCCAACAGGGAGATCAAGACGATTCTACAGAAACTTGTGCGTCCGGATCGCAAGAACTGGTCTCAGCTGCTTGATTCCGTTCTTTGGGCTTACAGAACAGCGTACAAGTCACCCTTAGGAATGTCTCCCTACCGCCTGGTGTATGGCAAGCCATGTCATTTGCCCGTGGAAGTTATCCACAAATCTTTATGGGCTATTAATATCTGTAATTTGGACTCCAAGCAAGCAGGAAAGAACAGAAAATTAGATCTGAACAGATTACTGGAATTCAGAGATTATGCATATGACAACAGCCTGATGTACAAGGAGAAGGTCAAAACATGGCATGACAAGCACATCCGCCACAAGTCCTTTGATCCTAGTCAGAAGGTATGGTTGTTCGATGCGAAATTAAGGATCTTTCCAGGCAAATTGAAGAGCAAATGGACTGGGCCGTTTTTGGTTAGGCAGGTGCGTGACAACGGAAGTGTATTGATATCCAATCTGTCAGCTGACGCACAGCCTTTTGTAGTCAATGGACAGCTTCTGAAACCATACCTTGAACATGACACATTCATGGCCGTCGTTGACTCAATTCAAGTAATCTATGAGGATGAGCTGAATATCTCGAAAGAGGCAGAAGAAGGCAAAGCACATCAAAACATTTTTGAATGATTTCCCTTTTTGTCCTTTTCTTCTTTTCAATTTCTTTTATCTTGTTCTATCGAATTGATGCCATCCCTTTCATCACTGCTACACTTAGGATGTACTCTATCCTAAGTATAGGGGGGATGCGCATCCCGAGTTGTTCATATCCAATTTCATCTCTTTTCTTCTTTTCTTCTTTTCCTCTTCTATCTTCTTCATCTACCGAAAAGGTGTCGCCCCTTGTAGACAGTCTTCTATACTTGGGACGTACTTTGTCCTAAGTATAGGGGGGTGCGCACCCCGAGTTTCTTCATTTATCTCGATCCTCTCCATTGTCTCCTCTTCTTGTCTACACTTAGGGATATCTTACCCTAAGTATAGGGGGAGACAACCCGAGTACGATCTGTTCATTCCCACCCTTGACCCTCCCTGCTTTGTGTACAGTCTGCTATACTTAGGATTAGTTGATCCTAAGTATAGGGGGGACGGTCAACTTCTCATTCGTTTGTTCATCCATTCCTTTAGTTTTTTATTCTTTAGACTTATCTATACTTAGTACGAGTTATGTCTTCTCTTTTCTCTCCGATCTATGACGACATAGCTCAAGCTAAGTATAGGGGGGTCATATATACTGCGTATATACTTTAGCTATAACTCGTACTTTTGTATTTTCTTAATAATATGGCTAATGATTCATCAAAATTCATTAAAATTCCTTAATATAAAGATGTGGTTATTCCTCAAATTCTTTTTGTATTTACTGATTAATAAATCAGGTGAAAATGTTTTTTGCAAAATATTTGAAAAATAGTTTGAAAATCTTTGTGAACATCTATTGAAAACTACTTTGAAAATATTTTGGTTACATGTTTTCAACCTGTGTGAAATTGTGTGGTTTGTAAAATTTATTTTCTTTGTGTGAAATAAAATGTTTGAAAAATGATTTGCAAATGGTTTGAAAAATGGTTGCAAAAATGATTTGAAAAACCTATATATACTGTTTGAAAGCCTTTTGCAAAATGATTTTCAAATGTGTGTAAATGTTTGTAAAATGTTTGTCAAAATTATTTTGGACTATAGTTTTCAAAAATTGTGTGAAAAGCTTGTGTCAAATAAGTTTGAGGAATATACACATCACACCAGAATCCACTATATATTTATATATGTATAAAATTGATCACTTACCTTGTAAATTCTTAAAATCCACTTCTTGTATATATCAGAAGCACTCCTATGTACATATTTTAACCTAGTTTTTAGCCAAAACTTTTTGTTTTCAAAAATCCCAAAAACATTTGCAAAATTAAATTCCAAAAATATTTGAAAAATCTTTTTGAAAAAGACAAAAAATGCATATGCATCATCATCATTTTTTCAAAAATCCATAAAAAGTTCAAAATCTTTGAAAATTGCATCACAAAAATATTTTCTGCATATCATTTGCATAGCATTCGCATTTTTCGGATTGAGTTTGATAATTGAACGAGTCTAAACAAAATCCGGAGATTGGAGGTTGATTGGACCTTAAAATCTACCTAATAACAGGAACCTTATAGGAATTGGGTTTGAGGTACTTCAGGTCTAGTTGACTTAATTCTTTGAGGATCACGAGACTTGGTTCAATGGATTCTTGACTTCCTAAGTAGAGTATTTCGGAGCACACGCACGATTCTTGTTGATAATGACCTAACTTGGACACCTGCACCTTTCACATGGCTCAACTCAGTTGGAGTGGTGAGGGGATTGGATTGAGACGCACACAAGTGGAAACACTTGTCCTCCTCTAAGGAGGGAAGTGCACCCCAACCCGTCCAGTGATTAGGAAGTCTAAAGACAGGAGGCTGTGGGTTGCGATAAAGCTTCAAAAGAGGGATAGTCTACTGTCTCAAGAGGAAAAACTCCTTATGTAAATGCTGCTGTGAATAGTATTTCAAAAAAAAAAGTTCAGGCATGTACAAAAATAAAAAGCCTGCAAAGTATGTACATATGTTGTAAAGTCAATAAGCAAGCTTGAGTTCCAAAGTCATATCATGTGAGCCTGCAGCTGGATGACTTGACTACACTGGTCTTGCATCCAAGGATAGGTAGCTACACTGGCTACCGTCCATTCTTCTCTTCACCCCCTCCTCTTGAGCTGGTTGCCACTTGAACTTAGAAGGGAATACCCCGCTCCTCGAGGATGGAGTCATTGGATTGGGGAATCATTGGGTTGTCATACTGGAGAAGTCAGTTTCTTTGTCATTCTAGTTGGGGAGAGCCACCATCACTTACACTGTACGAGTCAGATTCATAGTCGTAAGGGTTTGCGTATGAATTGAGGTATTTCTGACCTGGCTATTGAGAAGACTTGGACAGAGTTTTGGGATTCTCAAGGACTGTTGAATTTCAAATTCGGTTCTCATTAAGGTTCCGCCCGCACTAAAATTCCAAAGGTCCGACTTAAGCTCCAAACTTTGATTTTGTGAAGACAAGTTTGACAATTAAATTTAGTCCATCTTTCTTCTTTTTCTTTTCTTTGTTTTTCTTATTCTGCACTTATTGCATAAGTGTTTGCTAGGGACTAGCAAAGGCAAGTATAGGGGGATGATGAATCCACGTTTCATCATCTTTATTCTATCATTTTGGCCTTAAAAACCCTAGTAAATGCGTGTAAATATGCGTAATTCATGCATTTTAGCATCTATGTATATATTTGTAAATATTGTATAAAATGCGGTTTTTAGTGCCAAAATTATAGAATAAAGAAAAGAAAAGAAAAAAGAATAAAATATTGTAAATATTTTATGACCCGAAACCCCGAGACCTAGGCATCTTGATGAATAGGTCGACAAGGAATAAAGTAGGGGGAGATAAGGGCCAAAATACAGTGTAAATACCTATACTCTTTATTCATTCTTTATTCATTTTGGGACCTATTTTTGGTTCCACTTTTTATACATCAAATGAAGAAACTTTGTACATGAAAGTTGTAGCTAATTTTATAAAGAAAAATACAAAATTGATTTCACAGAAAAATAATGTACAGATAAAAAGTTATGGTCTGAATAAAAATCCAGAATCCCAACTTCCCAGACCCGTATCTCACAAATAAAAACTCCAAATGCAGCATACTCACCTTTAATTGTATATAGAAGAAAATAAGCTATCCAATGGCGGTGGTTTCGCATTTGGCGGGGCTACGGTTTGAAAGTTGAGTTTTGGACCCACATTGTACAGTGTACCGAATAAAATATTCAATTTATTCTTTATTTATTATTGTTTTATTTTTATATTTTTATAATGTTGTAAATATTACTTATAATAATTATGTGCATTAAAATCAGAATAAAAATGCAAAGAAAAATAAAAATAAAAATGAACATATATAGAATACATAGGTACACTACCTATATCAATACCTATACATTATACCTTTATATTTTATTTAATATATAAAACATCTCATAAAATTAAAATAAAAATATATTTGTATATTTAAAAGTATTCTATGATTTTATAAAATACTAAATAAAAATAATAAAATTTAAATACACAAATTAAAAATAAAAGACTACAATATATAGATATAGATACCTATAGGGGTATAAATGCAAACTTGTAAAAATACATCTTATAAAAATAATTAAAAATCCTAATAAAATAATTTATAAATTTTTAAACACTTTTTATTTTATAACCTAAATCAAATAACATTATTTACTATTTTTAAATGATTTTTTAAGAGGTTTTTCCTGGTTGGTCCACGTGGACCAACCAGGAGGTCTGGACAGTTGACCACGGGTCAACTGTCGGACCCTCCTCTGTCAGAATGTCAGAGTGGGTTTTGACCCACTTTCTCGATTTTTTCCAAGCTGCCACTTACATCTTTTCGCGATGAAGTCTCCAGGACTTTTGAGGCCCATACATCCATGAATCTCGCCTTGGGTTATTCTTGGGCATTGCATCACTGTGGCGCCTGTTGCCGCCTCGTCTTTCACGCCACTCGACCATGGTTCAAAATGGACCCCCCGACTTCCCTTGAATTTTTGATCACTCTTCCACCGCCAAATCCCTAACCTGGACCCTCGTCTGGACTCTTGGTGACAGCAGGAGTGCGGAGGGCATCTCAGCGGGGCGAATCGGTGTCGAATTGAGTCGGGTCCCCTCGCCGGAGTTCTCGCCGAAGAATACCTTGTGCACGCACAGTGAGGCTCTCTTCTTCCCCTTTTTCTCTTCTTTCCTCTGATGCTTTCGAGTTAAAAGGGCACGGTGGTAATCCCTCTTTCAAGATCTTCGTCCAGTAGCTACATCTCCATCTCGATTCACCGCGGCCGGCATCGAGTCTCGCCGGCCGCCTTCATCTTTCCAAACATCCGCCCCCCCTGTGCGAAATACTCCGCGAAGTTGGGGCACTTTGCCCCCAACTTCTTCATCCATTTGTCTTGCAGGTTCCCTGAGGTGAAGAACCTCTTCTGAGAGGTTGATTTTGCCGGAGCATACACGGCCTGGGAGAATCCCTCTCCGCCACCGTCGTGGAGGAGCTCCAGTAGCCCTTGTCAATTTTTGAACCCTCCAGCAGTTAGAGGGCATCCACAAGAGCGCATTGAACCTTCTTGCAGCCTCATATTACGTCGGAGGAGGAGGAGAGAGGCCGGGGAAGCTCGCTCGTCAGAACCTTCTTCCCTGTTCTTGCTCCTACGCCCCCGGCCGTTAGATCGGGGTTGTTCTTCAGAAAGCGCAGCAGCCGTCGGATTTTGCGAGACCCCAACCGTCCGATCTTCATCCATCTTCTGATCTGGGCTGCAGTCGACGAAGGGGTATCGGAGGACCAAGCTTCGACACGTGTATTAGTGAACATTCACAAGCCGTCCGATCCGCGCCTAAGGCCTGGGTATTTTGCATTCTCAACCTGGGCATTTTTGTATTTAAATAGTCTCTCCACAAACTTTCATATGCTATGTTAAATTTTTGTACAAGTTGCGTTTGAACTCCCAAAGCCTTGGCAAATCGCACAAGGATCCTCACCTGGTCGCGTGAGCTTCACGTGGGCTTTTGCGTTTTTACACGCAGATTCCTGCGGGTTATTGAATTTAAATCTGGTTCATTAAACATTTTATCACGTTATCTATTTTGTGGAAGTTTTGCGTGCAGACCCTCATACTTGTATTTATTTATGAATAGGTCCCTGCCAGGCTTGTTTGTTTGGATGTTTGTTTTAATTAGATAAATTATCTTTTTAACTCCAAAAAGTCCACAAAAATAGGTTTAAGCTCCTGTGCACCTACTCTTCCACGCTACATGCTTGGTTTTTGATTTTATTTTATTTTTATATTTATTAAAAATCAAAAACTTGCTTCTTATGCACTGTCTAGTTTAGAAAATTCCAAAAAAATATTAAAAAGTCTCGAAAAATTCCAAAAAAAAATTCCATAGTGTCTATTTTACTATATTTTAGTTTCAAACCAAAATTCACTAAAAATCTCAAAAGAAAAACCTTAAAAATTTAAAAAGACTTTAAAACTTCAAAAATATATATAAAATCAAAGAAAACTCAAAAATTAGTAAACTCAGTTCCTGTTTACTCTATATTTTGTTCTCTTTATTTGAAAATTAGTGTGAAAAATTTTGGTTGCTGTTTTATAATTTTAATTCTCATTTTGCTCACAGCCAGCACATTTTCCACTGATTTCTCTTATTTCAGCCTTTAAAAATACCAAAAACACCTAGAAAAATCCCCAAAAATCACAAAAACAGTAAAAAATTCTAAAAATATTAAAAACATTTAATTTCTGAATTTTTGGTTATTTTTGTGCATTTTTATAAATAGTTGACCTTGTCTTTTACTCCTTTGTTTTTATTTTCCAATATTGAAAAAGAAATAAAAAATATAAAATATAAAATTATAAAAATCAGAAAATTAAAAATCAAAATACAAAATTAAAAATTAAAAATTAAATAAAAAAAATTAAAAATTAAAAACCCACAAAAATTCTAGATTGGCTAAGTTGCTTATTAGACCTAGGTTTGGATTTTTATCTATGCTCTACACCTTTGCTTATTGAGTTCGACCCCTACTTGCTTGCCATTGTACATCTTTAGTAGGGTATAATAAATTTTAATCCTTGCTGTTCATTCTCTGATTGATTGTGTGGGTTAATTGTTGAAGACCGAGGTGGTTTGAGCAGTCGCATCAGCGACAGTGAGTCTGACTTGTCAGACCACTATTTAGCGGCTCTCGCTTTTCTCGCTTTTCATGCACCGAGGAGAGTTTTCCGAGTCTCCAATTATTCTCGGGAAGCCGTTCTTAGCCTTAGCTAAGGCGACTATAGATTGCAAGGGAAATCGATTTTACAGCATTGGGAGCGCTTCAACCTCAACCATTCTTTGATAAACTTTACTCTAAGGTGACCCACACATCCGCTGGCAGTCGTGACCATCGAGAGGAAGATGAGTCCCACCTCTCTACTACACCTGAGAGACCGACTTTCCGGACGACCGTTGATTCAGAGACTCCCCACACCCACACCTCCCCAACTGCTTGCACCACCACCGTGACAGAATCTAAGGAGGACTCACGACCAGAAGCTGACATTGAGTCGGACATGATTTTTGCTGATTGTCTTGACCATTTTGATGATCCGACACAAGAGCCTAATAATGTCAAGCCAACTGAGATCACTAGCACCTTCTCGAGATGCGTGCTGACCCTTCAGGAATATTCTAATCTATATGGTGACTCGTCTGATGAGTAACCCATGGTCAGCACCGCACCACATCTTGGACCTTCAAAGGAAACAACCAAGACTAAATTGACTCCACATAAAAACACGGTTGCTCCCTCTTCTAGTCGGCTATCTAGTGAGAGGAAGTCAAGAATTGATTCCTCGAGATGTTCCCCCGAACCTCTGAAGACGCGTCGCTCTCATCTCCCTCTCAATGATTCAGGTTCTAGAAACCGACTAAGAAAATTTCCTTCAACATTCCGGAGAAGGAAGTTTCAGATGAATCCTCATCGGGTCCGGACAAGGTGATTTATATGAGTGAGCTCAGTCAGGCTGTTCTTAAGCCATATCTAAGCAAGCAGCCGTGTGTCGACCCTCGTTGGACTATCCCTTCACCTCACTACTATTCACATGAGGACGATTCCGACAGCGACACACTTATATATTACCCACCTCCTCGATCCCGCAAGAAGGTTCGTCACAAACCTTCTTGATCCATGTATATTCTCAATCCTCCTTGTATATATTTTCTTTCCTTCCCTCCCAGTGATTCGAATCGCTCGCCTCAGCTCCGTATCATTTCATTTTATGGCTATACTTAGGATGACGAGATCCTAAGTATAGGGGGGAGAGTGACCGAGTCTCTTTACCATTCGTTGTATATTCTCTAGATCTCATCGGTTCTCACACTCACTCTTGTCCTATACTTAGGCTGACCAAAGCCTAAGTATAGGGGGACCGATGCCCGCCGTGTATATACTCCTCCATTTTCCCTCTTAACCTCGCCCGCCCCATTTTTTGATCTTCTTCTACACTTAGGCTGCCAGAGCCCAAGTATAAAGGGGCAGAGCGGCTTCTATACATTTTGTTTTTTTGCTCTCCTACGCTTAGCACGAGCTATATCTTTTTCCTCGCTTTTCATGCTCTGAGGACATAACACACGCTAAGTATAGGCGGACGTGTATATATTACATATATACTTTACCCATAGCTCGTACTTTCACGTATTTTCGCGTACTTTTTGTATTTATTTTGCAATAATTACGGTGGGTAAAAATTGAAAATTTTTTTGTATAATACTTGTAAATCTTTTGTAAAAATTGAAAAAAAGTTTGTAAAATACTTGTATACTTGTATATTATATAACACTTGTATAATCTGTATAACACTTATAAACTCTTGTAAATTATTGTAACATAGGAGGTATACCAAAGTTTTGAAAAAAAACAAAAAAAACAACAAAAACAAAAACAAAAAAATAGGCTTCTTATTTACTCTTGCATATCATCTTTGCATTAAAAAAAAGGAGTCTTGCATTTCAATCATCTACACAGCATGTCATCTGCATCTCATATGCATATGTTGCATATGCAAGGTGAAAAGCTAGTGAGTTCTGAACCAAGTTATGAGTAGATATCGAGGATGGACTTGATTTGACCTTAATCCACCTAATTTCAGAGGAACCTTATAGGAGCTAGAGTTAAGATTTTTTCAGGTCAAGTGACTTAATTCTTTGAGTCTGCAAGTCTATGTTCACATGTCATCTTAATCAGTCTAAGTAGAATATCTCGTGCACACACATGATTATTTTAGATAATGACCTAACTTGGACAAGCACAATGCACGTAGCTCTTCATTGATGAGGTGGTGAGGAGGTAGAATCCTTTAGCTTGGAGTAGTACACAGGTGGAAACATCCGTCCTCCTCTAGGGAGGGTAGTGCATCTCAACCTAGTCTGGTGGTGTTGACATCTAAGGACGGGATGCTGTGGGTTGCAATAATGCTTCAAAAGAGGGATAGTCTACTGGCTCAAGAGGAAAAACCCCTGATGTACATGCTGCACCTTGTATATAGTTCACAAAAAAGAAAAAAAAGAGAAAAATGCAAAAACTCCAAAAAAATCAGACAGGTCCAAGTGAAAATAAAATACCTGTCGGAGTATGTATATTAGTAAGAAGTCTGCAGCTGGATGACTTGGCTACACTGGTCAGGCATCCCGGGATAGGTAGCTACACTGGCTACCATCCATTCTTTTCTCTACCCCCTCCTCTTGAGCTGGTCGCACTTGAACTTAGAAGGGAATACCCCGCTCCTCGAGGAAAGAGTTACTGGACCGGGTAACTAGAGTTACCTTGTTAGAGGAGGATATTTCTTAGCCATTTCTGATGGAGAGCTATTTTACACTTACACAGTACAAGTAAGAATCATAGTTATAAGAAATTTGCATTTGAGGATTTGTTCTGACCTGACTATTGAGGAGTCTTGAATAGAAGACTTGTGGAACTTGAAGTATGTTAGGTCTTAAGTTCAGGTCCCAATAAGGTTCCTCCACACAATTAATCCAAAGGTCAAGTCAAGCTCCATTTTCAACTTTTGTTCATGACCTTGGTATGGAACCCAAAATCAGTTCACTCTTGCATTTCATTTTAGTTGCTCGGGGACGAGCAAGGTTTAAGTATAGGGGGTTGATGAATCTATGATTCATCACTCTAAAAGTTGAAAATAGAGCTTTGTTTTCGAGTAAATAGCAGCATATTTCCCCTTATCTTGCATAATTAGCATTCATGCATGCATAAATAATATCTGCATTTTAGCATTCATATTTGCATTAAATTAGAAGCCAAATTCACTTGTAAATATTCACATGTATATTAGATAGAATACCTTATTTGTATATATTTTATATTAACTCCGAATCCAATAAAACCAACTCTATAGTGTATATATTACTAACATTAATTAAAGAAAAATATCAAAAAAATACTAACTTGTAAAATTGACCAATAAAACCTCAATCCAAGTATGAAACTAGGAGCCTTAAAATGTACATATCTCTCTCATACAACCTCCGAATTAGGTTTACTCACTTTTAAAGTAATATACATTCAAATACCTTCCAAAAAGACCAATTTCATTAAAATCGGAGCTCGTATGCAAAACTTGGGTTTTGGGCCCCTTTTGTATATTGTACATAATGATCGTTTTGCCCTTCATTTTATCCTTTTATTTTCTTCATTAATGAAAATTCAAAAAAAATAGATTAAGTTGTAAATATTCTTCTCATATTTTTTCTATTTTTATTTTGATATTTCTCTTATTGAAAAATGACAAAAAATTACAAAAGATAAAATGCGGTATTTTATATCTATAAGGTACCACCCAAAAATACATTTTTGTACAGATCACTTCCTTTGATTTTCGGCCTTTTACGAAAGTTGTAGATCTCATCGAGACGAGCAACTTTTGTCTTGACCACTTTTTGATTTAATCCCTTTTGTTATTTCTTTTTGATTTTTCTTTACATTTAATTTTTGAATTTTCTAGGAGCGACATGTGGCTGCTCTTGGACCCGCCACATGTCACCCCAATTTTTTATTTTCGGATTTATTTTTTATTAGTTTCGGATTTTATTATTTTAATTATTATTATTTTAATTATTGTTATTTTTAATAGCCTACTTATTTTACTTATATTATATATTATTTTTTCCCCTTTTACTCCTCCCTTTCTTCTTCCCCACTCCTAGTCACCACTCCCTCCACCATTCCTCCATCTTCTCCGCTTCTTTTCTAACTTCCCCTCTCCTTTTTATATTCACGTCCCCTCCACCATTGCTCATCATCCGCCACTCAAGAGGAGAGAGGTCCAGCTCTGAGATCTTGTAGGTGACAGCTCCAAGAGTTCCCATCGAGCGACAACGACCCGTCTCGCAGGCGAGATCCGGTGATCTCATTACCGTCGTAGCCACCTAACTGGAGCTACTAAGCTCAGCCTCACCGTGGCTTCGAGCGATGACCTTGGTCGAGCCTTGCCTCAGCCATTCACAGGCATCCAACCATCTACAGGTAACTTCTTATTCCTTGTTCTTCTTCATTTTCTCTCTCTTCGATTCGTCTTCT
Source organism: Ottelia alismoides (assembly GCA_037367405.1). NCBI lineage: Eukaryota > Viridiplantae > Streptophyta > Magnoliopsida > Alismatales > Hydrocharitaceae > Ottelia > Ottelia alismoides. The sequence continues at coordinate 314,977 of JAZKJV010011158.1, read as the reverse complement.
TCCGATCACAGAATCACCAAACAAATTGCACTTTCACGGATAAATCACATGTTGCGAATGCAACGGTGATTTTTCTTGAATTTTTCGACGAACTTTCATCAACCGATTTATCACTTATTCGCGGTCGTTAAACAAATGCATGCAAAATTGGGGATTTTGTGAAATCCCCTGTTCTGCCCTCCCTCATGTATTCTCTCGCCCCACTTCTTCTTCTTCCTCCGCTCCTCCTCCAACATCACGCACTCTACCTTGCGTAGCTCGCCACCATGCGTACCTCTCTGAGCCTCCTCTGCCACGACGACCCTTGGCCGTGTGTCGGCCAACCTCCCACGCAAGCTCCAACGTCGGCGCACGACCAAGAAGGACACTCCAGCCAGTCCCTCTAGTCGCGCGCACTCCAACGCCGATCCCGTTGCATCTCCTCCGCCATCTCCAAGCGGTGCCGCCCTCAACAACCAGCCGACGCCGCCCCGCGCCTCACGGCTGTACGCGCACAGCCGCCCTAGCTCCACCAGTCCTCCGCGCCCCCTCGGCCTTCCATGAGCTCCCCTCGAGTCCGCGCGAATCCGCCCTCCGCCGACCAACGCCCCACTGGCGACGCGCGGCCTTGGCCACCCCCCGCATCAAGCCTCCAAGCTTCCCCTCATCAAGCCTCCAAGATCCCTGGTTCAAGCCAACAAAACAGGGGAGTGCTATGCGAGAATAAAGAAAAGGGAATTTGCAAAGGGGACACTTGCACCCCTTTTCAAGTTTTTAAAAAAAAATTCAAGTTTCCAATAATTGCATGTAAGTCCCTGTTCTTCATTTGAGCTCATATTTCTTTTTCCGTATTGCATTCATACCCCTGCATTTGCATGTTTATTTTTTCATCATTCTGTCACCCATTTTTAATTCCGAAAATTGCATTGTGTAGCATAACTCTTGTTCTATCATTTTAGCATTTATTTGTATTTTTCTGATTTGCAGAATATTTATGGAATTTAATTTGGTAAAGAATTGCAACATTTTGCCCATTTTGATTGAATAATTAATTGCTCATTATCTACTTATCGAAAAATCTCTGAAAAATCATTATTGGTAGATATAAGCCTATGCTACAACATATCGGAAAATCACACCATTTGCACATATAGTTTGTCTTAAAAAAATCATCAAGTGAAAATCTTAATCGATTTTTAATTAATCAACCGTGAAGTGTTTTAATGAAATTCAAGTTAATCTGGATAGCTCTTAATTGGACATATTTAGGTTAATTTTGTTTCTAAGAAATATCATCGTTTGTTAATTATTAAAATTGGTTTAGTTATTTTCACTAAAGCCTGCATTTTCCATTATCCATGCATCAGCAAAATTCTAAAAAAATTAGGGTAGCTTAATTTCATCCCATTTCATAATCTAGCCAAGTTTCATAATTTGTGGAATTAATTTGACCATCTTTCTGATTTAACTTGTAAATTGGCCTGATTTTGCATGTGTCTTGCATAAAATATACGAAAAAGACCAAAAATATATCTTCTGAAAATCAAACCTTGGAAATTTGCTTCGAATCAACCTAAGGAGGCAGCTGCCTCCCTGAGTTCGACCTTGGACTTCCAACCAAGTAAAAAAAATTACCACATCTGATTAACTTGACATTAATTCAAAGTGGTTTTTGATCTGCTCTCATTATCCGACTTTAACGAACATTAGTAATTAATTTCAACATTACTTTGCTTGAATTAATAAGGGTAGTGGGAGACTTATCAACCATTCTGGATGCAGAACAACATTAAAGATACTACAGTGTGGCCTTTGGTGGCTCACACTATTCAAGGATGCGAATGAATATGTGAAAGCTTGTATAGACTGTCAGAAGATGGGAAAAATCCTTTGTGTTAAAGACATCATGCCCCTCAATTCGTCAAGATATCTGATGTGTTCAATGCATGGGTCATTGATTTATGGTCTATTTCCTAACAATCAGGGCTTTGAATACATCCTTCTTGCTATAGATTATGTTCGTCGATGGGTTGAAGCTATCCCAGCTCAAGACATAGATAACATAACAATCTACAGATTTCTGTAAGATCATTATATCACGATTTGGGATGTCAAAGATACTGATATTAGACGAGGGTAACCACTTCAACGAAAAAGAAGTCAATAAATTAATAAAGGATATCGATCATCGAGTCGCATCTCCTTATCATCCTCAATCAAATGTCATGACAAAACTATCCAATTGTAAAATCAAGACGATCTTGCAGAAACTTGTGAGTCCAGACTGCAAGAGCTAGTCACCACTCCTGGAATCAGTTCTCTGGGCATACAGGACTACCTACAAGTCGCCTCTAGGCATGTCGTCCTATCATCTTGTCTATGGAAATCCATACGACCTACATGTGGAATTGATTCACAAGTCACTTAGGGCAGTGATCATTTGCAACCTGGACTCAAAGAAAGGTGGTGAACAAAGAAAATTGGATCTGAAAAAACTTTTGGAATTCAGAGATTACGTGCACGACAACAATTTATGTATAAGGAGAAGGTTAAACGCTGAACGACAAGAATATATAAAGAAATACCTTCAAACTTGGACAAAAAGTGTGGTTTTTTGACACATTGAAGATATTTCAGGGGAAATTAAAGAGCAAATGGATAGGTCCCTACAAAGTAAGAACTATACGTGACAACAGAAGTGTATTGATATCAGAGTTGTTAGCTAACACACATCGGTTAGTTGCTAAATCTATATTTAGAGCATGATACCTTCTTGGCCATTTTCAACTCTATACAAGTAAGTTTTGATGATGAGATCACCACTTCAACATCAACAGTGGAGCCAGACAATGCTCCCAAAAATATCTTTGATTAATTTTCTTCTTTTTTACTCTTCATTTCCATTTATTCAATTCTTTATTATGTGTTTCACTCACCCCATTCATTTGTGTTATACTTAGGATATGCTTTATCCTAAGTATAGGGGGTGAATGCATTCGGGTTATTCATTATTGATTCTCTCGCTTGTCTCTCAATTTTTGACATTCTGTCTGTAATTAGAGATATTTTACCCTAAGTATGGGGAGGGAGCAAGTCAAGTCCATTGATTTCATAAATTATGATCCTCGATCACCCATACTTGGTATAAAATCTACTATACTTAGGATTAATTGATTCTAAGTATAGGGGGGATGACCAACTTTCTTTATTTTAGTCGCTGTAGTATAGGCTTTCCTATACGTAGCACGAGTTATGTTTTCCTTTTTTCTCTTTGACCTATGAGGGCATAACTCAAGCTAAGTATAGAGGGGTCATATATACATTTATATACTTTATCCATAACTCATTCTTTCATATTTTCAATAATATGGCTAATATACTATATGGATAAAAATATACAATTAATCAACTATAAGGAATACATCATAAAAATGTATATTTTTTTTCAAAAATTCCTTTTAAATATGATTAATAAACTGGTTTTAAATTATTTTGCAAAATGATTTGAAAAATGTTGGAAACATCTATAAAAAATCTTTGGAAAATCATTTGGAAAACTTTTGTGAAACATTTTAAAACCTTTGTATTTTTTTTCATATATTTGTAAAAACATGTTTCTTTTGTTTGAATAGAATCTTTTGAAAATTCAATTTGCAAATGATTTGGAAAATGGTTGTAAAATTATTTTGAAAAATCTATATATATTGTTTAAAAAATCTTTGCAAAATGATTTTCAAATTATGTAAATATTTGCAAAAACTATTTGTAAAATTTATTTGCAAAGTAAGTTTTCAAAATATTTATTAAAACTATTTGTAATTTATTTTGAGAACTTTGTACGTAACTATGAGGAATAATAACTAAAGTAAAATTATATATACATAATTATTAAACAACAACTAACTTAATATTTGTAAATACTTAGTGTATTCTTCAATCTATTATTATCAATATTGATGCACTCCCTTGTAAATATCTGCACAATAATTTTACTAGCCCTTTTATTTTTCAAAAATCCCTAAAAATTTCAAAAACACATAAAAGTTTGTAAAATATTTTCAAAATGCATAAAAAATTGAAAAACTTTTCAAAATTCCATAAAAATTTCAAAATCAGAAAATTACTTCATAAAGGTATTTCCTTTGCATTGTACATACCATTTACATTTTTCTGAATGATCAAGACACTCGAACAAGTGTAAAATAAAGTCTTAAAATTGGATCTTGGTCTAGACCTTAATACACTTAATTTCAGGAGGGACCCATTAAAGGTCAGGAATTGAGATACTTGAGGTCTCCTTGACTTAATTCTTCAGGTTCTATGAAACTATGTTCACGAGTCAATTTAATGTGTCTAACTAGAACCCTTCATATAATCCATACTACTCTTGAGACAATGGCTTGACTAGAAACCTCACACTTAATACTTAACTCAACCTAGATGGATAGTTGAAAAATCTTGAAGTCTAAGTCGGGAGAATGTTAGATCGCTTCGTCAAGGGTGGATCAAGAACCATTCTTGGGATTGGCAAAACTGGTACTCTAACCCACTTCTTATGTTAGCTAGAACATCTAACGATTGTAGATTGGATTGAGACAATGCTTCGGATGAGGAATGGTATGCTAGCTAACTTTTTAAGACCCCAAAACATGGGTGGACCAAATGATTCTATATCCTTCAGGGAACAAATAAGAATGCAGAGCAATGCAAAGTCAAAGAAAATATCCAAAAGAAGCCAACACAAAAAATTCCACAAAAATATTGAGCTTCCGGAAAAAACCTTCTTCTTAGTGAAGATTCGATTACGCTAGTCGAGCTTCACAAGGGAATGCTACTACACTGGTCCATTACCACTTCTTTACCATTATTCTAACTTCTCCCTTTTTGGTTGTGAAACTAGTAGCATCTGACCTTAGAAGGAAATAGCTATCTCCACGAGGACGAGTTACTAGAGGATAGACTCCTTAATAGTTTAGCGGTTTGTCGGGGAATAGCTGAAAAGTTCACACATATGGTTCAATCATTTCAAGTTGCAAGAGTATGTGACTAAGAGGACGGTTCTGACCAGATCATGGATTGAACTGTATAATAGGATTATGGAACCTAAGGGTTGTTGTGCCACATTTCCTAACCATAATGTAGTTCCGAACAAACTAAAAATCCAAAGGTCTTAACTGAGCTCCAAATTTTAATTTTAATAAGATAAGTTCAAAATTCAAAAAAATTGTTCCAAGTTCTGAATGCTTCTTTTCTTTATTTTTTTGCACTTATGAGTGTAAGTGTTTACTAGGGACTAGCAAAGGCAATTATAAGGGGCAATGAATCTTCACTTCATCACTTCTATTATTTATTTTGGCATTTAATCCCTATATAAATGCATGTATATATCATTACTTTGTGGAAAATAATACTCAATAGGTCACACGAAATACTGTATAAACATTGTACACAATACTGCATTTAATCCCAAAATAAAATAATAGAGGAAAGAAAAAAAAGAATGAAGTGTCAAAGACAATGAGTGACCCTAGACCCTGAGACCCAACCATCATGATGACTTGGTCAACAAGGAATAAAGTAGGGGGAGATAGGGTGACCAATTGGACAGAAAGTATATTACAGAAATCCTAATTTCATAGCCCAATAATTACATTTTGGGACCTATTTTATTTTCTTATTTTTATACCGCAAATCAATAAACGTCGAAAATGAAACTTGTAGATAGAAATATAAATAAAAATAGAAATTTTATTTCAATGAGAAATAATACACAATATGCCCGGGACACATAGAATAAAAGCCACAAAGAAATTTTACAGATATGTATCTTCTCCTTACTAACTCAAAATCCATCAAACTGTCATTTATTGTTTATCAAATTAAATTATCTATTTAATTAAGCGGTTTCATTCCATTTGGAAATAAGATGCAAAAGTTGGCTTTTGGGCCCTTATAGTGCAATATACATGTATATAATATTCAATATATATATTCATTTTTTATATTTTTCACTTTCTTATTATTTTGTAAATTTACAAATAATATTTAAAATACATGTACATACTAAAATCAGAATAAAACAATAAAAATGTATTAAAATAAATAAAGTTATTCAATATATTAGTAAAGTATACATATAATACACCTATAATGTATATATACATAATTATTTAAGTAAATAAATAAACTCAAAAAAATAAATTTAAAATATGTAAAAGTGAATTTAAATATGTTCTAAATATATAAATTACGTGTATAAAATAATACAATATAAAATACAAAATAAAAATAAAAATACAGAATACATGTATATTTACTTATATACATGATGAATCCCTGATTTACATCCTTTATTGTTCCATTTTAGCAAAATTCTCTACGCAAAATCCCTATAAATATGTATCAAATACAATAAATTAGCATCATGCATGCATTTGTTAATATTGTGTAATTAACATTCTTTTTAACCGAAATAAAAGAATGAAGAAGAAAAGAAAAAGAATAAAATAATGATGTATTCATGCAATAAATGCATACTGACCCAACCCTTACATTCATTCCATTATTTTATTCATCAATAAAAAGACCTCAAAATACATTATTCCCTTACTAAAACTTGTATATAAAAATATTTCTAAATAATAAAAATAATGGCAAAATCAAAGTCTATCTATAACTACAATAATAGCGCTCATAAAAAGCCTTAAAGCAGAAGTTGAAAGATCAATTCTGGCTCCATATGAACTCAAATTCTACCAAAATCACCTTTATTGGACTCTAAATTAAATTATCTTTAGAAACATGGTTGTTTCATAATTTTTAGTGTTATGGTGTAAAGGTTGGCTTTTTGAGTGTGTTGTACAATCATACTGTACCTATACCTATATTTATTTATTTATTTATTTTGTATATAATTTGTGTATATTGTATTTTTAAGTATTTGTACATACTCTTAACAAGTAAATAAAATTAAAATAAAAGTCATAAAATACAAAATATATTTAAAAAAATCAAATTCTCATTGTACAAAGTGTCATACAAGTGTATATTACATAACAACTATTTATCTAATACCTACATTTAATTTATAAAAATAAAATAAAACTTATTTTATATTCCTTGAATTATGTTGTAAATAAATAAAATATAAAATAAGATTTATTTTTGTAAAAATAATAAAATAAAATATATGTACAAAATATATAGTTGTATTATACCTAAACATAATATTATATACTGTAAATACCATAATATATTTATTACTAAAAAATTGAAAATCACAAAAAATAGTTTGAAAAAAAAACAATTTTGATTTTATTATTATTTATTTTAAAATTATTTACTATTTTTATTCATTATTCTTTGATTCTTGGGAATCGAATTTTCTAATTGGTCGACCCGGGTTTGTTGACCCTGGTCAACCTCACTTCCATCTGGGTTAGACCCGACTTCGCCTTCACTGGAGCCGACTTATAATATTTTTCAGCCTGACTCTGGTCATGATTCTCCTCTAAATCTGGACCCTTCTCTTCCTAGTAGATCTGCGACCTTCGTGGGTCCCTAGACTTCATCGGATCTCCCTAGGGTTTCATACTACTGCTCGATCCTTCTAGACCATGGGAATGCCTATAAATAATCTCCTCCATCTCCACATATAAGGAGCTTATTCCTTGCGACCATTTATCTCCACCTATGTCTCCAGGTAGTGACAGGACTCCGGACGATCATCTTGGAGCTAGGATTGGTGTCAGGTTGAACGAATCTCACTTCGTGGCTGGAGCTCCGCCATGAGAAGCCTCCTTCACGTTGCGTATCGGAGTTGAGGCTATAACCCCGCCTCTGCCTTCATCTGACTTCGCTGAGCACACCAGTAGCCTCAGGTGTCCCTTATCCCCTTTGCATTTTGCTTCCATTTTTATTCTTAGTACATCATTGTCGTCGACTCGATTGGCTTTGACCATCGGGTCGGAGCTCCATTTCCCACTTCCAACCACATAGATCGATACCACGCATCATGCTCCACCTTTCCACATGACCTATTCCCCCTACATATCGCTCAACGGAGCAAGATTAGGACCGATCTCCTTCCTTCACGTTCGCCAGAGATCAAAGTCACCCCACCACTGCTTCTTTGATTATTAGCTGAATAACCCCTGGTCGAGGCGTCGTCTTCGAGCCAAGATACCCCTTGTAAGTTCTGGATGCACGAGAGGCTCGATTCGAGCCTTAACTTTGGTGGCGGAACACCTCTAAGTGATGAATCTTCACCGCGCATATCCGACCATCTGCCACCCCACCAGAGCATCTTAGTCGACGTGGAACACCCTATACGGTGCGGCAGACCTTTTGGCGAGTTAATTAGAGTAGTAGATAGACCAACATTTGAGATCGAAGCTCGCCAGCTAAGGCCTTCTTCCCAGTTCATCCAATACACTTTAGCGCTGTCAGATGCAGTAGCCCTCGTCCAGACTTGATAAGGACCACTCATCCATGCCCAAATATTAGCGGCCGATCAGATTAACTGCTCATCCATGCTGCATATCCATATCAGCTTTTTAGACTGTTGGATAGTACTGATTGCCAGATCTGTCCGCACGTCCCAGACATTCTACTGAGCATCAGATCTTTTGCTGACAAATCAGATCCGTACGTCAGAGTTAGCTGTCGTGCGCCTGTCGCGTGTCGTGTCGAGGGGTATATTTCCCTTCCACCCTCACATTTTATGGTATTTCACTTTAGTCCAATAAATGTAATAATTAGTTAAAAACATTTTGAAGTTTAGACCCTATGCTTTTCATATTTGCATTTTAGTCCAGCCGAGTCTGAGTCACATGTGTCCGCACTTGTTTTTGTGGGTATTTTTCATACATGAACCTCTGCTTTTATATGTTAATGAATTAGTTGAAGTTTTTCAAAATTGCATATATGCCCATGTGAATGCTTTGTCACGTGTAGTACATGTTTTGCCTAGATAATTTGCATTAAGGCCCTTGCATTTATATTGCGTGTTATCTTTAGGCCTTTGAAACTTGAATATTTGCAAATACATCCTTGCTTCGCTACAGTTATTTTTGTATTTTATTAATTGCAATAAGTATAATTTGGCCCTAAAAATCATCCAAAAATCAGTATTAGCTCCTACTAGTGTCTAATTTAGGTGGTAATTTTTGTTTGCCAAATTTATATCATTTTCTATTATTAAAAATTCAAAAATAGACAAAAAAGATCATGTTTGCCTCATAAAATTGATAAAAGTTCGAAAAATGTTTTAAAAACTATAAAAAAATCATGTAGGTGTTTTTGTCCTATTTTAGCTACTATATAAATTTGGCTTGAAAATAATTTACAAAAACCTAAAAATTTGCAAAACACCTAAAATCTCATAAAAATCATATAAAATCAACTAAAAATTAAAAAAATGCATTTTAAGTTTCCGATTGTAGATGTTTCCTTATAGTTTCTAATAAAAATAGTTCCCAAGAGTTTTGAGCACTTTGGTATTTTAAATCTACAACATCCTCCTGAATGTGCACTGTTTGCATATTTCCCTAGTTTCTGATTTTTTAAAAAATCCAAAAAAATTGAAAATTCCCCAAAAATCCATATAAATAGTATAAATCCTATAAACCCCAAATATAATTTAATTGGAATTTTCTGTGCATTTTTATCATATTTGAAAAATCCAAAAAGATGTGTTGGTTTGCTTTTTGTCCTTTGTTCTTATTTCCCTTATTTTGAAAATTAAAATTTGCAAATAAAAAAACACTAAAAATTAAAATAAAAATCCTTTGATTTTCTGAATCGACTACTTAGTTTATTGCACTGCTCCTTATGTTCAACCCTGGTCGCTATACTAGGTTAATAAAATAGCTATACCACGTGCTTGGTTTGCTTAATCTATTTAGTGGTTAAATAATTTTATTGATATCCGATCTAGTTGATTTGGATGACAACGACATTGTTATTAATTAACTTAGCCCTAGTTAGCCAAACAATCATCAAGACACATGTAAATACTAACATCTAATAAATTAACTTGTAAAAATAAATAAAAATCAAAATAAAATACTACATAAAATTACAAGTATTTTTCATGCTTCGACCAAAAATTAAATAAAACATTTAGTATTTTTTTATCTATTTTATAAGGGATTTGTAGATCCCATTTTTTTGTTTGGTCCACGTAGACCAACTAGAGGCCGATGTTCATTGACCCCATGTCAAATGTACGCCCCTTGGCCGCCCCTGTGTCAGAACTCATGGGGAGGCCTTCTTCTTCCTCTTTGCACACATCCACTCTACCATTCGCCTCAATCCTTCCACCATTCTACAGCCCTACCAACCTTCTCCTTCGCCCATGCCTTAGCCTTCACCTACTATCGCCATATCACACGCCAACCCCTCTCAATGTCAGCCCCCTTCCACATCTACAAATAATGAGGGACTATGATATTTTTTATAATGATCGCCCTTGCGCCACTATGACCCTATTAGGAAACCTCTGTCAAGCTCCTGCTACAACAAGCTTTGCTCTAGCTCTTTTTGGCATGGATAAAGATGTGTAATGTGTGATCCAGGTGTTTCCGGACCACCTATGGGAACTCCTCTTCTATTTCAAGCTTTCGAGCTTGTCGAGCTGCTAGGTAACGTTAGTTACTTTGCATTTCATTCCAGTAGATTAGGTATAGTTTTAATTTCATTAACCAGTCATTAGAATAAATTAATTTTAGGAATCAAATCTGTTGGAGCCTTAAGCTCTGGCACCAAATTAGTTGTGCTCCTCCCATTTTCGACTCCTGTTTTTGCCTCATCTCATGCTCCGCCCGTTTACGACTCCCTATTTTCCATCATCTCCTTCCCTATTCATTTCTCCATCGAACCCCTTTGTTTTAACCTCGAATCCTGCATAGATTCAAGCCACCAGACTCTGCTTCCTCTTCCTTTGTCGAAGCTCCATCATCTCGCTATCAGATGAATCCATAATTCAATATCTTTATTCTTTTATTTTATCTTAAAATCCTTGGCAAAACACATGTAAGTAACAATAATTATCATTATTTATCACTATTTATCATTCTTCATTGTTTTTCTAATATTTTATATTCATATTTTTTACACCAAATAAATGAGTAGACGAAAAAAAGAGAAAAGAAAGAGAATGTTGTATATATGAAATAAATACAAATTGACCCGAACCCCCAGACCAAGCCAAGCAGTGGAGTGATCGACAAGAAATAAAGTATGGGGAAATAGGGTCCATAACTTATAGAAATCAAGAAAACCAAGTCCCACCTATACATATTCTCTAATATTTATCTTGTAAATATCTTGTACTATTTTGTAATCAATAACATAACCTCAAATAAAAATATTTTCTTTTTGAAATTGTTTTTATAATATATATTAATTTATAAAAATATCAGAAAAATTATTTGGCTAATAAATAAATAATTACAATGAACTTAAAAATACAAAAAGTCCAACTTCTGAGGTTCATAACTATTTATAGAAAACTCCAAATCGACCAAACTCACTTTTAAACTTCATTTTGTAACTAATTTATATATGTACTATATGTATATATATATATATATCATGTGAGTTTTGGTGTTTGGACCCCTTTGTATATATGTACTATATGTACATAAAATTTATTTATTTTCTATTTAGTTATCCTCAATTCCAATTACTTGATTCTTATTCTGAATTGATCATAAAAATCAATACAAAAATAAAAAATATAAATTAAAAATAATTATGAATAAAAAAATCTCAAAATCTAAATGTCGTAAAGCCTAACTTACGAACCTCATAACTTCATATGAACTCCGATTTTGGTGTACTCACTTTTAAAGTTCGTTTTGTAAAATTATCTATCAAATAAAAGTGGTTTCACTAAACTCAGAGTTAATATGCAAAAAGTATGTGTTGGGACCCCATTGGTATACTTGTATATATGTATATATTGTGTATATTTTTATTTATTTATTTTCTTGTATATTTGTGCATATATTATATTTTTAAATATTTTGTGTATATTGATTTTATTTATATAAAATGAAAATACCAACAATAAAATCAAAAATAATAAAAAAATTAAATAATGAATTTATTTTATAGGTATCATGTGCCTATACTTTATATTCTTATATCTATTTGAACCATTAAATTAACTTTTGAAAATAAAATGAAAAATATATTTAAAAGCCTTAATTTATTCTTTAAATAAATAAATTGTTAAATTATATAATTACTCTTGAAAATAGTTTATTAAAAATTGGATTATCCTATATATACGCATTCTATATCTATTAATAAAGGTATTTATTTATTTTACCTTAATTAATTAATTATTTTAATTATTAAAAATCTCTAGAAAATAATTTATTAAATTATTAACATTATTTATTTTAATAATATTTTAATTTAAAAACATTTTATAATTTATTTTCTATATAATCTGCTATTTTATCTTTAGCCTATTTTGTCTCTTTCCTTGGGCCTCTCTCATTGGCCCATTGGATTATGTTGACCATAAGTCAACTCTTCTGCCCCTCTTCTACTCGAATAAATATTCTCAACCTGTCAACTTCGCACATTTTTCCTGATTCATTCCGAACTCCATTTGACCCGATTTCTTCACCAAAATAAAGTCCACCAAATCCTCATTTTCACCCAAATAAATTTGTCATTTTCCCGCTTCATTTTGCATGATGAATTTTCATTTAAATTCAAGTTTATTGTACTTTAAATAAGCTTAGAGCTCATCTTTTTCCCAATCTTTGGCTCATCGTCTTCATCTCAAGTGAGTTTCGCATTTCCTCAAGATTACAATGTGAGAAAGAAGCATTGTAGTGAGGATTTGAGTGTACTTAGCCTCTGATTCGATGATTCGCTGTCATGCTCTGCCTCGTCAGTGAACTCAAAGTCTGGCACCAATGAGCCATTGAGGTCATGAACCGAGGATTGTAGATCCTCAGCCCAGGCAACTCATCCACCCTTGGTAACTTAGATCTCTATTTCATCTTATTTTTAGTTGTAACAGTAGATCCTCCACCATGATTTCATCTACAATCCGACCTCTATTCCATCTCCATCAGACTCCCCATCAAATTCTCATTCTACCTCATACACCTAATCCCCCCCGCCACGCATGATGGTCGTAGTAAGGATCTGATGCCTTGCTTCTGAATACTCTCCCATTCACCTTCATGTATTGATTGTTTGACCGAGCCATCATGCTCGAGTCAGGTTCTTGATTGCAAGTCCCTGATATACAACGACATGGGATATTGACATGCACATGGAGCTAAGGACGTGTAGATGTTCATTGTTCAATCTAAACACCATCTAGAAGCACCATGAAGTAACACCTTGACTCAAGCAAACATAGCATATCAAGGATTCAAAGTCATCACTGAAGACTTTGATTCGTACCTGGAGAATGAAGATTTGAGGAGACAGACCATGATCTCCTAAATCTGCATCAATTTGAGTCTTTGAAAACTCCATTGACAACAATTTGAGACCCAAGCATCTGTAAACCAAGCGAGCCTCTAATTTAAACCTCCAATTGCAAGTGATCTGATCCTCAACACAATCCACACATTCACCACAACCACCTCCTTCAGACACGTGCAGTTGCAACTGAACTCTTCGAGAGCAACCACTATTGCAACTGCACCTCAGACAACCATCAAAGAACCCCCCCCCCTTGAAGTCGCCTGGACCCTATCGAAGAAAAGGAGATCAATAACAAAGAGCTCCAGATCGTACAGTGACCCTTGGATCGTATCTGATCTAAGGGACGTCCATATGCCACTTGTCTACCCTAAAGAAGCCACCGACCACCGCTCAAGACCCTCACATGCACTGCACATAAGGGGAAATTTTAATTTTGTTAATTAGCATCTATGCCCCATGGTTTGTCTTAGTTGAAAAACGATCTTTTTTAGCTGCCATAATGTGGTGACATTTGTTCTTTAGAAAATTGTACTTTTTACCTTGCATATTAGTCTTGTTATATATTGCTCTGAAACTTTGAAATAATTGCATATAGGTCCCTGATTTCATATCACTTTTGTGCATTTTTTTGATTAAAATAAATTTATAGTTGCTTTAAAAAAACTCTAGAAATTAAATTAACCTCCTACTTTGTTGTTTTAGCTACCCTAATCTCAGTTTACAAAATTTCTTTATTTTGATATTTTAATAATACAAAAAAGTTACTAACAATTCCATGTTTGCTTTAAAAATTCATAAAAAATGAAAAACATTTGAAAATTTCTAAAAAAATTAGTATTGTCTTATTTCATCATCTTTTTCATCGGTACAAATTTCATAGAAAAATTCTTTATAAAAACAGTAAAAATTCAAAAACTTAAAAAAATTTAAAAAATCATATATAATAAATGGAAAATCATAAAATACATAATATATCTTATTTTAAAACTTGAAAATTGGCTTTCTGTTTGTGCATATTTTCCTTATTTTTACTTTTAATTTCTATTTTAAAAATCCAAAAACATCTGTTGAGTTTCTCTTTGATTTATTTCTTATTTTTAATTGATTAAACATACTTCAAAATTTTAAAATTTAAGAAAATTTACAAAAATAGTAAAAAAATATTTTAAAAACAAAAATATGTTTATTTGATTTTTCTGGATATTTTTATTATACTTGAATAAAATAAAAAAGATTGCTTGCTTTCTTCCATTGACATTTCTTTTATTTTCTGTGTTTAAAATTTTAAAAATATAAAAATTTGAAAAATTAAATAAATAGAAATTTGAAAATAAGATAGTGCAAAAAATATAAAAAAAGAAAAATTCCATAAAAAAAAAAAGCTAAAGAATCTATAAAAACCAAGGTAGTTTGGTTAGAGTTTCTTTCTTTTTATTTCATCGCTTTCCTTTTATTTTACTAACCCTCGCTTAATAATAGTTTCCTCCTTGTGTTCGACCTTGGGAGCTATACCAAGTAATAAAAAGCATATCAGTCTTATTTTCTTTTATTTAGTTAAAATTGTTTATTTTTTTCAGATTGTAATTTTGGGTCGTATTGACACATTGGTTACATTTTCTTCATTAAAATAAAATTTATACCCAAGTGAAAACACTGATTATCACTACCCCCTTGTGATATCAGCTTTAAGAGAGGGTCAGTCGCAACTCACTCATTGTCCTTGTCTTTTGGTGCATGTCCACGATCAAGAAGACCACCCGGAGCTCCATCTCGAAGCTTAAATATGAGCTTGATGTGTCTGATGCTCCAGGGACCCTCTGATGGGGCCTAGACCATGTTGAAGGTACATGCAAGTGCAAAAGGTCATGAAGATGGAGAGGAGACCTTCAACAAGGGAATAGGTGGACGAAGGCGATCGAAATCAGAGATTGAAGTTCGCTGGATGTGAGTTCTTAGGGAGTTCATCCAACCCCCTCCTTCACTATCTGATCAAGCATTAGGCCTGGATCTAATTTGGGCCGTCGAATCATGTTGAAGTAGTATGGAGCAGCCACTATCCATAATGCCACATGGAAGCGCCTCCGCCCTCCGATCGTGCACCACCTAAGGGATAAATTTCTTCGTATCCCCTCTACCATTTTCTATCTAATATTTGGTCCTATAAATATTAAATTAAGGGTAAACTTTTTTTGTAAAATTTGCATGTAGCCCTTGAAAATTATTATGTATTAAAGGATATGGAAGAATCCTTAAGAGCATCACGGACACATGAGGATCGCATCATATACGATCAAAAGCGACTAGTCGCACCAGTTGCTCGGTGCAATAGAATTTAAAAAATTTAAATGACGAAACCACATGATCCAAGAACACTTCTCGGATAATTTCATCTAAACCGCATACTAGAAAAAGGAATACCTCTTGTATTATGGTTGTGATCGAGTCTTTAAGCGAAGAAACCTCCTCTCTCAAGTCAACCCTATCGAAGGAGACGCTTGCAAGCACAGAGATGAATCGTGTACTTCTCACAATCATAGTTGTTGATCCAAGCGGTGAGTCTCTTGATCTCATCTTAAGAGATCAAATATCTTCTTCACGAGGGAAGCGTACCAAAGAAGATGGAGATCCACGAGTAGTCGATGCAACAACACAACATCGATGCGACGACTGTGGCGACCTTCTCTCTAGGGTTAGAGTGGATGACCACTCAAGATGGAGAGAGAGGGTGGCGTGAGGCTTGAGAATGATAGAAAGAGAGCAATAGTTGTTGTGGGAGTTCATGGATCTCAATCCATGGACAACAAAAATCAATGGATGAGATTGATTTGTGTTTCTTTCAATAGCCATGATTATGTTGTAAAAATACAACAACAATTAATTTAATTTAAATATATATTGAAGAATAATCAATATAAATTAATCTCAAATAAATCAATCATCCATGGAGATAATGGGAAGGAGGCTAGCCTCCATCTATAAAGAGGGAGGATTGCCACTCATTCCAAGTAGGACTTGTTGGCTGACCACCACCATCTTAATATGGAAGGTGGCTATCACCTCTCCAATCCATGCGATTACATTATCCCATGGATTTCTCCAAAATTTGCAACAACTTTTGTTGCAAATTTATTCACATAAATAATGCATAATTATTTTGTGAATATTGCAATCATGCCATTGAAAATTTGTGAATCATGCCACAATCCAAAAAGAAAATGTAAATTATATTTTCAATTAATTATCCAATGTGAATCCAATTCAAATCAACACTTAATCAACAAATACAAATTATAATTGGCTCTCTCCAATATTTCATAAATCACATTTCTAATATATATGAATAATTTGGATAATGATATCCACATTATTCTTGTCTATAATAATTAATTCACATTTAATTACATTAGATCATCTCTCTCATGCATTTAAATAATATGAATCAGATTCATATTATTCGTGATAATTAAATCACATTTAATTATCTATTTTCAATGCTTAGATATAATTCAATAATGGAATTATTTGAACTCTTTCAAGAATAATGCGCTTTCTCTGCAGATACTTGGAGATAAGGACAAGGTGATTATACGTTCCACATATAGTGACTTGGATATTGAGATCACATCTCAAATACAGATCTCCTGGACCTTTCATAGATGCTTTATTAAATCAAGACCTTAAATCTAATCTTCCCATTGCATCTGAATCACATTTTGGATAAACGTCCAACACTTTGATCAAGATCAGATCACTTCTCCTGAGAGGAGTCACTAAAACCAGACATGTTTCATTACTTCCTTGGATTGGAAGCATCATGGTTATACAATCATTTATGATTACATCGCCCTCAGGTATTCCTAATACATGTACATCATGCATATTGGAAGACCTATAATAGCCCGAAGATATAAATCAATTTTCACTTTCATCTTCAAGGTTTTGTTATAAGTTTCTCATTCGGTCATTGGGAGTTGGTATTGATCATATGCTTTAAAAATAATATATAATACATACAAATTCTTGTCATGCTTACAAAGCAAGATGACCATGCATGGATACCTACAAATTCTTGTATATAAACCTAATTGTACTGAGGGACCTTATAGTACATTCATTCATTTAATAACAGATAGGGAGTGAAATAAACAACTCACTTTTATTGATAATTCAAATATTACAATAACATTTATTGTAGGAACGGTTCGCCTTGGGCTCACATGGCTAACAATCTCCCATTAGCCCTCAAAACCATTCAGCTACAACGCTTAAACCCATACTCATTACATGGTGGTTGAAAACCTTTTTCTGTCAAAGATTTGGTAAGGGGATCGACAATCTAATAGTCAGAGGCCACATTTGTGATGATGATGTCCCCATGCTTTTGAATCTCCTGAATGATGTGGTATTTACTTTCCACGTGCTTGATTTTTTATGCCATCTGGGTTCCTTCGCCTAGGCAATGGCTCCCGTGTTATTGCAGAGTAGCGGGAAGGGTATATCAGAGGAAAATATGCTAAGATCCAAGATGAACTTGCACAACCACACCACCTCCTTTGCAGCATCCGATGCTACAAGGTATTCAGTTCTATTGTTGAATCAACCGTAGTGCCATGCTTCTTGCTTCTCAAGCTCACAGCACCACCGCTCAACAAGAGCACAAACCCTAGTGTCGACTTTCGATCGTCAATATCTGACTGGAAGTCTGAATCTGTGTAACGCAAGACTTGGAGATAACCATCTCCATAGACCAAGATGTAATCTTGCATCCATCTTAAATACTTGAAAATGTTCTTTACTGCATTCTAGTGTTGTTCTACCTAGCAGGATTGGTAATGGCTTACCACTCCAACTACATGGCAGACATCTGGCCTTGTACACATCATGGCGTACATTAAGCTTCCAACAACTAATGCGTAGGGGCATCTAGTCATGGGTTTCTTTTTCTCAACACTTTGAGGAGCCATCCCTTTAGATAGGTAGATACCATGTCTTAAGGGAAGGAAACCTTTCTAGGAGTTCTCCATATGGAAATGCTTCAAGATCTTCTTAATGTACCATGTTGTAATAATCCCAATATCCTCTTTTCTAGGTTACTGAACAGCTTCAGACTAAAGATGTAAGAGACTTCTCCAACATCTTTCATCTCGAAGGTATGGGATAGCCAAACTTTAACAATGGTCATCATCCCTGTATCATTCCCAATGATGAGGATACCATCAACGTAAAGCACAATGAACACAATGACGCTCCCACTAAGCTTCTTGTACACACATGGTTCATCAGGATCCTGAACAAAATCATAACTCTTTATGGTTTCATCACGAGAAGCTTGTTTGATCCCATTGATGGATTTCTTCAGCTTACAAACTTTACCTTCCTCGATTATGAAGCCCTGGGGTTGCTCCATATAGATGTCCTCCTCAAGGTATCCATCAAGGAAAGCCATCTTGACATCCATCTACGAGATGTCATAGTCAAAAGATACAGTTATAGCTAGCAGTGTCCTGATAGATTTAAGCATAGCCTCAGGAGAGAATGTCTCATCATAGTCGATGCCTTATCTCTATGTGTAGCCCTTGGCTACGAGCTGTGCCTTGGAAGTCTCTACTTTCCCATCATGTCCCCTTTTTCTGTTGAAGATCCATTTACACCCAATGGGTTATACCCCTTTAGGTGGATCCTCTAGGGTCCATACATCATTTTTATGCATGGAGTCTATTTCAGACTTCATTGCTAGCATCCATCTATTCATGTCATGATATGTGAATGCTTCATCAGATGAAGCTGGATCACTGTTAGTTTCACTATACACATGGAATTCGTACCTTTCAGGTGGTGCAACTACCCTAGAACTCCTTCGAAGAGGTACATGTATTACATCTTCATTTACTTCCTCAGTTACGGTTCAAGAAACTCAGTATCCTCATGGGATTCAATGAGTTCCTTTACTCCATTTTTATCTTGACTCTTAAGAAAATCATCCTCTAAAAATTTTACATCTCTAGAGACAAAAACCTTCTGGGTGTCAAGGTCATAAAGCTGGTATCCAATACTTTCCTTAACATACCCAATAAAGTAGCACTCATGAGTGTGAGATTATAGCTTACTTGCGTCCATGTTTTTGGCATGGACCAAGCAACTCCAAATCCTTAAGTGTCTAACACTAGGTTTGGTTCCATACCAAATCTCATGAGGAGATTTAGGTATGGATTTTCTAGGAATCTTGTTTAGGATATATATTGTAGTCTCTACTGCATATCCCAGAAACTAAGTGGTAAATGTGTTTTACTCATCATTGAACGAACCATATCCTTGATAATCCTGTTGTGTCTTTCTTCAACACCATTAAGTTGAGGAGTTCCAGAAGGAGTGAGATGGAGATAATTCCATTCCCTTTAAGGTATTCCTTAAATTCATCCAAGAGGTACTCACCCCCTCGGTCAGATCGAATCTGTTTAATCTTCCTATCGATTTGGTTCTCAACCAAAGCCTTGAATTCTTTGAACTTTTCAAAGGATTCAGATTTATGACATAGTAGGAAGGTAAACCCATATCATAAATGGTCATCAATAAACATCAAAAATATTCAAATAATATCGATATCAATTTTGGGTCATGGTATTGAAGGGACCACATACAACAGTATGTATTAGGTCAAGAATACCCTCGCATCATGTAGCCTTGTTACGAGAAGGCATCCTAGTCATTTTACCTCGAATACAATGTTCGTAGGTAGGCAAAGATTGAAATTGTAGAAAATATAAGGGTCCATCCTTTATCAATCTATTGATCATATCAACAGATAAAGGACCAAGCCTTTGATGCCAAATCATATTTGAATGATTTCCATCCTCTCAAGTTCCTTTAGGGTTTTTATGAGTGGTAGTAACATTCATGACATTTTCATCAATGCACAATTCATAGAGTCCACCCGAAGTCAAAACTCCATCCGCAGTATGTTTATCATAACAATTTATGACAAGTTTATTACAGAATAAAAACAAATATCCATTTCAATCATGCTTAGATACAGATATTAGGTTCCTCCTGACTTTCGGTACATAAAGACACTCTTTAAGTAAAAGGACTCTCCCTTTGGGTAATGATAGTTTGCAGGTCCTGTCGGTGATTGTTGCAATAGTTGCATCAGATCCCCCATCTGGATGACTATCTCCCCATCATTAAAGATTCCTAGTTTCCTAAAATAGATGCAACAAATTTCATGCATTACCAAAAGCACCGGAATTGATGACCCAATTACCTTCTCGTCCAATAATGGAAGTAGATTTCATACATGTTGTGGTTTACCTTTATATGTCGATTTCAGGTAGTCTGGGCAGTTACGCTTCTAGTGCCCCAACTTATTGCAGTGATGGTATACATCGGCTTTCTTCGATGCAGTCAGAGTGGAAGCATTAGAAGATGAACCAACACCTTGATTCTTCTTCTTTCTCTTCTAGGCTGGGCCCTTCTATGAACCTTGCTTCCGACATCGCTTTCCTTTGACCTATATAACCATTGCACTGTTAGAGGGGCTATCTTTCTTCACTACGTCTTCAGCAGACTTTAATGCAACCAATAGCCCAACATTAGTATAGTTCTCTTTGCTCATGTGGAATGTGACCACAATGCTATTAAAAACTTAGGAAGTCACAATAGTATGAAGTCAGACTGCATATCTGCATCCATGTCAGCCCCCAAGGTTTCCATCTTAGAAAGGTACCCAAACATTTTGAGACATGATCTCTGACAGAAGTCCCTTGCTTCATCTTGCAGCTAATAAATTCTTTCATGATATTATAAAGTTGTGTGTGGTTTACATCACCGAACATTCTCTCAGATTCAACATAATGTCTTGGCAAGTGTTCATGCCCATATGTTGCTTTTGAAGCACATTAGATAATGAACCTAGAATATAGCACCATGCCAAAGTATGATCTTCATCATATTTTTCATTGAATTTAATTTCTTTCAGTGTCAGAGGGTCTGTGTACTTGTCCTTGAATAACACATAAGAGATGCATTCTGCAGATAGGACAAGATCCAAATTATGGATCCAATTCGAGTAATTTGGTCAGGTCAACTGATTGACCTCCAGGAGCATGCTGAGTGGGTTCATGGGCTTTATTTTCTGAAATTAATAATGCACTATATAAGAATATATAAATAATTATATCTTCCATCAAAATTCTTTCATTAAGGTTTTTTAATCAAATTAATCTCACCTTTTTAACTTTAAAGGTTCATTATCACCTTCAAAGTAAGAGATATACTTACAAATATATCTCTAGCAAGAATTGGGATCTTCTTTTCTACCTTAGTTACATGCCAATAATATGAGAAACTGCAACTCAGGTAAAAATAAGCGGAAACACATCCTGCCTTGCAAGTCCAACTTGCATTCCCAATTTGGTCTTTAACACCCAGGCCCACCACCCCAAAGGAGATGTTTACCCATTGTTAATTGAACCCACCGTCAATAGGAATAGAACTCACTTATACACAATCCAATATCGTCTTAATAATGTGAAGAATTGATATTGGGGTCACTACGCTTATGGCCTCACTATTTCGAGAAGTAAAGAGACCGATCTAGATACGCTTGTATGCATGAGATGTCACTTCAGATAGGTGTCTCCTACATACAATCCCCGATGACAGAACCCTTCTCCTTGATGGGAGACCATGGATGTCACTTATGTGATCCTCCACCTCATATTCAATATTTAATTATTTATAATGAATCATATTCATATAATTAATTCTTCCAATGAAAATAGAACTCTATTCATAATAGATTGTTTTAATTAGTATATTTATTTAATTATATTAAATCAATCATCAATCCAATTTAATCAACCAACAAACTTGATTGTTACTTGAATGATGGTATAATCTCAAAATATGTATTAGTTGAATTTTAATAATTAAAAAATACATCATGATTACTTCAAGAATTATCCTTTCCTTACCCGATGTCATGTCTAGTTCTGACAGGAGTGGGATAGACCGCTCACGGAGCAACCTTCTACCCCAACGCTCCACGATTAGACACCATATCCACCTCAGGTCAGGATAATATGATTTGATCTTTTTGTATTTCAGATGATAATTAATCTTTCAATCAAAGTTATACCATATAATATTTTTCAAAATCATTTTGATCAATATTTTAAGGAGATTTGCTAAACAAATCTCCAATCCTATTCAAGTAACAAAGTTTGGCATGTAGAGATTGTCCTACAACTATTGCATGATAAACTAGGGTTTTCATGAACACTTATTCAATGATGATTGATGGGTATTAAATTATTTACATAAATAAATATTAATCAACTGTTAATCATGGGAAATTCTCAATTTCCTTGATTGTCATTGAATAATAAATAATTTAAGAAAGAGATCATGATGATCCAATCATCATCCAACCCATCTCCACTAAACATGGGATATCTATGGCAAACGTAGTTGGAATCATGCGAAATAAAATCTTGTAGTTTGATGGTTTGATTACCCACTTAATTAAAGTATTTATTTCATGTTTCATGATGGAAAAATAGTAAGCACAATTAATTTTCTTACAGATCCATGAATACATGCAAAACAATATTTCATAGAGGGAAACATTCGAATCACTTTCATGCACTTTTAGAACCAATTAAAGGTTAATATATTGGGGATATATTTAGACATTAAAAATAAATTTTATTAGGTAAATGATACGTCCAAAGAATGCACAAACAACGTGTTTTTATTTAATCAAAAACTAATTTGAATCTTGCATCCAATGCAAAAACAAAGTTTCCCGCGCATCCAAAACATGAACCACAATCGTCTAGGGTGTTGGTATCCAAGACTTTACCAAGGCTCTGATACCACTTGAAGGATATGGATGTCTTAAGTGCATTACAGAAGCATGAGGATCACATCATATACGATGGAGAGCGACTAGTCGCACTAGTTGCTCGGTGCATCGGAATTTTAAAAAATTTGAACGATGAAACCACATGATCCAAGAAAACTTCTCGGATAGTTTCATCTAAACCACATTCTAGATAAAGGAATACCTCTTACAGCATGGTTGTGATTGAGTCTCTAAGAGAAGAGACCTCCTATCTCAAGTATAACCTATCGGAGGAGACACTTGCGAGCACGGAGATGAATCACGTACTTCTCGTAATCTGAGTTGTCGATCCAAGTGGTGAGTCTCCTGATCTCATCTCATGAGATCAAATATCTTCTTCACGAGCTAGGCACACCGAAGAAGACAGAGATCCATGAGTAATCGATGCAGCAGAATAACGAGGATGCAGCGGCGACGACAACCTTCTCTCTAGGGTTAGAGTGGACGACCATTCAAGACGGAGAGAGAGATAGGTTGGCGTGAGGCTTGAGTATGAGAGAGAGAGAGCAATAACTGTTGTAAAGAGAAGATCAAGTCGTGTTGTTGAGCGACCAGTCGATCAGGGTTAAGTATCAAGTAATATCTAAGGTCGTTGCAACCCCAATCAATCGGACGGGCTCAATCAAGAAGAACAAACCACTCAAAATAAATCAAACAATGATGAAGTGTAAGTAGTTTGCTATTTTTATTTACCTGGTATAGCCACGAGGGTTGAACACAAGGAGCACAAAAATATTACGAAGTAGTCAAATTTCTCAAAATAAAAACTTTTTAGTGGTTTTTAATTTTGCAATTTTTTAGTTTTTAATAAGGAAACAAAATCTACAAAAAATAAGAACAAACAAGCACAATAATCTTTTTGGATTTTTCTATAAGGCTAAAACTACTTATAAAAATAAGATAAAAACATTTTTGGTTTTTTGAGGTTTTGAAATCTTTTTGATAATTTTCTGAGATTTTTCTGATGTTTTTCTAATTTTATAAAAATCAAAAAATGATAAAAATGCCAACAGTGCACAACCAGGACTAAATTGCAAATTTAAAATAATTAAAAGAGCGTAAAGTCCCTGATAGTAATTTTATGATATATTAAGAATTAAAACCTACAAACAGGAATTGAAAATGGAATTTTTGGATTTTAATTTGATTTTATATGAATTTTATAAGTTTTTTGGTATTTTGTAATTTTTAGGATTTTAGAAGTTTTAAACAAAATTGAAATTGGAAAAATGCACACAAAAAGGCACACACAGGAATTTTTATAGAATTATTAAAGCATTTTTTGAATTTTTATGATTTTTCTAAGACAAACAGGGATTTTTTAAGGATTTTTGAATTTTTAAAAATAAAAAATACAAATAAATTAATCCAATAAAATCACAATAAATATTACACACCAATAGGCGTTAATGGTAATTTTTAGGGGAATTTTCCAATTAATTTGCTATTTATTAAGTCCAATAAAATACATGTAATTAGTCACTGTTCACAGAGACCTCTTTGTAAATATTTTATGTTCGTAGACCAACTCAATAAAACAATATAATAGTCTAGGGTCAATACTGTAAAAATCCCAATCCAATCATGCATGCTCAATTCAGGATGCACAAGGGTACAAATGCAATTTCCAAAATTAAACCTCCATTAAATAACAACATAAAAGTTCTAGGCAAAGTATGCAATTAACCTAAAACTCACATGGGACTGCACATGCTACGATCTGAGAGGGACTAAAATGCAAATATTAAAAATAAGAGGTCCAAACTGCAAAATATACGTGACTACAACTTTTATTTAATGGAATACATAGGAAAACATAAACATGCGGGTGTAAAAGGCAAATATATCCATGCACAAGGAGGCTCGCTGGCGTAGGTTTCTGATCGCCTCCTGCTGCCGATCTAACGGTGTAGAGAATGTCTAGGACGTGTGGGTCAGGTGCATCAAGAGGTATTAGATATAACGGCTGAAGGGCTGCACTATCGGGTGGCTATAATGAAATCTGGTGGAGGGGCTATCATCCAATGGTGGGGAGTGGGTCTGCAAGAACTCCTCCTGGGTGAACTTCGATCAAGCAGGGGTAGAGATCCACCGACCTGATGGAAGATCTAGAAGTGTCGACAGCTTTGTGGAAGCACTACGTGTCAGATGGGAAGCTTCAATGAGGATGATGATAACTGGATGAGCTGCTCCACCTGAGCAGCCAGAGGCCCAAATGGTTCTCCTGCACGTGCAGACACCTGCAAAAGGTATAATGCTCGAAGGTGAAGCTTCGGCGATCGGTTATTGCATATGGGGATAAGAGAAGCTATGGAGAATGAGCTTTGGGTCTTTGACGAACGTGTGGGAAGGAGACCCGGCTTTATCCTGCTCTGATGAGCAGGATTCAAGGGGACAGGCTGCAGGAGAAAATGGAGGGCGATATGATGAGTCGATCTGAACGGATAAATGTGGGTGAAGGGCTCCAAACCTCGAGATTGGAGCCGATTAACGGTGACAGAGAAAAATGGAGAAATCGAATCAAACTGGGAAATGAAGGGGTTGCAAGCTATACCTAAAGATTCGGATCAACTCCTTAGCTTCAGGCGAAGGCGAGCGTCGAGGTGATGGCATCAACCGGGCAATGACTAGCCAAGGAGGCTATACGCGACAAAGGTCCAGCCACTTAGTTTGAGTTGTGTTGATTCAACACCAACCCGAGCTCTGAAAGTTGCTCCAAGCAGCTGTCACTCGACTGGAGGTGGATAGGGGTCGAAATGGTGGTGAGGAACGAGCTGAGCTGCTGGTGGAGCGATGAGAGACTTTATAGGGTTCTCAAGGGGTCTGAAAAGATTGGCAAGAGGCGTACAACCCTAAGGGAATCCGAGTGATCCTAGAGATCTGCGAGAATATCAGATGTACGAGGATTCTCAGGATCGAATATCAAGGCAAGAGGAGGCTGGAGTCGGGTGAGAAAAAGCGGAGAAGGGGCTCCGGCAAGAGGGGTTCAACCCGATCGGGGCTAGAAGGGGACGTTGACTGAGGTCAACATTCCTAGCTAAACCAGTAGGAAAATCAAGATATACAAAATACAAGAAAAATCAAATAAAAATAGCAAATGAATTAAAAATTAAAAGTCTATACAATTAAAATTTTATTGTTTCCAAAGTATTTTTTTGTGATTTTTATTTTTTTATGAAAAATAAAATAATATATATACAATATATGGTATTATATATAGGTATATTGTACCTATGTATTATGTACAAGTATTTTTATTTCATTATTTTTACATAAATGATATTATTTTATATTTTATTTATTAAAAAATATTTTTAAGAGCATAAAATAATTTTTATTTTATTTTTTTAAATTATTAAGAATACATAATAAATAGTGCATGTAATATGTAAATGCGTCTTTTGTACAAGGGTTTGATGATTTTATTTTTATTTTCCCTTTGTTTTCCTGATTTTTATTTTATTTTACAATGTTATTAGAACTATATACAAGGGTCTAAAATAATTTTGGTTATATAAAAAAAATAAATAAATAATATGTACAAGTATATGTGATATATACAATACATAGTAGACCCTATCTCTCTCTACTTATTTTACTTTGCGATCAGGTCAAGTCTTGACGTTCTCTTGGGGTTTTGGTCACTCTGTATTTATTCTAAATACATCTTTCTTTTTATTTTTCTTTATTATTTTTTTTTGCCAAAAAATGCATGCTAAATATGCAATATTAACAAAAGCATGCCGAAAGATAAATTATTATATTTACAGGTATTTATAGGGTATTTTACCAAGAAGAAGAGCTAAAATAAAAGAATAAATAGTGAGAATCATGGATTCATCACCTCCTATGCTTTACCTTTGCTAGTCCCTTGACAAACACTTATTTGTAAAAGAAGTGAAAATAAAAAAGAAGTAAAAAGAATCAAGGTTGATTATTAAACTTATCTTCATTAAATTGGAGTATGGAGCTCGGTCGAACCTTTGGATTATTGGTTTATCAGAACCTTATTGGGAAATAGGTTTAAGACTCAACAGCCTCTATATTCCACTATTCTATGGTCAAGACTTCTCAATAAACCAGATTAGAACAAGTCTATACACGCAAACTCTAATGACTATGCATCTTTCCCTGTCTTTTGTAAGTGATAT
This sequence comes from Ottelia alismoides, assembly GCA_037367405.1. Taxonomy (NCBI): domain Eukaryota; kingdom Viridiplantae; phylum Streptophyta; class Magnoliopsida; order Alismatales; family Hydrocharitaceae; genus Ottelia; species Ottelia alismoides. The sequence continues at coordinate 287,479 of JAZKJV010011158.1, read as the reverse complement.
GTAGCTCCTCACCTCAGAAATGACAAAGAAACAACCTCCCTCAACAAGGTAATTGTAATTCCCCAGTCTAGTAGCTCTTTCCTCGAGGAGCGGGGTATTCCCTTATAAGTTCAAGTTTAACCATCTCAAGAAGAGGGGAAAGAAGAGAATGGACCGTGACCAGTGTAGCCACGTATCCCTTGGAGCAAAGCTAGTGTAGCTAAGTCTCCAGCTGCAAGCTTCCATGAGATGAGATGGTCAAATACACAAGATTTGCTTATTCACTATATACACTCCGGCAGGTATTTTATTTTCAATCAGGATTGTCCCCATTTTTGGACTTTTCATACTTTTGCACATTTTTTTTACGTGCATATATATAACATATTTACATGTTGCAGCATGTACATAAGGAGTTTTTCTTGTTGAGCCAGTAGACTATCCCTCTTTTGATGTATTATTGCAATCCACAGAATCCTATCTTTAGACATCAATGCTACTAGATCAGGTTGAGATGCGCATCCCTCCCTAGAGGAAGATGAGAGGTTCCTCCTAGAAGTACTACCCTCATATGCTACTCCAAGCCAAAGAATTCTGCCTCCTCACCACCTCATCCGTGTTGAGCTATGTGTAAGGTATGTGTCCAAGTCAAGCCATTGTCTTTGAGAGTCATGCGTGCGTTGTTAAGTGTTCTACTTAGGTTCACCAAGATGACATGCGAACATAGCCTAGTGGACTCAATGAATTAAGTCGCTATGGACTTGAAAATTCTTAACCCAAAATACTATAAGGTTCCTCTAAAGATAGGTGGATTAAGGTTTTAACCAAGCTCCATTTTTCAATTAATTCCAGACTAGTTTAAATGTCAACTATGATTCAGAAGAATATAGGAGTAGATATGTACAAAAATCTTATTGTGCATTTTTTTTCAAAATATGCAAATTTTTATGATTTTTTTAAATGCAAGGAAGAAGAAGTTTTGCAAAATAATTACAAACATTTACAAATTTGTTTTTTGCACTTTTGTTTTCCAAACATTTTCCAAAATCTTGTACTATATACATAATTTTGATACAAAAGTATTTAAAAAGCTTTACAATCAAACATTTTTACAAACATGTTTACAAAAATAGTTTTTACAAAAAAACTATTTACAAACATTTATGTATAATAAAATTTTAATTTTTTTTGTGATTTTTAGTTTAAGAATTTTAGCCATTTTATTTTGTTAATACACTCACGCAAAGTACTAGTTATGGCTAAAGTATATATACAATATATGACACCCCCTATACTTAGCTCAAACGATGTCCTCAGAGTGATCAAAGAGCGATGAAAGGAAGACATAACTTGTGCTGAGTATTGGGAAGTGAAAAGAAGGCTATACTATAATGATAATGAAAGAATGTAATGAATAAGGGTCGGTGATCCCCCTATACTTAGAATCAAGTGATCTTAAGTATAGAAGACTGTACAAAAGGGGAAAACCGAAGGTTAGAATGTACAGGGTTTACCTCCCCTATACTTAGGGTAAAGTATCCCTAAGTATAGGCAGCAACACAAAGGTAAAATGAATCAAAAGACTAATCACAAGTCTGATACCCCCTATAATTAGGGTAAGACACATCCCAAGTATAGAATAATCATGAGATAAAAATGGTATATTAGATCACAAAGAATGAATGATATGGACAATAGGATCTATACAGTTGCGGAAGTGATAATCAGGCATGAGATGCAAATGATGTGAGTCAAAAACCACTTCTCATGCAAAATTAATAGAGGAAACGTTGATGATCAACAGATCATGATCAAGATATGGTTTCAGGCGCTGACCGCTAACTCGAAAGGTGGATTCAGATGAAAATTCATATATATCATTGCTTCTGTTGTCGTGCACTTTTCGGACCAAGTGGTCCCTTTCATTTGCTTTGCAACATCCCTAGGAATAATCTCAACCTAGCATCGAATAACCATACTCTCTGGTTCGGCTCAAACTATTTATGCTGATATGGGAATCATGCGATATCTTCCCTCTCTCCTTGTATTATAGGCTACTCGAAAAGGTTGTATCTCTCAACTCTTCCAAGGCTGCCAACTCTGCTTTCCTCTGATCTCCTATACTCTTGGGATCCAATAACAATTCAGTGACTTCCCATAGTGACTTGTGCTTGATCTCCACAGGTAAATGGCATGGCTTTCCATAAATGAGATGAAAGGATAAATGCGGGTGAAAGGCTCTAGACCTCAGGGTCGGAGCTGACGAATGGCGACAGAGCAAAATGGAGAAATCGAATCAAACTAGGAAATGAGGGGTTTGCAAGCTATACCTGAAGGTTTGGATCAATTCCTGAGCTTCAGGCGAAGGCGAGCGTCGAGATGATAGCCTCAACGAGGCTGTGATTGGCCAAGGAGGCTAAATGCGGTGGAGGTTCGGCCATGTAGCTTGAGCTGCGTCGAATCAACACCGACTCGAGCTCTGAAGGTTGCTCCAGGAAGCTGTCACTCAACTGGAGGTGTTCAGGGGTAGAAATGGTGGTGAGGAACGAGCTGAGCTGCTGGTGGAGTGGAAGAGAGTTTATAGGGTTCTCCAGGGGTATGGAAAGATCAGCAAGAGGCACACAACCCTATGGGGATTCGGGTGATCCTAGGGATCTGCGAGAATCTCGGATGTATGAGGATTCTCGGGTCCTAATATCAAGGCAAGAGGAGGCCAGAGTCGGGCGAGAAAAAGCAGAGAAGAGAATCCGGTGAGAGGGGTTCGACCCGACCTGGGCTGGAAGGGGGCTTTGACCATGGTTAACGTTCCCAGCTGGACAAATAGGAAAATTAGGATATACAATATATAAGAAAATTCAAATAAAAATAGCAAATGATTTCAAAATAAAAAGTGTATAAAAGAAAAATGTTTAATTTTCCACAGTATTTTTCTGTGATTTTTAATTATTTTTATGAAAATAAAATAATGTATATACAATAGTTGGTATTATATACATGTATATTGTACATATGTATTATGTACATGTATTTTTATTTCATTATTTTACACAAATATCCTTATTTTATTTTTTTTATTTATTTACAAAATAATTTTAAAAGCATAAAATAATTTTTATTTTATTTTTATAAATTATTAAGGGTACATAATAAATAGTGGATTTCATATGTACAACTATATTTTGTACACGTGTTTGATGATTTTATTTTTATTTTTCTTTTGTTTTCCTGATTTTTATTTTATTTTACAATATTATTATAACTATATACAAGGGTGTAAAATAGTTTTGGTTTTATCAAAAATAAATAAATAAATAATATGTACAAGTATATGTGGTATATACAATACATAGTAGACCCTATCTCTCTCTACTTATTTTACTCTATGATCAGGTCAAGTCTTGACCTTTTCTTGGGGTTTGGGTCAATCTGTATTTATTCTAAATACACCATTCTATTTATTTTCCTTTATTCTTTTATGCCAAAAAAATGCATGCTAAGTATGAAATATTAACAGAAGCATGCAGAAAGCTAAATTATTAAATTTACATGTATTTACAGAATATTTTGCCAAGAAGAAGAGTTATAGTAAAAGAATAAAGAGTGAGAATCATGGATTCATCAGGTGCCTCTTCTTATATAGTATTTTAGGAGTCCATGGATCTCAAACCATGGACAACATAAAATCAATGGATGAGATTGATTAGTGATTCTTTTAATGGCCATGATTATGTTGTGAAAATACAATAACAATTAATTTAATTTAAATTAAATATATTGAATAATAATAAATATAAATAATCTCAAATTAAATCAATTATCCATGGAGGTAATGTGAAGGAGGATATCCTCCATCCATAAAGAGTGGGGACGACCACTGATGAATTTCCATTTCATCACCTTCATTTTATAATTTTGGCCTTAAAGACCCTAGGTAATGCATGTAAATAGCATCACTTATGCATAATATCATTCATTATTTATTGTATTATTTGTATGTGAAATAAGGTTCTCAATGCCAATATTATAGAATAAAGAGAAGAAAAGAAAAAGGAATAAAATATTGAAAATATTTTATGACCCTTAACCCTGAGACCAAGTCAAGAATTGAGTTGGTCGACAAGGAATAAAGTAGGGGTAGAGAAGGGCCAAAAATACAATAAAACACAATTCTTTTATTCTTTATTAATGAATTTTTGACACCCATTTTATTCTTCATTATTTATTTATCAAATAAAGAAACTTTGAACATAAGATTGTAGATAATAATGTAAATAAAAATACAAAATTGAGTTTGTACAAAAATTATACACAATGTTCATTTTATACACAAAATAAAAAGCTAAAAACCCAATTTCACAAACCCATATCTTTCAAATAAAAAATCAAAATATATCAAAATCACCTTTAAGTGCACATAACTTTTCACAAGCTATTTAATGGTGGTGGTTTCATATTTTTTGCAGTTACTATGTGAAAGTTAGGTTTCTACCCTCATTGTATATTATTCCGATTAAAATATTCAATTTATTCATTATTTATTATTTTTACAAATTCATATTTTTATAATTTTGTAAATATTATTCATAACACATGTGCATATTAAAACTAAAATAAAACCAAAAAGATAATGTAAAATAAAATAAGTCAATGACAAACATAGATAAAATACTTTTGTTTATATTTGTATATAAATAAAAGGGATATATATTATTTAATTCTTTATTATTTTATACTTTTATAATATTGTAAATATTATCTATATTATAGTAAAAATACAAAACCAAAGTAAAACTCATTAAAATACATTCAATAAAAAGATGTACATAAAACATAGTTAAAATACCTATAATTATACCTCTAAAATACACATATCTATTTTTTTAAGTATACAAATAACATCATAAAAATAAAATAAAAATATATTTATACTCATAAAAATAAGTTATAAATATATAAAATAAAATAATAAAATAAAATATACAAAATAAAAAATGTACAAAATATTGGCAAATATACCTATAAATACACTAATCAAAATTAACCAATAATAAATAAGCCAAAAAAATAAATAAATATCATAATTAAATACTACATTAATAAATAAACATTTTATATTATATACTCGAAAATTAATAAAATCATTCATTATTTTTAAATTAATTATTGTCGAATTTGGGTTCTGCTTTGTCTTCTAGCGGCTGAGTTGGACCAATCAGAGCGCGGTCAACGTTGACCTCCAGTCAATTGCCCTGCCTCCAACCGCATGGCATGTCAGGCATCTATCGAGCCATATTCTCTAATTTTCCTTTTCATAACCATTGATGTTTCCCCTCGATTCCTTCATGAAAAACTTTCTGCCGTCATCCCTCGATCATGCCACCACTTTTCTAAGGTCAAACACCCCTCGAAAAACCTTCTGCCATCATCCCTCGATCACGCCACCACTTTTCTAAGGTCAAACACTCCTAGATTCGAGCAGAAACCCTAACCTAATAAGCCCCCATCATCCTTGATTATAAATAATCCTATCCACCCCCATTGATACTTTGGTCTCCATTACGAGTATAGGAACCCTGATCTTTTGTCGAGTTGGATCCCTCATGACAAGAGGTGCTTCGGCAAGGCCAGACAGAGCTTTAGGAGGACGGGGTGCACCCACGGCTGCCATCACCGGCGACCCTGCTCCCTAATTCATTCCAGGTACAAGAGCCGCGCCTTATCATTTTTTTGCTTACAATTAGACTTAGCTTCGATTTCTAGTTCTTAGATTGATCTCTAGATAGTTAGATTAGCTTAATTGATCGTTCGCGTACTTCACCGGTGTCGAGCTCCGGCGAGCCCCTCCGCGCTTAACCATCTGCGCTCCGACTCCTATTTCATCCTCATATCCTTCCCCGATCTCTTCCTGATGCCCCGGTCAAACTCATCTCACCCAGATCGACCCCGATCTGAAGATCAGATCCTCCACCTCCGTCGCTCGTCGGAGGAGCTACACTCGACCCATGTCGCCTCATTCCACCTCAATTAAGACCCTCAGATCATCTTTTTACTTGTGTATGCATTATCTGCAGGACAAGAGGGCCAAAAGACCAGCAAGGGTCGATCTTCGCAGGATCAAAGGCTCGTTGGAACTCCTATTTTCTCATAGCTCATTCGTCATCGTCTGAGCTCCGGTGAGCCTTCTGAAGGATGCACCTGACGCGGAGGAGCCCCTGCTCCCTTTTGCACCACCTTCGAGCGTTCCAGATGACCGGAAGAGATCAAGGGGATGGATCTAAACTCGCCCCAGGCGAGTTCTTGACCTGTTCTTTCTAGTAGCTTCAACGTCGTCTGATCATAAGTCGCCCCTAGGTTGCACCAGAACCGTTGGATCGAGCTGGCCTTCACCGTCAGATCATCTCCACCGATTTAATCCAGGACGTAGAAGACGAAGCGATACCCGCCGCTGGATGAGCGCCACATGGATAAGTGGCAGCTTAGCGTCGTTCGATTCACGCCTATTAGGGAAATTTTCACACTCACCCCCACCTTTTTGTATTTATTATTTAGTCTTGTAAAAAAATGTAGCATTATAAATAAATTGGACATTTTGCACTTAGGCCCCTGTATTTATTTTAATTGCATTTGGGTCCAGTCCACGTCACCTCACGTGCTGTACCATGTGAGGTGGCGAAATTGTAGGGACACCCCTGTGAGTTTTTGTATTTATAAAAAGTCCAATAAAATGAAATGCATGTTATATATTTTTGTGAAAATTTCCGAGAGACCCGTGAACTGTTTTGTATTTACATTTTGGTCCCTACCAAAGCGTACGTGACCGCTCACATGCTCTTGGTGATTTTGCACAGAGACCCCTATGGGTTTTGGATTTTGTAATTGGTCCTGTAATTTTAATATCCAGTTATATTTTTTGGTGAAATTGCACTTTGGCCTATGGAACTTTTGTTATTTACAAAAATACCCTTGCTACTAGTGTAGTTTCTCTTTGTTGTCTTTATTTATTTTATGTATCAAAAAAATCAAAAAAATCGCAAAAAATGGGTATAGCTTTCGTTGCATTATTCTCTGATGCCATATTTTTAATTGGCAATTTTGAAACTTTTTATTATGTATAAAAATTTAAAAACTTGCATTTTTATCCTTATTTGCAAAAGAAAATAAATAAAAATCATAAAAAACATTTTGAAAAATGACCAAAAAATATATTTTGTGTCCTTTTGTATTTCTAACCATCAAACCAAAAATCATTAAAAAATTATAAAAGAAAACTCAAAAAATAGAAAAACTCTAAAAACCTTTATAAAAATATATAAAAACCTAAAAAAACTTAAAATCGTATTTTATGGTCTTGAATTTTCTTTGTTTATTACCTTCATTTTAAATCTAATTTGGTGAATTTTTGACCTTGTTTTATATTTTATATCTCCATCTTCATTTCGGGCATTTATTTAAACCTCGACTTTGGGTATTTTTAACTTTAAAAATATATAAAAAAACAAAAAAATTATTAAAAACCCAAAAATATTTTATTTTATGATTTTTGCTTATTTTTATAAATTTTTGTATTAACCCCTAACTTACATTGTATATATATCTTATATGTTCCTTATTTTATAACTTAAAAGAAAAAGAAAATATAAAAAATATAAAATATAAAAAGAAAATACAAAATTAAAAATTAAAAAAGCAAAAGAAAAACATAAAACTAAAAACCCAAAAAAAGATCTATATAAATAAATGACTCGATGGTACATGAATAACCTTGGGCTACCTGTATTGCTCTCTGTGGTTATACCTCTACATGCTTATTCACTATGCATTTTACTATAGAGAAATAAAATGTTAATGCCACATTTTTCCATTAATTGAATTATGTATATTATGGGTTAATTGCTGATAAAATCTAAGGTCTTCGTCGGTTACCTCGACGACGATGTTCCCGCATTGCGTGAAACACACGACCGATGATCATTTTTGGGTTTATGAGATGGCACCATTGCTGAAGAGCAATGAGCGTAGCCTAGTTGTATAAGTTATTTTTGTTTAGTCCTTTAGATTGATTACTGTTATGATTATTCATTGATGTCTTTTTATTCAATTAATTCTTTATTTATTGTTGTAAATATTTGATGATCTGTTGAAATAGTTTGATTATCTATGCTAATGCAATCTTGTTGCAACTTTGATGCGAGGGCCCATCATGCAAGGACAACTTCCTAGGAGGTCGATGCAGCCAAGCTTGGAGGAGGCTGGTCTTCTCTCTGTGACCAGCTGAAGAGAGCACCAATGAAGCAAGGAGAAGAAATTTGCTTAGATCTAATAATTTTTTTAATTTATGGTGAGAGAGAGACACTTTTGACATGTAAATTAACTTGGAATCTATTCTTCACAACGAGGTCCAGTGTCTGGGTGTCTGTTCACATAGGGCCTCATCGCAGTTTTCCACGTTTTCTCGCCTTCTTTTATTTTGTTTTCCATTGTTTTGATCTTTTCGCCATATTTTAGTTTATTTTGTGTGCATGGAGCCCCTAGATTTAGGTTGCTTGACTCGGTAACTAGGTCTACACCTTAATAAGAAGGCATGTTCCTGTAGTCTCTTACGTATGGATCTAGTCAAATTAATAAAGTTAGTAATTTAGATCTGATACTGCGTGGCGCTAGAGGTCGTATACAGTGCCTGCAGGGCCTGTTGTGGCGGGCACCGATCGACATCAAAGACCAGAACTTGGTCTCATTTCTGAATAACTAACAATTGGTTCTTCACGATTAATAGCAGTTACTATTTAGGGCAATTTTGTCGATTGCACATCACCATGTAGATAGGTTTAAAAATTCTGTTATGCATATCGCATGGATAATGCTGGGATGCACTGTAAGTCCTCTAACTCAGCATGCATCATTAGGTTCAATAGTGAGATTTCCATCATTGAATCAACTTGCACGGCTTTTCTGCTGTCTCCCTCTGATTTTGAGCACCTAGGACTTAAATGAAAATCTTCAAAAATGTTAGGCGTTTGTATGAAAATAGACTAAAAAAAGTGAAAACACAAAAATTAAACAAGGGGACTACTAAATAAACTTTGACCTTAATTAAAATCCGCAATGGACTGTCATTATTTTGGGTTCATAAAGCCCTCATTGTTTTCAGGTACCTTCGGAGGGGATCAAAAGCCCTCCCATGAGCGAGGCACATCCCACTAAGGACTAGAGCCAAAATCACAGTCTGTAACTGCCTTGTGTATTGCCTGGATTTCCGAAGTAATGGCGCTTCTATCGTACGTGACCGAGTAGGACCTTGTCAACGATGGTGTTCCTGCCTTGTATAGAACACCGACATGGTCTAAATTCTGAGCCTAGGCAACGCCTTCACGGGGGTGTCTATCTCATTGGTTTGCATCTGAGTAGGATCTTGCACGCTTACGGGTGATTCTGTTGCGAGCATGAACCGAAGTAGCGGTTTCACCTATCAGCTTCCTCTCTATATTTCTTTGGCCGAGTAGGGATTTCGGAAGGGTTACAAGGACCTCAAAAAGTGAAAACTACATGTTACAAAGGAGGAGGACAAGTACATGATACTTTTCTAGCAGTACTCTCTTTCCTATAGGGTTATCGTGCTAAGGACTTGTTATGAGATATGCCTGAAATAATAACTCTAAAACTGAAAAAGATAATAATTAGCCGGACCTTTACGGCTTCATTGGGCGTGAGTTGGTGAACCCAATTTTGTATTTTGTTTGTATGGATCTAGATTAAGATTCAAAGATCAAGTCCTGTATGATTGCATAAAATGTTTTCATGTGGTTCTCCCTATGGCCCCCGCTCAGTTTGAGCCTTTCTACTATTTTACATTCCCATTTATTCCTTGTTGATCACTGTATCCTTCTTCCTACATCTACCCTCATCTTGCTTCGCGATGTCGATCCATGGATGGTTTAGTCTGGCCCCCGCCGATGCCTACATCGATTCCATGGACTCGATCTCGCCAATAATTCGAGGCGATTCCCGAGAACCCGATCCGGACCTTGTGGGTCGATCACCAGAATCCTCGTCTTCTACCCTTCCATGTGACCACCCAATAAACTGGGACCACTCTTGTCCCACTTTCGTCGTTGTGAATGAAATTCGATCATAATCCATATCCTTTTTCATTCACAGCACTCTGGAATTGGCAGCCAGGATTCAATTGCAAGTGGTCTCATTGGGATTCTCTCATCTTGCAGATAGAAGCCAGACTAAGCCCTGGATTCCAATCCAAAATTCATCTCCTCAGATTCAGACACTAGATGGCTCCTCAAGGAAAGGGAAAGGGTCAGCAACTTCCATAGACAGAGCACGAATAGATGCCTGATCATAATCAGGTCAATGCACAATTGTTAGCATCTATCCAAGCCATCCAACAACAGCTGATAGAGCAAGCCCTAGCACAGACTGCATTCCAGGTGATGTTGAATGATGTTATGAACAGACCAGAGGGAGGAGGAGGCAGACCAGGAGGAGGAGGTGCTGGTGGACTCCATGATAACCCAGACAAGGAAGATCCTGAAAATGGAAGGCCGAAACCTAGGTTGAAAGATATATACAACCCTGGAGACAACCAGATGATCGAGTAGATCTGCATACCATCGGTGCATGCTCACTTTGAGCTAAAGCCTCAATTTCTTTCTGTTCTCCCTTCTTTTCACGGGAACACCAATGAAGAGCCATACATTCATCTGCAACAATTTTCACACATCTATCGTACTACTCATTACCCCAATCTCCCTCTAGACATAGTGAAGATGATGACATTCTCATTCAGTCTACAGGACAAGGTCCTCTACTGGGTCAACCATATAGGGAAGTTTGTGACGACGTGGGAGGAGCTGAAGTCCGCATTCTTACACAAGTTCTACCCTCTCGGTTGGCTCAATCAGATGCGAGCTCGAATCAACAATTTCTCTCGGGGTGTACATGAAAGTATTCATGAAGCCTGGGAGAGATTCACAGATCTGCAGGATAAATGCCCCCATCATGACATCCCGAGGACCAGTTTGGTCCAACATTTCTTTGGGGTCTTGAACATAGAAAGCCAACGGCTCGTTGATGCAACGTGCGGGAGATCACATTTCAACAAGGATGAAGATGTCGTATGGTAGATCTTTGAGGAAATGACCAAAGGGGATGCCACCTTATCTTCATCCAAGGAATATCAGAAGCAACCTCAGATCCTCTAGAAGTAAGTCCACACGGTATCGTCTCTTGATATGGAGAGAGATGAGAGCTCCAACCTTAGCATTATTGGGGGCCATCTCTCGAAGGTTGATATCATTGAAAAGCGATCACAGGACCTCAAAAAGCTCGCTGTGATCGAGAAGAGGACACATCTTGAGAAGCTGGACCAGATCACTAAGCAGTTGAAATTATTAGTGGGCACCATCAGTTCTGTCCAGTCAGCAACATCATCTCTAGATGCTCCAACTGAGAAGTAGGATGATCCATCACTGCCACATCAGCCTCAACCGAGCCAGTAGCCACCTGCAGTCCAGCACGTACACTACGTGCAGGCGCCTGACAAGGGCTAGCCGCAACAGCAGATGGTTGTCTACCAACCAGATTTCCTTCCATCATCAGATCGAGCCTTTCCACTGCCACCCTTGATCCAAGATGTCAATGGTGTTTGGACCAACGATGCACTACTGGCCCCTCCTACTGGATACCCTCGGGGACAACAACAAGCAAACAAGAAGTACCACCAACAACAGGGTGGTCATTTTGGGCATTCCTCACAACTACCGCCACAGTACCAGCATCCTCCCCAATATACCAATCAATGGAGGTAGAGCCAACAATACCAGCAGCCGCAGTTCCGACAGCCACAACCATATCACCAGTATGCAGCTACCCCACCACCACAGTATCATCATTATCCTCCTCCCTCCTACTCTCAATATCAGCTTCCTCCACCACATCAGTACCACCAGCATTCGACACCTCAATTCCCGAACATTTAGCAGCAGCGTGGCTCTCATGCTGATCGAGGCGAATCCTGTGAACCCAACCCTCGATTGCTTGGCCCAGCTTGTCAAAGGGCTAGCAGATATGACAAGGAAGCTAGATGACCTGACCACCACAAAAACCACCATTTTGGCGCAGGTCGAAGCCAACCCCAACAGCTTCAAGAGAAAGGAGCAGGTAGAATGTGATGTCCCATCTATGCCTGTAGAGTCGTATGATTGTGCTATTGTTTTATCTAGTGTTGTCACTCTTAGGAGAGGTAGGGACTTGCCTTCGCCTGGCATCAACAAGAGGAAGGATAAAGCTTCAGGTGAATCATCATCTTCTACATCAGTCATGCCAGTTACATTGACGGGTGAGGAAGAAGAAAGAGGATCCATTCCAGCCGCCACTGGCCACCATCACCAAAAAGAACAAAAAAATCAGAAAAAGCAAAAAAGAACAAAAAGAAGATCATTGCCGAAGTAAAGTCATACCAGCCATGGAGGAGCCGCTAGCTGCAACCAATCCCATGCCAGTCATCAGAATAGAGGCCCCACTTTTTGCCCGTCCACTAGCACCAGCATTTCAGCCTCTAGATTGTACTCATTTTTGTGATCCGGATGTACAACATATCGTGGACGATGATTTTGTTGTAAATAAGAACTCTATTTCGGATTCCAACAATGTACATATTCCTTTTCCTGATGCAATAGAAAAATCGAAAAAAATGCAAAAAGAAAAAGTGCATTATTTGATTCTGGAATTGTGGATATTATTAGTAACTTGACTGTAGAGATTCCTCTGGTGAAGGCCATGGAGTACATGCCAGCTATGAAGAAAGGTTTGAAGGAGGCGTGCACAAACAAGCATCGACCAGCATGAAATAACAAATGCCGACAGGTTGAGAAGCACATCCTCACCATGGCCACTGTAGCAGCCATCGGCAACCTCCCACTGAAGAAACATGAAAAAGGAGCACTGCTTATCAGTTGCGAAATTTTTGATCAAGTCTTCGAGCGTACCCTGCTTGACAACGATTCTTTCATCAACCTTCTGCCCTCGTCATTATTGCAAGAATTTGGGCTAGGTCCTTGATGACACGGATTTCGATGAGGTTAAGACGGATTAAATAATATCACAAATGTGTCATTGTTCTCAACCACTTGAATCGGTCAACGAGAAAAATATTTAAACCACTCAAAAGAAGATAAATCAATGAAAATGATGTAAGCAGTTTCGCTATTCTATTTACTTGTTATAGCGACCAAGGTCGAACACAAGGAGAACGATTTAAAAACTCAGTAGTCAAATTTCCAAAAGAATTTTTTGTGGTTTTTTATTTTTTAAAATTTTTTATTATCAAAATAAGCATAAAAGAATGAAAATACACAATACCACACTCTTTTTGTATTTTTCAAACTAATCCAAAATACTTAGAAAATTAAAAGAAAATGTTTCTGTATTTTATATATTTAAAAATGTTTTTGGTAATTTTTTTAGATTTTTCTGATGTTTTTATGATTTTATAAAAATCAAACAGTAGAAAATAAGGGAAATAATGCATAACCAAGAGTATTTTGCAACTTAAAAATAATTTTAGCCCAAATACTCCAGGAATTATTGTTAATATGGACGACAAAGAAATATCTACAAACAGAGACCAAGATCAGATTTTTTGAATTTTCTAGAATTTTTTAAGATTTTTTGTTTTTCGCATTTTTTTGGTTTTTAAAAACGATTTAAGCGCAAAAATTAGTCACAAATTAAAAGACACCAAAACACACCTACAGTATTTTTTTGGAATTTTTAAGAAATTTTTCGAATTTTTATGAATTTTTTAATTTCAAGCAGGCAAAAAGTCACTATTTTTGATTTTTTTTAAAATATCAAATGTCCACAAAAAGCTATGAAAATTTTATACCATGTTCAAACGCATAGCAGGAGCATACACAAATTTTCTCAGAATTTATTGACCATGAAAAACCTTTATTTCATCAGAAAGATTATGCAATTGAAGTTCTGAAAGCACTAGGACTAAAGTGCAAATAGTTAAATTTTTTGCATCATAAATTAACAAAACTAAAATATTGAATCAGTGTCTCAATTTACCCAGTACATCACATGCAGGGCACATGCTTTGGAGTTGACACAGGCATCTTCGTAATTTCTAGGTCTTGTGTCTTCATTCTTCAAAATCTAAAAAGGGGGAGAGGGGGCCGGACGCCACCCTTTTCCTTTCTTCCCAGGCAGAGGATGGTGGAGAACGGGAGTTCGTGGGGCGGTACTATCATAGACGACAGAGGCAGGTGTGCGCCTGAGGTGAAGAACAACGCGGTGGGGGCTCCTGGGGCGAAGCTGGCTGGAGGGGCTCCGCGCGGGGGTGGAGCTCCTAGGCGGTGGTTGCATGTAGGGCCGCTGTAGACATCGGAGACCGCCGCGTCTTGCGGCAGGTGAAAGGTGATGCGGCGAGGCGCGGGCTGTGCTCTCACGGCGAAGTCGGGGCTGACGTTGGAGCGGGCTGGCGTGCAAGGGCTGGAAGAGGATAGGCGCATTGGGCGGCGTTGCCTCCTATGGAGGGGAGCGGCGTAGCCAAGCGGGCGGCGCAGGGACGATGGACGGCGGGGTGGTCGAGCTGCAGTTTATTATTTTATTATTTTTCTTTTTTATGAAATGTAAATAGACAGTAAAAAAAGTTTTTTTTATTTTGAAACATATAATGTGACAGGAGCAAAAGAAGAAGATTTTTTTATATTTTTTATTTTAATTTTTAAAAATTTTCCTACAAAACAAAGATTAGAGAGACACGAAAAAAAATTTATTTTTTCTGATTTTTCTCTCTAAAACAAATGTGAGACAAACATGAAAAATATTTATATGTTTTTTTATTTATACACAAAAATGGGATGTGTGAATGGGTGGATCTTACGATATGGAAGAGAGATCCGTGTCTCCGACCACCGTGCATGGTCGGAGGTGAGAGGTTGTGTGAGGTAGAGAAAAATGTAGAGAGATCAAGATGTGGAGTGGAAAATTGGTGTTGGACCAGAAAATGTTTGGTGGATATTTTTTTGGATTTTAAGATTTAAAAATTTAATAAAACCGAAGCAAATATTAAACCTACGATTTACCTACGAAAAATGACAAGAAAGAAAATGGATCTCACCTCAGGGTTCGAGATGTCGTAATGGCCTCGACGAAGGCCGACGCTCAGTCATCGGACGACTAGGAGGTTGGGTACCCTTCTTCAACAAGATGGTATTCGGAGATCGGGCTCCTCTCCACCAAAGATCGATAAAGAGGAAATGAGGGAGGAGGAGCCCATTAAAAAGAGGAAGAAAATAAAAAAAGGAAAATATCTACAAATGGGGAATGCTTTTTATTGGTGAAATTTATAAAATAATTTAATTAATTAATTAATTAATTACGAAATTTGTAATTAAATAAATTAAATAAATAAAATAATTTATGGAAATCAATTAGCCAAATTAATGGTGGTCATTAAAGGTAAGGAATCAAATATTATGTACATGGTAGGTTATAAAATCAAATAATGAGTTAAATAATTAAATATAAATACAATTTTCATAATTAAATTAAATTAAATAATTAATGTAAGATATTTTATTTTTTTGGTGATTTTTATATAAGGAAGTTAGTTGTATACAAATATTATGTACATATAATATACTATACACATGTACAAATAAGGAAATAATTTTTTTATATCTTTTTTATATTTTTTATATTTTTTGTTATTTTTAATAAAAATAATATTTACAATTATGTACATCAAAAATAAATGTGAGTAATTATACAAATATGTAAGTGGTCAAACTGCACAAAACACCCCAGAAAATCGACTTTTTAACCGTAAGTCCAAAAATTATGAAACTGCAACCATTTGAAAGATAATTTAATTTAGAGTATAATGGAAGTGATTTTGATTCAATTTGAGATCGTATGGAGCCGGAATTGGTGTTTCAATTATCGCTTTGTGGCTTTTTCTGAGTGTAATTATTGGTAATATGTCGATTATTTTACTTTGGCAATTTTTTTATTATTTACAACATATTTTTTTACAAATTTTGTCTACAAAAATAACTAATTTGAAGTCAATTTATGTACAAATAAAATAGTACGCGTTTTATACAAATATACAAGGAATTTATGTACAAATTATTTTTGGATTTTTGATAGAA
This sequence comes from Ottelia alismoides, assembly GCA_037367405.1. NCBI lineage: Eukaryota > Viridiplantae > Streptophyta > Magnoliopsida > Alismatales > Hydrocharitaceae > Ottelia > Ottelia alismoides. The sequence goes on along the minus strand of JAZKJV010011158.1, from coordinate 271,325 downwards.
ACCCCTATCTCCCTCTACTTTATTCCTGGTCGATCAGGTCAAGTCTTGACCTTCTCCCAAGGTTTGGATCAGTCTACATTTATTGCATAAATACATCCTTTATTTTTCTTTTCTTCGTTATTCTTTTATTTATTTATAAAAAGTGTTAAAATTGCATATTTAACAAATGCATGCAAACTGGTAATTTTATGCAATTAGTGGGTATTTACAGGTGTTTGACTAAGGAAATGAGGCTAAAATAAAAGAATAAAGGCGATGAATCGTAGATTCGTCATTCTCCTATACCTTTGCTAGTCCCTTAGCAAACACTTATTTGGAAAATAAGTGAAATCAAATATAAAGAAAAGAAAAAGGAAAGAAGTTAGAACAACATTGACTTTTAAACTTATCTTCATAAAAATGTAGTATGGAGCTCTGTCAGACCTTTGGATTTTTAGTGTGTCAGAACATTAATGAGAAATGGAATTAAAACCTTATAGCCTCTAAGTTCCATAAGACTCATATTCAGATATCCTCAATAGCCAGATCAGAACAAGTCTACATACACAAATTCTTATGACTATGAGTTCTTACTTGTACGGTGTTACAAATACAGCCTCTATCAACAAGGTAACTCTAATCTCCCGATCTAGCAACTCTTTCCTCGAGGAGCGTGGATATTCTCTTCTAAGTTCAAGTACAACCAGCTCAAGAAGAGGGGATGGAGAAGAGAATGGACGGTAACCAATGTAGTTACCTATCCTTGGATGCATGACCAGTGTAGCCAAGTCATCTGCTGCAAGCTTACAAACATTTGACTTTGAAGCTCTTATTCTTTTTTTTCACTTGTATATACACTCCGGCAGGCATTTTACTTTTCTATCAGACCTATCCACTTTTGAAGATTTTGCATTTTTTTCTTTTTTTTGAAAATATATACAACGTGCAACATGTACATAAGGAGTTTTTCCTCTTGAGCCTGTAGACTATCCCTCTTTTGAACCATTATTGCAACCCCACAACATCCTCTCTTTAGACCTCAACATCGCCCAACCAGGTTGAGACGCACTTCCCTCCCTAGAGGAGGACGAGAGGTTCAGCCTAGATGTACTACCCTTGTATGCTACCCCAAGCCAAAAGATTCTGCCCCCTCACTACCTCCTCCATGACGATCTACGTGTAGAGTGCATTGTCCAAGGTAAGCCACGGTCTGAAAGAATCATGCGTGTGTTGTTAAATATTCTACTTAGACTTATCAAGATGACATGTGAACATAGTCTTATGGACTCAAAGAAGTAAGTCACTAGGACCTGAAAAGTCTTAACTCCAATTCTTATAAGGTTCCTCTGAAATTAAGTGGATTAAGGTCCAACTAAGCTCCATTCTTCAAATTTATTCAAGACTTAGTTAAATGTCAATATCATCCTGAAAAATGCTCATGCAAATGCAAGAAAATATGAACAATGCAAAGAAAAGAAAGTAAAAATCTTTTTGCGAAACAATTTTCAAAATTTGAACTTTTTATGGATTTTTGAAAAAAAATGCACATGCAAAAAGAATTTTTTTAATGCAAACAGTAATATATACAAGTATATACACAATTTATTTTTATGTTAGGGATGAGATTCATATTTACACAAGAGTGAGTTAATTATTTTACAATAATCAGATGCAAGAATTTACAACTTGAGTAATTTATACAGGTATATATATAGTTGGATTTTTTTTGTGATGCATATATTCCTTAAATTTATTTGAAAATAATTTTACAAATAATTTTGAAAACTATAGTCCGAAATATTTTTTCAAACAATTTTACAAGCATTTGAAAACTTTTTTGCAAACATTTTTCAAACAGTATATATAGATTTTCAACATAATTGTTCAACCATTTTAAAAACATTTGCAAATAGTTTTAACAAAATCATTTTATTTCACACAAAGAAAAAAATTTACAAACCAAAATATTTTTATAAAGGTTGAAAATATTTTTCAAGCATTTTTTAAATAGTTTTCAAAAGATTTTGCTAATAGGTTTTCAATCTTCTTTCAAAATATTTTTCAAAATATTTAACATGATTTATTAATCAGTATATACAAAAAGAATTTTGAGGAAAATTTTGCATCTTTTTATTATCTAGTATTTTTTACATATTTACATATTTATACAGTGTTTTAGCCATATTAAATATATGAAAGTACGAGTTATGGCTAAATTATATATATAATATATACGACAATCCCCTATACTTAGCTCGAACTATGTCCTCATAGTGATCAAAGAGCCGCAAAGGAAGACATAACTCGTACTAAGTACTGGAAAGTGAAAAGAACATTATACTACAATGGCGAATAAAAGAATGAAATCAATAGGGGTTGGTGGTCCCCCTATACTTAGGATCAAGTAATCCTAAGTATAGAAGACTGTACACAAGGGGAAAACCGAGGAGTACAATGTACATAGTCTACCGCCCCAATACTTAAGGTAAAATATCCCTAAGTATAGGCAGCAAAACAAAGGTAAAAAGAATCAAAAGAATAATCAAAAGTCTAACACACCCCTATACTTAGGGTAAAGTACACCCTAAAAGTATGGAATGATCATGAGATGGAGACGGGGTGTGAGACAGAAAGAATGTATGATATGGACAGATTGATCTATATAGCTGTGAACAATGTTGAGGTGCCTCTCAACAAGCGCTAGAGTTTATGCCCCTAGCTGGGTGCAAAGGCTTGGATAATGTCGTATCAAGGTTCATGACGACATCTGTGAGACGAATACCGTATTGTCATCGCAGTCTCGATGGAAGAATAACGACGAGGTCAACAGAGTAAACGATGATACCCAAGTAAATAATCAGGCGGGTGTCTACTACCGGGTAAAGAGATGGGCAGATGAAATCGAGCTCCAGTAGCACAAAAGAAATCATCGGCTCAAGATTTTAATGGAGTGAAAGGGCAGAGCTGAAGAAGTCGAACATGGAAAAGGAAGGATCTATCAGGGAATCCCCCGCATTAATCACCTTCTCGAAAAGGTATGGAAGGTCATCATCAGGAGACTCACTAGAGAGGTTGATATCCGATGCATATAATGTAGACAAATCAGTGAAATCATCGAATACCTCAAAGATCGGGTCATTCTCGCGAGGGTCGTCGAGGAGAGAAACCTCAAACTCATGATCAGAAATATCAAAATACTCGGTCTCATGATCCGACAGATCGGATGCTCTCCCAAAAAGTAAAACCGAGTACACGTGGTCCATGGCATCCTCCCGTAGATAGCCCTTGGGGAGTAATGCTGAATCATCAGCGAACTGGGGATCAATGCTGCCAAAAGGTAGGTCCTCCAAAAATATATCGACCTCATCAACTGGGAGGACACAAGACTCAATACGGGACTATCTAAATCTGTAAAATCAAAAATTGGTCCCTCATCAAGATCTCTATGCTGAGATGTTTCCAAATGTATCTATGAATCTGAGAAGATCTCCTGAAGAAAAGACACTAAATCAATCGGGCATGGACACTGAAATGACTCAAAGGATAGATGAGATGTGGGTTCCTCCTCTATTTCATGGGATACTAAAGATATAGAATCCAAGAATCCTCGATGTGGAAGTGTGGGACTGGCTCAAAATCTGATTGTAAATCCAATGTAAAATCGACCAATGTCCGTCTCTGGGAACTCACAGTGGTAGTCAACACATCCATCATATGAATAGTAGTAGCTTGCATATCCTCTGAATGGTATGTGTTGTCAAAATCGGCATGAAGTGCCACACACTCAACTGATGTCATATATTCCTCGAGTGTTGTCTCGAATAAATCATCTTGTGAATATGGAATGTCTGAAAGTGTATCCAAGATGGTCTCAACTAAATCCATGTCAGGACAGTGGTGTGAACCACCACACGAGGTAATGACATATGCAATCTGCTCTGCAGTCCTCCCAATCATGCCGATGTGGATAAGGTCAGTCATTGAAAATCCATGATCTGGAAATCGCCTTAAAAGATCACGTAACCTCAACCATGAATCTATCAATGGCTCCTGGGGGTCAACTAAAAAATTACGAATACAGGACCACATCATTTCTACTCTACGGTGGGGGTAAAATTTCTGCAAAAACAATGATCGTAAATCTCCCCATGTAGTAATTTTCCTTCCCAATCGCATGTGTCAACTCTTGACTCTACTCTGAAGTGTAAATGAGAAAGTGATCAACATCATGTCCTTAGAAGTTATATCAAAATATGATCATGTTCTACAAATTTCCTCAAACTCATCGATATGCAAAAAAGATTCCCCGTGCACTTCCCATGAAAATTCCGGCAGTAGATCAATGAACTCTAAATCCAGAACGAAGGGTCTCAAAGTAGAAGCAGACTGTGCTTCCTGATCTGTGTACTCATCCATCATCGGATAGAAGTCATCTAAAGCTCGCAACTGCTCCATATGGTCGCCTATAAAATGTACTCTCATCTCAGCAAGGTAATTTCCCGAGTCTCGTATTTGGTCAATCTGAACTCTACTGGCGTTACTCATAGCATGTCCCTAATGGGCAAGTGGGTAGGGAGAATATGGGAAATCAGACGGAGTTCTGACCTCCCAAGAGAGTGGGCGAGAATGATGGGTATGAAATGTAGAAGCCGCAAAATCTGTCTGGAATGGAATGCGACCCATCATAATGAGAGAAAAATGAAGGGAGGGAGGGCAGGATAGAAGTAGAGTGAAATGAAGGGAGGGTGGGATAGAGGACAGAGATAGGAGGTAGAGGGCAACTGCTAATGATGTAGAGAAGATAAACGTAACTAACTCACACCAAAGACATCAAAACACAAAGCAAACCCACCGTTCACCAACTCAACACAAATCTGACCTTGATAGTTCGGTCATTATAGAGTTAGGTGATCAACAAAAGTTGTACAAACACTTAGGAGGCTTTAATAGGATTTAGGCACTACTCCTTAGTGTGTACGCGAGCAATTAAAAGTGCAAACAATGAGGGGGTTGCTCTCCCAATGCAATGAGGAATCAATTACGTTTAATTTTAAGGATCAAGTTCAACTAGCAGTCCCAATTTTTTTAATTTTTGATTTTTTTATTTTTTGTATTTTTTGTATTTTTTTTCAAAAATACGCCTAACGAGCTTTCTGATTTCGTCTTTGATTAATTTGAATCCAAAAACAGGGGGAGGAAGTCGAAAAAGCCAATGCACGGTCAAACACAATGACGCATGCAGGGATAGAAATGCGTACCTTACTCCAGGACTCTACATGCAATATGATTCACGCATAAATAAATACAGAAAGTAAACTAACTATATGATGCACGAGGAAATCGGCCTTAGACGAGCAGCTTCTATTGATTGTGAAGAACAGATATCTAACTAATCAGAGAGAGAGAGGCCTGAGTTCGGTCTCAGATGTCGATCAGTGTCTGCCACAAAGGATCCTGCACGTGCTGTATACGACCTCTAGTGGCACGTGGACTCTCAAATGATTAAGTTAACTTTTTCAGTTAATTGTTAGCTAAGGTCCAATAACATTCTATGGGAACAGATAAGCAATTAGGTTTTGGGACTTAGAATATTACGTCACAATCAATAAAAAATCCTACGTCTCAGGGCTAAATCCACGAGAATCAACTAGCAAGTTATGGAGGTTAAATAAAAACTCGGAAAACAATGGTGAGGTCCCCCGAGCATACTGGTGCTCGGCAAAACAGACCCCGAGAAAAGTTCACGTTCACAAGAGTTCAAGTCTAAATTATTACAACAATGGATTGTTCTCTCAAATAAAATGATTATTCCCTACTCGTCTTCTACTTCTCCTCCTGCGCGGGTCCTCCAAAAAATAAACCAAGTTGTGTTCCAAGCGGTCCCTCGCACAAAAAGTCAAAGCATATGATGGTCAGAAAATAATTATAATAATTAGAGATAAAATTGAGCTAAAATGAAAAATGACTACAAAGTCGTGCTCCTCGACAACGATGCAATTCTGATGACAAGGATGATAAGTAGTGGCAACTCTATGATCTATGATGAACTCCTTAGCTAGGGTCCTTACCTTGTCGTTGATAAAATGGGTCCCCCTAGCTGATATCAAAACTCTAGGTACCCCAAACTGTAAAATGATATTTTTCTTCAAGAATTTTCAAACGGTATTAGCATCTGCGGTTCAGACGAGGATGGCCTCAACCCAACGACTCACATAATCTATAGCAAGCAAGATATACTCAAATCCCTGACTCTTAGGAAATGGGCCCATGAAATCGATGCCTTATGTGTTAAAAACCTCACAGAAGTGAATGAGTTGCATCGGCATCATATCTCTCTGTCCACAAGTGTCCATTTTCTGACCGTCAGTACATCTCTTCACGAATTCATCTGAATCCTTGAAGAGGGTAGGCCACCAAAGGTCGGATTGAAGCACCTTTTGTGTTGTCCGTCTCCCAGAATGATGTCCTCCTACCTCAAGCTTGTGGCAATATGTGAGGACGCTATGCTGCTCTTCTTGAGGAATACACCGTCTCTAGATGCTATCCCCCCTTCATGATAAAGGGTGGAATTTTCCTAATGGTACGACTTGTCCTTCTCAAGAAAGGTCTCAAGTCGTTGTTTGGGCCAATCTTGTGGAACTTTCTTCCTGACAAGATAGTTCAAAGGTGATTGCAAGGATCGCCTCATCTGGGAATGTCTCAGTAATAGGTGTCATTTGATCCAAATCCTCAAGGTTCTCTAGACAGGAAAGGTGATCCGCCACCATATTTTTAACTCCAGGTTTATCCTTAATCTCAATGTCAAATTCCTGGAGTAGAAGGATCCATCTGGTCAATCTGTCTTTGGCATCCTTCTTTGCCATTAAGTATCGGATGGCGGTGTGATCAGTATAATTAATCACTTTAGATCCAAGAATGTAAGATCGAAACTTATCCAAGGCAAAGATACATCTAGCATCTCCTTCTCTATTGCTGTGTAATTCCGCTAAGCGGCATCCATTGTTCGGCTAGCGTAGTGAATGGCAAAAGGTGCTCCATCTCTCCTCTGTCCAAGCACAGCCCCTACGGCAAAATCAGAAGCATCAGTCATGATCTCGAATGGGAGAGACCAATCAGGCGGCTAAAGGACATGAGCCTCAACAACTAAATTCTTGAGAGTCTCAAATGACGTAAGACACTTATCATCGACAAAGAAGTCAGTGTCTTTTGTTAATAAATCAGTAAGTGGTCGGGCAATTTTGCTGAAGTCCTTTATGAACCTGATGAATCCTCATTCATCACTCTTTAATCTTTTATTTTAGCTAAAAATCTTTGCAAAACACCATGTAGATACTTGTGAATACAATAAATTACCAAAACACATGATTTATGTAAATATAAATAATTATCATGTTTTTTTGCAAAAATAAAAGAATAAAGAATAAAGAAAAAGAGGCAAATATTTAGAATAAATATTGAGTGACCTGAACCCAAGAGAGGGCCCTATACGGGCCTGATCGCCAAATAAACAAGTAGAGAGTGATAGGACCATTCACCATATATCCCTCCTTCATGTATATATTTTATTTTATTTCATTAAAAAAAATATAAATTTGTTTTTATTAAGTTGTATATATTTCAAAAAATAAAAAAATAGGAAAAATAAAATAAAATAAAAAATAAAATACTCTCTCCCCTCTTGTACATATACCGTGTATATACCAATAAAAGACCTTTTTATTTCACCCTTGTAAATAAAGAACAAAAATCAAATAAATTTTTTTTATACTCTACATTTTATGTTGTAAATAAATAAAATATAAAATTGGGGTATTTGTACAAAAATAATTAATTAAAAATATAAATATAAAATACATAGGTATTTTATACCTGTATATAATATTATATTATGTATAATCATTAACTTATTTTCAAAAAAAATAAATATCACTAAAAATAATTTGGAAAATAATAAACATTTTTATTTTGTAAATATTTTTAAATAAAATCATTTGTTGTTTTTAATTTAATTTATAAATAATTTCGGGTTGTTGAATTCTGATTGGTCTACGGGGGATTATTGACCCCCGGTCAACTTCCCCCCTGGACCACTTTTCACCCAGATCTGGATTTTGACCCGACTTCTCCAAATTTTGCTGAATTAATCCGCTTACCATTTACATTGATTAGAGGCTCCGATTGCCAAGGAGCGCTCCGTGATCCCCGCGTGCCTACTCTCTTAGGGATCCGCTCCTTGGAATGCGCACCTAATCCCCATCTTCTTGGACCTCAGCTCATATAAAGCTCGACCTGGAGCCGCCTTTTTCTAGCATCTCCGGCCATCGCCTTCGGCTCCAGGGACCTCCATTCCTTCTCCTTGAGTGACACCTAGGTTGAGGGATTGTTGCAGCGAGGACCGAGGCCCCTAGCCTCAGATCTGGTGAGTCACGTCGCCGTGCTCCGCTACCGGCAAGCTCTAGCCTCTGGAGACGTCGCTCCATCGAGGCGAAGATACCAGGAGATCCAGCACCTCCAGCATAGATGCCTTCGTCCATCAGGTAGCCTATCTAGCCCTTAGCTTCGTCTGAATTTTCATTCTTCGATTTCCGACCACCGACCTTCATCGGCCATTCCATCACCTTCCGATCACCCATTTGCCCAACCAACTATCCTATCACCATCACGAGACTCCTCTCCACCTTCTTCACCCCTCCGTTCTCCCTAGTTTGCCTAGAAATAGGGTCATCGGCTCTCCTTCGTCGTCGCTCGCCGGAGAGCTACGCTCCGCCTCCCCCAGCTGCCTACTTCGCTCGTAACTGGGTCGAGGCACTTTGGCCTCGACCCAACATTCGTTCTGTGCAGGGTTGAAGAAGAATGAGCCTCATCTGGAGGTTTAAACCTTGAAGCATAGGTGCTCCAGGTCTACCTCGTTGCTGGAGTGCTCCAGTTGCTTATGGCCTCATCGGAGCATCCCATCAGCTGCGGACCACCACCAGGATCGTTTTCCCTCTCAGAGCAGCCTCAGAGGAGTCCCCTGGCACGTGTATTGGCCGGTTGAACTTCGTCGATGACCAATTCATCCAGGACCCTCCCCCGCCGTCCGATCGAGCTCGTTCTCCAGTTTGACCTCAGCCATCCATCTACGGAGAGCTCGTAGCCATCCGATCCATCAGAGGATCTGATCCGGAGCGTTGATCATCGAAGGTTATCCGCGAATCATAGCCGTCAGATCTTAAGGGGACCTCCTTCAGCCGTCGGATCTTTAATAAAGGGGTAAACTTCACTTAAGCCCTTTCTATTTTTGCATTTACTTTTCAATCCTGTAAATATTTTTTGACGTTGTATTTATTTTAGGTAATTTGTACGTAGGAACTCGCGTTTGTTTTAATTGCACTTTAGTCCTTCTGTATGTAGAGCACATGCATCGACACATGACTTGTGGAGCAATTGCATGTTTTATCCTAGAGTTTAGTGCTGTTACTATTTACGTTTTTATAAATTGTAATGACAGATATGCCCTTGTTTATGTGAATCACGTCCGTGTAGGTAGTTTAATTTCTTTCTTTTATTTTATGCGCAAATCACTCTGCATGTAGAGTGCTGGAGCAAGGTATGCATTTCTATCTCTGCATGCATCATCGTGTTTGATCGCGCATCGGCTTTTCCGACTTCCTCCCCCGTTTTATGGGACTTAAAATAAACATGAGATCGGAAAATTCGTTAGGTGTTTTTTTCATTCATAAAAATACCTAATAAGTGAAAATCATAAAATTGGGACTGCTAATGCAAACTTGACTCTAAAACTCACCCCCACTTTCAAAAATTTTATCTTGGGGAGAGTAACCCCCTCATTGGTTGATTTATCTGCAGCGAGAGAGTGACCTGAACACTAGGATAGAGCCATGCCCAAAATTCTTGTTGACTACTAGTCTTACTGAGTCATTCTCCAGTGAGGATCTCTCCGGTAACCGGTAAAGGGGACCGCGACGTCCTTAACAGAGGGAGTTGATCGGGTAGCCGGTAAACGGTCCGCAACTCCTATTGGCTGGGAAAGATCTCATTTGGGATTGAGACAGTCGGCTAGGAGAGTTGGGTTCCCAACAGCTCGCTTAATCGCTATGATAGATTGATTGATCACCTAACAAAAATTGACAAGATAAACGACCGAACCTTCACGGTCATCAGCTCCAGTGTTGCGTAGGTGAATTAGGGGATTGTATTGACATATTGTTTGCATTCTAGATCTCATCCGCCCTTTTCCATGATCAAAATGATGGGAAGGAGATCCCTTAGGCCACGTCTGGTGGCACCGCTATCGAGCACTCCTTCATATTCATCTAGGTCGGCCTCAGGGAGTCCAGACCCACTCTTCGAGCCTGAGTTTACGTCCACCTTGTTCTCCCTCGACCACCCTTCTTCTTCCATCAGTCTATTAGTGTCAGAGTTTAGTGCAACACAGAGCTCAGAACATTTGACGGCACCAGAGATGGGTTTTTTTTGACTTTGTAGAGACCTGAGGGCGGTGGAGAAGATATACCAGAAGCAGCATGCGAAGGAGGAGAACCCAACCAGGAGAGGCCGTCGCCGATGACCATGAGGCAGTTGCACAACCCAGCCGCGACCCTCACCAACCGATGGATTCAGCTCCCTTCTATTGTTGGGAACTTTGAGCTTCGCCCGCAGACCATCCAGTTATTGCCTAAGTTTCACGGGCTAGCCACTAAGGAGCCTCATCTCCATCTACAGGAGTTTGAGATGATTTGCAGCACTGTCCACGACAGACTGGTGGACGAGGACACAATCAAGATGATTGCCTTCCTGTTCTCATTAGCTGACAGAACAGCCTATTGGGTAAAGCACCTTGGGAGGTACATCACATCATGGGCACAACTCCGACGCAAGTACTTGAACAAGTACTATCCACTCGGTCGGACCAACGCAGCACGAGCTATGATAAGCAACTTCACCATGATCCTGAATGAGCAGTTCCATGAGGCGTGGGATCGATTCAGAGAGCTCATTGAGCGGTGTCCACATCATGATATATCCATGCCCAATATAGTTCAGAGTTTCTTTTGTGGGCTGACACTAGAGCTGCAGGGGCTTGTTAATGCCTCTTGCGGTAAATCTTACTTCTCCAAGGGAGAAGTCACAGTTTGGGAGATCTATGAGGGAATGGTAGAGAATTCTGCAGTCATGGCCGAAGCCCGCGTCTACACATAGCCGAAGCTCCCACCACAAGCATTTGGATATCAGAGGATTGCACGCATCGATGCCACTACACACACTCCATCAACAGCCGCAGCTCAGGCCGAATTCACCGCAGATCGAGCCTAATCCGAACAATTTGAAGAGGAAGTCTGAGCAGGTACAGTTTACAGAGGATACCTCTCCTAGTGATTATTTGAGTGACACGTCTTCTTTTTGTGATGCTGATTTTGTGACTACTAGGAGCGGTAGGATGCCATCCGGCGATGCCTCATCTGAGCGACAACCACATAAGGCATTAGGAGTGCCAGATGAGCAGAGTAGTGGTGATGAGGTTGCAGACGATGTTGATGATGGTGGTACTGATGCTACCAAGGATGGAGATCCAGACGACGGTGCTGAGGCCGTCGCGACACCCGATGTAGACGGTGGTGCTGAGGCCACCATTTTACTTGATGTAGAGCTAGAGCGTGGTGCTGATGCCGCGAAGTCAGATGTCGTTGGTGGTACTGAGACCACCACTTCTACTTTTGTTGAGCTCCCACATATTGTGTTGCCACCTTTTGTATCGCAGTACCGTGGTAACACGAAAAAGACCAAAAATATGAATAACTGAAAGGCTTCTGTATCCACTTCAGGTCCATATGTGTTGCATGATGATCATTGTATGGACTCCATTCCTTCACAGACACAGGAACCTCTTCCTAGTCCTCCATCTGAGGAAGCTCCTACCATCCCCTTCCCTCAAGCACTCCATTTGGCGAAGGGGAATAAAAGAGAAAATCCAAAAAAGACTCAATAGGTAGAGTTCAACAACTAGATGATTGACAGATTTCAGATTCAGCTGACTCTACAGGAAGCACTTGAGCACATCCCCCTCTTCCAAAAGAGCTTGAGAGAGAAGACTATAGTCTGCAGGAAGAGGAAGAACCACAGAGAAAGATCCATGTGCTCACCCCTTCTACTTGCTTCGCCATTCAGAACAAATTGCCAGCCAAGAGACCTGATGCAAGAGCTCCCTATGTCAGATGCAAGATTCATGAGCAACGGTTCAATCGTATTCCATTAGACAGCGGCTCTTCTATCAACCTCCTTCTGGCAGCCTTACTCGACCGATTCGAGTTTGGTCCTCTTCTTCGGAGGAGGACAGTCCTTCAGTTTGCTGATAGGTCGATTAAGAGGCCAAAGGGGTTGCTGAGAGACGTGGTTGTTACCATTCAGGGCCTGAAATTCCCTGTGTACTTTGTTGTATTGGACATGGAGATCCTTGAGTCGATAATAGATACCCCCATCATACTTGGACGCCCATTCTTGGTCACTGCTAAGGCGGTAACCGATCATGATAGTGAGAAGGTGTGCTTTCGCATAGAGGGCGAGAGTATACAAATAGAGACGATTGACGACACCAGAGCGAGAGAATCAGCATGCTCAGAGCAGTCCGGTGACACCGAGCAGATGACAGAGGATGAGAGAGACGTCTACCAGGAGTGTGATTTTGTGATGACAGATAATGAATCCATTTGGACAGATCCAGTAGCACAGGCCCTCGCCTTGCCTGCAGATTCACCCTATTTACAACTTATGGCAGTTGAGAGCCTGGAGAGCACACCCCTGGACGAGGAAACCTTTGAGGCTGACAGTTCTGTGATGAGTGGTGAAGCAGAATTCCATTCTTATTCTTCTAGTTCAGATCCCTCAGACTCAGAGATTGATTGGGATGATTTTGATGACTATTTAACATGTCTGATTCCTTCTGAGCTGACAGCTAGGACGGAGTGCGAGCCACTACATTTCATTAATGATTCAACAGGGTTCCCTTCGTCAGATTTTTCATATACATCATGAGTTCTCTCATGCATACCTGGTTGCCTTTACACAGACATATCAGAAGCCAGATCTGCCACCTCCTAGTTGTCCAGAATTGAAGCCCTTGCCGCAGTCGCTGAAGTATAGATTCCTTACGGGTGAGCCAGATATGCACCCAGTCATTATCTCAGTAGGTTTGACTGGAGAGCAAGAATCTCGTCTGATGGAGGTTTTTGAAAGGAACCGCAAGGCAATAGGATGGAGTATAGCTAATCTTCAGGGGATTAGTCCAGCTCTGTGCTCCTGCCACATCTATCTTGAAGAAGACGCTAAGCCCTCGCGTGAGTTCTAGCGACGGCTGAACTCGAATCTTCGAGATGTAGTCATGAAGGAAATATCAAAGTGGTGGAGCGTCAATTTTATCTACCCCATCTCCGACTCCAAGTGGGTTAGTCAATTACATGTGGTACCCAAGAAGATGGGTATCACTATAGTTGTGAGTGAGTCTGGAGAGGAGATAGATACCCGGGTACCCACTTCTTGGAGGGTCTGTGTGGACTACAGACGATTGAATGAGGCCACCAAGAAGGATCATTTCCCACTGCCATTCATTGATCAGATTATCGAGAGGCTAGCTGGGAAGAGTCACTATTATTTTCTTGACGGGTACTCTGGTTATAATCAAGTGGCCATTGCGCCCGAAGATCAGGAGAAAATGACATTCACCTGTTCGTTTGGGACTTATGCTTTCAGACAGATGCCCTTTGGATTGTGTAACGCCCCGGTGACATTCCAAAGGTGCATGTTGTCCATTTTCTCTGACATGGTGGGTGACTGTTTAGAGGTCTTCATGGATGACTTCTCGGTCTATGGCGATCGGTTTGATGCTTGTCTTGATTGCCTAGATCGTGTGCTTCAACACCGCATAGAGGTCAACTTTGTCTTGTCTTGGGAGAAGAGTCACTTCATAGTGACTAAAAGGACGGTCCTTGGTCATATAATCTCCAAGAGGGGCATGGAGGTCGATTCAGCCAAGGTGGATATCATTAGAGAACTCAATCCACCGGCCAATCTGCGTCAATTGCGGTCTTTTCTGGGGCATGTCAGTTTCTACTGATGGTTCATTCAGGACTTCAGTCATATTGCCCAACCGCTTGCTGATTTGCTGACGAAAGACACCGAGTTCATTGTAGATGATAAGTGTCTCGCGTCCTTTGAGACTCTTAAGATTATGGTTGTCACGACTCCTGTCCTTCAGCCACCAGATTGGTCTCCCCATTTGAGATCATGAAGGATGTTCTGATTTTACCGTTGGGGATGTGCTTGGACAGAGGAGGGATGGATTGCCATATGCCATTCACTACGCTAGCCAGACTTCGGATGCCGCTCAGCGGAATTACACTATGATAGAGAAGGAGATGCTAGCTGTAGTCTTTGCTTTGGATAAGTACAAATCATATATTCTCGGATCTAGAGTGACTATCTTTACAGATCACACCGCCATCAGGTACCTTATGTCCAAGAAGGATGCCAAAGCTCGCCCTACCAGATGAATCCTTCTGCTCCAGGAGTTTGACATTGAGATTAAGGATAAGCCTGAAGTCAAGAATGTGGTGGCGGATCACCTCTCCCGCTTAGAGAACCTTGCGAAATTTGAGCCCAGCGCACCTATTACAAAGACATTTCCAGATGAGGCGATCTTGGCTATCACCTCGCTCCCATGGTACGCCGACATTGTGAACTATCTTGTTGCCAAGACGGTTCCACAAGGTTGGCCTAGGCAGAAACTTGAGACCTTCCTTACGAAGGCCAAGTTTTACCATTGGGAGGATCCCATCCTTTATCATGAAGGAGGGGATAGCATCTGGAGGAGGTGCATTCCTCAAGAATAGAAGCATAGCGTCCTCACCTACTGCCACAAGCTTGAGGCAGGAGGACGTCACTCTGGGAGACGGACAGCACAGAAGGTGCTCCAATCCGGCCTTTGGTGGCCTACTCTCTTCAAGGATTTTGATGAATTCGTTAAGAGGTTTACTGACTGTCAGAAGATGGGTACTTACGGATAGAGAGATATAATGCCCATGCATCCCATTCACTTTTGTGAGGTTTTTGACGTATGGGGTATTGATTTAATGGGTCCATTTCCTGAGAGTCAGGGGTTTGAGTACATTCTGCTTGCTGTGGATTATGTGAGTCGTTGGGTTGAGGCCATCCCCGCTCGAGCCGCAGATGCTAAGACCGCGTGTCACTTTTTGAGGAAAAATATCATTTCACGGTTCGGGGTGCTAGAGTTCTGATTTCAGATGGGGGGTCTCACTTCATTAACGAAAAGGTAAAGGCCCTTGCAGACGAGTTCATTATTGACCATCGTGTTGCCACTCCATATCACCCTCAGATTAATGGTCTTACTGAAGTATCGAACAGGGAGATTAAGACAATTTTACAGAAGGTAGTCCGCCCAGACCGAAAGGATTGGTCATAGCTTTTGGACTCGGTCTTGTGGGCCTATCGGACTTCCTTCAAGACACCATTAGGGACATCTTCCTTTCTTCTCGTCTATGGCAAGCCGTGCCATTTGCCAGTGGAAATCAAGCACAAGTCGCTATGGGCAATTACATAATTATTGTTGGATCTCGAGAGTATAGGAGAACAGAGGAAAGCAGAGTTGGTAGCCCTGGAGGAACTGAGAAATACAACCTTTTTCTAGCATCCTACAGTATAAGGAAAAAGTGAAGACATGGCACGATTCTCATATAAGCCATAAACAATTTGAGCCCGATCAGCGCGTATGGTTGTTTGATTCTAGGATGAAATTATTTCCAGGGAAATTACAGAGTAAGTGGAAAGGTCCGTACATGGTCAGGAAGGTACATGACAATGGTAGTATTGATATATCCGAGCTGTCATCTTCCTCTACCTTTCGTGTTAACGGTCAGCGCCTGAAACTCTATCTAGATCATGATCCGTCGACCGTTGACGTTGCCCCCATTCTTTTGGTATGAGATGTGCTCTCTGACTCATATCACCTGCATCTAAACATGATTATCACTTTCATCTTCCTCTGTATAGATCCATATGTCCATATCATTCTTTCATTCTTCCGTTATGTCTGTTACCCTGTCTTCATCTTTTGATTTTGCTATACTTAGGACACACCTTGTCCTATGTATAGGGGGTACACACACTGAGCTGTGATATATTCTTTTCTTCTTATTTTATTCTTTTCCTTTTCCATCTTATTTTTGTATCAGAAAGGAGTCGCCCCTTGTAGACAGTCTTCTATACTTAGAACGTACTTTGTCCTAAGTATAGGGATGTGTGCACCCCGAGTTTTCATTCTTTTCGATCCTCTCCATTGTCTCCTCTTCTTATCTATACATAGGGATATCTCACCCTAAGTATAGGGGGAGAGAATTTGAGCATGATCCATTCATTCCCGCCCTTGACCCTCCCTGCGTTGTGTACAGTCTGTTATACTTCGGATTATTTGATCCTAAGTATAGGGGGGACGGTCGACTTCTCACTGATTCCTTCATTCTTTTATTCATTTATTCTTTAGACTTTTCTATACTCAGTACGAGTTATGTCTTCTCTTTTCTCTTCGATCTATGAGGACATAGCTCAAGCTAAGTATAGGGGGGTTGTATATACTACGTATATACTTTAGCCATAACTCGTACTTTCGTATTTTTACTAATAAACATGGCTAAAATTCATTAAAAAACTTAATAAAAAGATGTTATCATTCCTCAAATTCTTTTTGTATTTATTTATTAATAAATCAGGTGAAAATATTTTTTGCAAAATGTTTGAAAAATAGTTTGAAAATCTTTGTGAAAAATCTTTTGAAAACTATTTGGAAAACGTTTTATTACATGTTTTCAACCTTTGTAAAAACATTTTGGTCTGTAAAAATTTATTTTCTTTGCAAAAAATAAAAGGTTTGAAAAACTATTTGCAAATAGTTTGAAAATAGTTGCAAAAATATGTGAAAAATCTATTTATACTTTTTGAAAAATCTTTGCAAAATGATTTTCGAATGTGTGTACATGTTGTAAAGCCGTTTGTAAAAATTATTTTGGACTAGAGTTTTCCAAAATTGTTTGAAAACCCTATCAAATAAGTTTGAGGAATATATACATCTCACCAAAATTCACCACATATATATATATATATATATCTATAAAATTGATCACGTACCCTTGTAAATTCTTAAAATCCACTTCTTGTAAGTATAAGAAGCACTCCCGTGTAAATATTTTAACCTAGCTTTTAGCGAAATTCTTTTTGTTTTCAAAAATCCCAAAAATATTTACAAAACTAAAATACCAAAAACTTTTGAAAAATCTTTTTGAAAAATACAAAAAAAATGCATATGCATCATCATCTTTTCAAAAATCCATAAAAATTTGAAAATCTTTGAAAAATTACATCACAAAAATATTTTCTGCATTCTGCATAGCATTTGCATAGCATGAGCATTTTTCGGATTGAGTTTGATAATTGAAAAGTCTAAGTAAAATTCGGAGATTGGAGCATGATTGGACCTTAAAATCTACCTAATAACAAGAATCTTATAGGAGCTGGAATTGAGGTACTTCAGGTCTAGTTGACTTAATTCTTTCAGGATCACGAGACTTGGTTCAATGGATTCTTGACTGCCTAAGTAGAGCATTTCAAAACACACGCATGACTCTTGTTGATAATGTCCTAACTTGAACACCTGCACCTTTCACATGGCTCGACTCAGTTGGAGTGGTGAGGGGATTGGATTTGCCGGTATGAGACGCACACAAGTGGAAACACTTGTCCTCCTCTAGGGAGGGAAGTGCACCCCAACCCGTTCAGTGATGAGGAAGTCTAAAGATAGGAGAGTGTGGGTTGCGATAAAGCTTCAAAAGAGGGATAGTCTACTGGCTCAAGAGGAAAAAACTCCCTATGTAAATGCTGTTGTATATAGTATTTCAAAAAAAAGAAAAAAATGGACAGGCCTGTACAAAAATAAAATGTCTGCAAAGTATGTGAATATGTTGTATAGCCAATAAGCAAGCTTGAGTTCCAAAGTCATATCATGTGAGCCTGCAGCTGGATGACTTGACTACACTGGTCTTGCATCCAAGGATAGGTAGCTACACTGGCTATCATCCATTCTTCTCTATACCCCCTCCTCTTGAGCTGGTTGCCACTTGAACTTAGAAGGGAATACCCCGCTCCTCGAGGAAGGAGTTATTGGATTGGGGAATCATTGGGTTGTCATACTGGAGAAGTCAGTCTCTTTGTCATTCTAGTTGGGGAGAGCCACTATCACTTACACTGTACGAGTCAGATTCATATTCGTAAGGGTTTGCGTATGAGTTGAATATTTCTGACCTGGCTATTGAGGAGACTTGAACAGAGTTTTGGGATTCTCAAGGACTGTTGGATTACAAATCCGATTCTCATTAAGGTTCCGACCGCACTAAAATTTCGAAGGTCCGACTTAAGCTCCAAACTTTGATTTTGTGAAGACAAGTTTGAAAATTAAATTTAATCCACATTTATTATTTTTCTTTTCTTTGTTTTTCTTTTTCTGCACTTATTGCATAAGTGTTTACTAGGGACTAGCAAAGGCAAAGTATAGGGGGTGATGAATCCACATTTCATCATCTTTATTCTATCATTTTGACCTCAAAAACCCTAGCAAATGCATGTAAATACCCCTAAATTAGTGCATCTTAGCATTCATGCACATGTGTGTAAATAATGTATAAAATACTGTTTTTAAAGCCAAAATTATAGAATAAAGAAAAAGAAAAGAAAAAGAATGAAATATTGTAAATATTTTAGGACTCGAAACCCCGAGACCTAGGCATCTCAATGACTAGGTCAACAAGGAATAAAGTAGGGGGAGATAAGGGCCAAAATACAGTAAAAATACCCTTTTATTTCATTCATTCTTTATTCATTTTGGGAGCTATTTTTTGTTCCACTTTTTATACCTCAAATAAAGAAACTTTGTACATGAAAGTTGTAGATAATTAAATTAAGAAAAATACAAAATTGATTTCATTCAAAAATAATGTACAGATAAAAAGTTATGATCTGAATAAATTTTCAAAATACCAACTTCCTAGACCTGTCTCTATCAAATAAAAACTAAAAATTTATCAATTAATTTTATATAATTTTTAACAAGCTATGTAATGAAGGTGGTTTCATATTTTTCTGAGTTACGGTGTGAAAGTTGAGTTTTGGACCCCTATTGTATACATATACTGTATAAAATATCATTTTATTTATTGTTTATTATTTTTATTATTTTATATTTTTATAAATTTGTAAATATTATTTATAATATGTATATACATTAAAATCAAAATAAAAACCTAAAGAAAATACAAAAATAAAATATGTATATAAAATATATTGGTAAGATACTTGTACAATTAATACTCCTATTTATTTAAGTGTATATAATACAATAACAAAATGAAATAAAAAGAATATATTTAAGTGTATGAAAATATGTTATGATTTTATAAAATAATAAACATAATTAAATTAATTAAAAAGACAAAATAAAAATAAAAGACTAAAATATCTAGAAGAATATACCTATATAGCCTATAAAATGCAACTTGTAATTATACACCTATAAAAAATAAATAAAAATAACTATAAAATAATTTATAAAATAACAAACACTTTTCATTTAATAATCTAACATAAATAAAATCATTTATTATTTTAAAATGAATTTCAAAACATTTTTGGGGGGTTTTTCCTGGTTTGTCCACGTGGACCAACCAGGTGACAGTCCACGTTGACCTCGGTCAACTGGCTGTCCTCTCCCATGTGACTTTGTCAGAGCTGCGTTTGACCTCCTTCTTTGCGATTTTTTCGAGGACAAAACTTGAATTATTTAACGCAAGTTCCTTCTTGTCTTTTCTTCCTTGAATAATGAGGAATCACGCCTAGGTGATTCCTTGGGCTTTAAATCTCTGATCCACCCTCAGTTCCTCATTCTTCCTCGCCTACTCGTCAACCATACAAATACACACCTTCTTCCCCTTTTGAATTTTGAACCCCTCTTGCACAGGCTTAGCTACCCCTTGCGTGTCCAATCGATCGAGGAAGGTGACAGCTTCCTTCGTCGAGCGTCAGGCTGGTCGAGCGAGCTCTGAGGCGGCTCCAATCACCTCCGTCCATCTCCGACGTCAAGGTCTTCTTCCTCTGGTTCCGACCATCGAGGTAGCTATCTTCTCCCCCTTATTTTTTTCGTAATTTCTTCCTTGTAGTCGTAGCAACCTCCCGCTACCCTCCTCTTCCTGTTCCATCCCTTGAATCGCTAGAGCAAATCCCTCGCCGGAGCAAGCTCCGTCCAACATCCATCTCGACGCTTTTCTCCATCATTCCACCACTGCGGGGTCCATGCACTTTGCCCTGGACACTCTCACGCTTTTCTGCAGGTGCTTGGAACTCAATATGAGCCTGGGGCTTATTTTGTGTTCTCGCCAGAGTTCTTGGAGCTCACCAGCTCCACCACCCCCTAGAGAGAACCTCGGTTGTTGCCGAGGTGCTTTGGAGCCACCAGGAGCAAGAGGAGGACCGCAGGAACGTACCCCGACCATTTTGGAACTTGAAGGATCATCGGAGGCCGAGAACAAGCTCGGGGAAAGATGCCTTGCCGGAGTTTCTTCCATGTTCCTCTACCTCGGTCCTCAGCCGTTCGATCTGGCCGGTTCTTCCCGCGCTACAGCTAGCGTTGGATCTCGCCCGCTATCAGCCATCAATCATCTCCAGCAGATCTGATTGCCGGCATTTGCGTGAAGCGTCATCGCGCGATCTGGAGATGCCTCGTGCCTAAGTGAACCCATCCGCGCCATTGGATCGCGCGCGAGGGATAACTTTGCCTGATACCCCCCCCACCATTTTGTATTTATTTATTAAAACTTAAAATTTCATCTGCAGCTTTGAATATTTTGTAATATTTAGGATAAAACCCCTGATCTTCCTCTTATTGCATCTAGGTCCCTGCCAGGTCACGTGCGTAGTGCACGTGATCTTGGCGTTTTTGCATAGGACCCCTTACGAGTTTATTTATTTCCATTTCGTAATGCAAGATCCACTTTAAGCGTAATATTTTGTGAGAAATTTCAAGCTTGGCCCTGAGTTTCTTGCTATTTACATATGTGCCCTTACTAGTGTGATTTTTCTCTTTGTTGTTTCTATTTATTTCATGCATCTATAAATTTCTAAATATCACCAAAAAAATCAAGTTAAGCTCATGTTTAGTCGCTCTTCCTTGCCATATTTTTAGGTAGCATTTTTTCTGCATTTTATTATTTATAAAAAATCAAAAATACGAATTTTTGCTACTGTTTGCATTAGAAAATACTAAAAAATTAGTAAAACCCTTTTAAAATCCCAAAAAAATTACCTTTGGTGTATTTCAGTGTCTTTTAACTTCAGTCCAAAATTCACTAAAAATTTCAAAGAAAAACCCTAAAAATTAGAAAACCCTTAAAATTTTCATAAAAATTTCAAAAATTCCAGAAAAATCTAAAAATATAATTTTGGCCTCTGAATTTTATCTAAATTATTAGTTCCATTTAAAATTAATTTAGAGGATTTTAGCTACTGTTTGATATTTTTGTTCTCCATTTTTGCTTCAGCCTTTTATTTTCTACACTATTTTTAGGATTTTTTACTTTAAAATACCAAAAAATTAGGAAAAATATGGAAAAATCACAAAAAACATTAGAAAAGTATAAAAAGCCCAAAAATACTTTATTTCCTGTATTTTGAGTATTTTTCCCTATTTGTATCTCACCCTTATCTCTAGTGTATATATATTCCTTATCTATATATTAAATCTTTATTAAAAGAAAAAGAATACAAAAAATTATAAAATACATAAAGAAAATTAAAAATCAGAAATTAAAAATCAAAATACAAATCATCACATTCACAGTTTTGTGCATCATTGCCCCATTCTATCTTGCTTGCTCCTTGAGTTCGACACTCTACACATACTTGCACTATACACACTTATTGTAGAGTTATAATAAATTTTAACTCCACATTTACTTTCATTGCTTGATTTGATTGTCGTGGGTTAATTGTTGACTTAATCTGGATTTTGAAGTGGTCAACGCATCGACTGTTGATCCGCCTTGTCGATCAATACGACCGCTCGAATTCTCAGCTAATCAGATATGTAAATCCAATGGTCATAGATGGGTGCAAATGAATGGATCTGATCTGATCATAAGATGAGGTCATATGGTTGATACAGGAGCAGAGATGGGCAGCCCGATTGGATCTGATCAAGGATCCAACGACGAGCAAGTGAATGCAGGTTACACAATAGGAATGAGCCACGTGGCGCAATCTGAAGGTGCCACATGACCCAATCAGAATTAAAGAAATTAGAGAAAACAAAGAATAATTAGACAAATTAGATAGGACATGAATTGGAAAAAATCATGAACATGAAAGTTGTAGATTTTGATGAGCTCGACAACTTTCATGTAGAAATCAAAGAGATCAGAGGTCATTTATACATAGATAAAAATTAAATGCTTATTAAAACAAGATAAAAGATTTTTCTTTTATTTTCCTTTGCTTAATTTTTTGGGTTTCTATTTTATTTCATATTGTTTATTTATGTATAATTTTATTCTAATTTTTATTTGATTTTAAATAAGAAATAAATACATAAAATATTACACCATAATAGGGTTATATTAATATATATTAATTAGTGTCAATTATATACAATGCAATAATTTGTAGTTTGTATTAATTGTTAATGAATCTTGTTACTTTTCTTAAGCAAGAGAGATAATAATATTATTTACTGTATATAAATCCGGGATTTATCAATGGGATGAGCATAGGGAGAGAAGGAACAAAAAACCAAAAGATGGATTTGGGTTGATTATGTACAGGGGTGAGAGGGTCGGGGTGTTGATCTAGGGTTTGCACGTAACACAATGATGGTACAAGGTTGCGAATAGGTACATGTGAATGGTCATTGAGTTGTCAACATTTGTTATTGAGGAGTCGACGGTCATCAGGGCATGTACTCTTGCAGTCTAGTCCTGGGGTAAGAATTGACACTAGATCAACGGGGGGCGGGCTTGATTGGGCCACATCACCCGCAAAAAGACAATCGGAATAAAAATCGAAAATAAATTTAAAAAATTAGTAAATGGTTTTTTTTATCAATTTTAAGTTATTATATAAAAGTGGTTTGTTATTTTATCTAGTACTTTAATATGATTTTTATTTATTTATTTTAGGTTATTAATTACAAGTAAACTTTTAATGCTTTGTTTATAGGTATATTCATCTATGTTTTGTATCTTTTATTTTTATTTTGTATTTTTGAGTTTATTATTTTATTTTATTAATTTATAAAAGTATAACTGATTTAAATATATACAACTATATTTTTATTTTATTTTTCTTTTATATATAATATTTACACTTAATTAAATATAGGTGTATATTTATTATATAGGTATAAGTATACGTATTTCATCTAAGTGTTTTGTATGTATATTTTATTTTAATGCTTTATTTATGGTTTTTTTTATTTTAAATATTTACCTATACTATGAAAAATATTTATAAAATTATAAATTATCAAATTATAAAAAATAAACAATAAATAAAATGAATATTTTATTTAAGGTGTATTTTACAATAGGGGTCCAAAACCTAACTTTCACACCTTAACTCTAAAAATAATATGAAATAACCTTCTTTATATAGCTTATTAAAATTTATATACAACTAAAGGTGATTTTGATACATTTTGAGTTTTTATTTAGGAGATATAGGTTTGAGAAGTTGGAATTTTGGATTTTTTAGTATAAAAAGTACATTGTACACTTTTTCTATGAAATCAATTTTGTATTTTTCTATATATTATTATATACAAATTTCATGTATAAAGTTTCTTTATTTGAGGTATAAAGAGTAGAAATTAAAATAGGTCCTACAAATGAATTAGTGATGGATTAAAGATTGGAAATTATTGGTGACTTTTAGCCCTTCTCTCCCCCCCCCCCACTTTATTCCTTGTCAACCTAGTCATCAAGATGCCTAGGTCTCGGGGTTTAAGGTCTTAAAATACTTTTGGAATTTTATTCTTTTCTTTTCTTTATTCTATAATTTTGGCATTAAAAAATGTATTTCATACACAGTAAATGGAATAAATAATGAATGATAATTCGTACAAATTAATGCTATTTACATGCATTAACTAATGTTTTTAAGGCCAAAATGATATAATAAAGGTATTGAAATGGGTATTCATCACCCCCCATACTTGCCTTTGCTAGTACCTAACAAACATTTACGTAATAAGTGAAAAAATAAAAAAAAAGAAAAGAAAAAGAAAGAAATTGCGATGAATTTAATTCTCAAACTTGTCTTCACAAAATCAGAGTTTGGAGCTCAAGTTGGACCTTTGGAATTTTAGTGTGGCCGAAACCCTTATTTGGGAATCAGATTTGAAACACAACAGCTTTCGAGAATCCTAAAACACTGCTAAAGTATCCTTAATTTCCAAGTCAAAATACTTCACTCATATGCAAACCCTTATGATTATGAATCTCAATTGTACAGTGTGTGTGATAGTGGCTCTTCCCAACTGAAATGACAAAGAGACTGACTTCTCTAGTATGAAACCCAATGATTCCCCAATCCTGCAACTCTTTCCTCGAGGAGAAGGGTATTCCCTTCTAAGTTCAAGTCACAATCAGCTCAAGAGGAGGGGTAGATAAAAGAATGGATGCTAGATGGTGTAGCTACCTATCCTAGGATGCTCGACCAGTGTAGTCAAGTTACGCAGTTGCAGGCACGCATACATATGACTTTGAAGCTCAAGCTCACTTATTGATTATGCAAATATGTACACTCCGTCAGGCATTTTATTTTCAATCATACTTGTCCACTTTTTTGGAGTTTTTGATTGATTTTTTTGAAATACTATATACAACGGTATTTACATAAAGAGTTTTTTCTCTTGAGCCAGTAGACTATCCCTCTTTTGAAGCATTATTGCAATCCACACTCTCTTGTCTTGAGACGTCTCTTCTACTGGACGAGTTGGGATGCACTTCCCTCCCTAGACGAGGACAAATTTTTCCATTTGTGTGTGTCTCATACTGGTAAATCCAATCCCCACAACACTCTAGCTGAGTTGAGCCAAGTGGAAGTTGCAGGTGTCCAAATTAGGTCATTATCAACAAGAGTCGTGCATGTGTTTTGAAATACTCTACATAGGAAGTCAAGAATACATTAATCCAGGACTCATGATTCTCAAAGAATTAAGTCAACAAGACCTAAAGTACCTCAATTCTAGTTCTTATAAGGCTCTTGTGATTGGTAAATTTAATGTACAACCAAGCTCCAATCTACGGATTTTACTTAAACTTGTTCAATTATCAAACTCAATTCAAAAAATGCGAATGCTATGCAAATGCTATGCACAATGCAATGGAAATCTTTTTGTGATATATTTTTCAAATTTTTGAATTTTTTATGTATTTGTAAAACTATTTCGTAAATTTTATGAGATTTTTCAAAATGATTTTGCAAATGTTTTTGGTATTTTTTTGTTTTGCACATGGTTTTGGGATTTTTCAAAACAAAAGATTTTTGTACTAAAAGATATGCACAAATATTTACATGGGGATGCATCTTATTATTTACAAGAGTTAGGGTTTTAAGAATTTACATAAGGGATTTGTGATTATATAAATATATATACAATTACTAAAGAATTTTTATGTGATGTATATATTCCTCAAACTTATTTGAAAATGATTTTTCAAACAATTTTGAAAAATATAGTTCAAAATAATTTTTGCAAATATTTTTTACAATTATTTACAACCGCTTAAGATGTGATCGAGGATAAGATGCGAGAAAACCGTTTATGATGGTTTGGTCATTTGCAAAGAAGACCAGTTGATGCACCAGTTAGGAGATGCGAGTGTTGAGATGTTGAGCCGGCTAAGAGAGGTGGGGACGACCCAAGAAGTGTTGGAAAGAGACCATACAAATGGATCTTTGCTTTGTGGATATAATCCTGGGATTGACCAAAGATAGATCTGAATGGAGGTGAAGAATCCATGTAGCCGACCCTACTTAATTGTTGGAAAAGGCTTTGTTGTTGTTGTTGTTGTATTTACAAACATTTGAAAATCATTTTGCAAAGTTTTTTCAAACAGTATATATAGATTTTCCAAAAGCTTTTGCAACCATTATCCAAACTATTTGCAAATAGTTTTTCAAAACGTTTTTTTTCACATGAGGAAAAGGAATTTTTACAAACAAAAATCTTTTTACAAAGGTTGAAAGTATTTAACAAATTATTTTCCAAATAGTTTTCAATATTCAAAAAGATTCTCAAACTATTTTTCGAACATTTTATGAAAAATATTTTTACCCGATTTTTTAATCAGTATATTACAAAAAGAATTTTGGGGAATAATACACATATTTTATATTGTGATTTAATGATTTTTATCAGTATATATATAGTTTTTATACATAATTTTATCCATATTTATTATTAAAAATACAAAGTACGAGTTATGGCTAAAGTATATAGACCCCCTATACTTAGCTTGAGCTTTGTCCACATAGATCAGAGAGAAAAAAGAGGACATAACTTGTACTGAGTATAGAAAAGCCTAAAGAATAAAAGAATGAATGGATTAGAAGTCGACCATCCCCCTACTCTTAGGATCAAATAATCCTAAGTATAGCAGACTGTACACAAAACAGGGAGGGTCAAGGATGATAATGAACATATCGTACTAAGATTGTCTCCCCCTATACTTAGGGTGAGATATCCTTAAGTATAAACAAGAAGAGGAGACAGTAGAAGAGATGAAAAATGAAAGAGCTCGGGGTGCACACCCCCCATACTTAGGACAAAGTATGTCCTAAGTATAGAAGACTGTCAAAAAGGGGTGACACCTTTTCAGAAGAAAAAGAAAATTGAAAGCAAAAAGAAGAAAAGAAGAAAAGACGGATGAAGATAGAAGAAAAGATCGAAGAGAATGTAAGCATCACCCCCCTATACTTAGGGTAAAAGAGCCCTAAGTATAGGCAACGACAAGAGTAATGAAACAGGACGAAGAAAGAACACTCGGCTCATCCACCCCCCATACTTAGGATAAAATACATCCTAAGCAAGGTAACACACCGAAATGGGTGGACGAGAGAAAATTGAAAGCAAAAAGAAGAAAAGAAGAAAAGACGGATGAAGATAGAAGAAAAGATCGAAGAGAATGTAAGCATCACCCCCCTTTACTTAGGGTAAAAGAGCCCTAAGTATAGGCAACGACAAGAGTAATGAAACAGGACGAAGAAAGAACACTCGGCTCATCCACCCCCCATACTTAGGATAAAATACATCCTAAGCAAGGCAACACACCGAAATGGGTGGATGAGAGACACGATGGATAGTCAGAGGTAAACGAAAGCTGAGTGGATGTACAAATGATCAAGAAGGTAGAAAGTGGACCTTCTTGCGGGATCTCTGAGGAATAGATCTTATAAGGTGTAGGTCGATATCGGGGTCCTTAGCTGACACAAACCAATCATGATCGACCTGATGAAGGTCCTCAGTGATATCAAATCAAAAAGGCACGAACTGATTGGTGGAAGTAGTATGTCTAGGTCTGACCTTGGGTGTCTCGCATATATCAAGGTGAAAAGGCTCGAACTCATCAATGGAAGTAGTCCAATCATTTTCAGCCTGACGATTCTTAGCTAGGTCGAAACGAAAGGGAACGAATTCATTTGTGGAAGTAATAAGGTCATGTTCGTCCTCTATGGCCTCAACCGGATCATCAACATCATCAGAAGGCTCAAATTGATTGATGAAACAATAAGATCAAATTCAGCCTCATCAGTGTCTACAATATCTGCCCTCCGCTCGAAGGTATCATTCATTTAAACCCTGCGGATGTAATCAACACAGTGCCAATCACAAGAAGAGGGAACCCCAAGGTCTTCGCTTTCTGAGTCTTCCACCCCGTGGAGGAATTCTCGGGTCTCATCATCGATCATAAAGGAAACCTCTCGGATATCAGCATATAGGTCATAAGACTCGGGGTCAGCTAAAGTAGGCGTAGTCACATCAGGTGCAGATCTCTGGTCGGCAGTAGGTGCAGTAATGACCACTGCACTCCCGTCATCAGGATGGAAATGAATCTCTCCATATCCAAAATCAATAAGGACTCTCGCAAAGGTAAGAAAGGGTCATCCAAAGATGATTGGAGAGTGCTCCCTGGGGGTTGGGGTCTCCATGGGAAATACGACAAAGTCGACAGTGTAGCTTTTGCCCTTAATCCAAATGATAACATTCTCTAAAATACCCTTCGGCCTCTTTATTGATCCACCAGCAAATTGAACGATCATCCTAGTTTTCTTGAGATGCCCTAAGTGAATAGACTGTACCAACGGCAAGGGTATTATGCTAATCGAAGAACCACCACAAGGGGAGAGTGATCACATGAATAGTCAGAAATAGTGTACTGGTGAATGGTGTAGCATTATTCCCTTTCATAGAAGAAGGGTGATGTGTGATGGCGTGGGCAGTGGCCATGGTCAAGATATGACGCTCAGATCTGCTCCTTCGCTTTCTCTTCATGGGTTGAGGAGCAGATAAATGGGTCATGGCCTGGTGAAGTGGGTCATTAATGAGGCTAAAGAATCGGTTCCGCGGCTTTCTCTTTTATTGAAGAAAGTAGTCGGTTGTAGCAGAAAGACGCGTAACAAAAAGAATCGATTCTTGAACCTATCAAATAATTACGGTTTTCGGTCGGAAAACCGTTCACTAATATTTTACCAGGCAAGTGTTCCTGGGTCGAACTCAAGGAGGAAAAATAAATTCCATAGCTTTTTGTCCTCATAATTTTATTTTTAATTCTTCTCTAAGTGGTCAAGTCAAAGCTCCTCTTTTTTATTGATTTTTATTTTTATTATTTTTATTTGATGTTATTATTTTCAAATTTTTATTTAATTTTCAAAAATGGATATTTTTCAAAAGATTTACTTATTTTATAATAGGTGAATAATAGCTAGGTGATACTATATAGTATGGTGAACGGGGTTCGAGCCGCAAGCTCGAACTACACAAGAAATCAAAACAGAACGAGACGGCTTTCGATGAAATCAAAACACGTCGAAAACTTGTCAAAAATTCACGAAAATTTTATACTAAGTAGCTGGGGTAGTTGTGTAACTACCCTCAAGAAATCATCAAAATCCGAGATCACAAGAAAAAGAAACAACCCATACAGCCCAGGGGCATAAGCGCAAGAAAAACTATTTAAAAAGTTTGCAATTCGGTCCTCAAGGACTGTTCTGAAGAAAAAGTAAACAAAGTTTTATATTTAGGTCCCTGCGAAGGGACCTAAATGCAAATAAAGAAAACTTGTGAAGCGGGCTGAAATTCTTGAAGCTGGCTGGGTGTAATTTGTAAATTTTTCACCGTTTCGCGTTAGACAGCCGAGATTAGAAGGCAACTTGCGCGGATCGGACGCTTCAGATTCTGCCACGTGTCGCAGGCCTGTAACTCCTCTGTTCTTGAGGTTGTTGCAGCTGCTGGCGACGAACCTTCTTCTCTGATTTACTCCGGCTGATCTCCGATGACTTTGACGCTCTGGCGGGGCCAGAGGGGTGGCTCCTCCACCCCTCGAGCTCGCCCGCGGTAGAAAGGTGGCCGGCGACGCTCCGAGCGGCGGTGGAAGCGTGTCAAAGATGGCGTCTTCAGCTCCCTGGAGGTAGATCAGTCACGGCGACCCATCTTTGAAGTGGCTTTTGATGAAGATGATTAGCTTCCAGATGAAGAGAAATAGCTCGCGATGAAGAAGAACCTGCAATGAACAAGAATATATGCTCGATTCGTGTTGAATCGGCCCACAGATGATAGATCTCAAGCTCCAAAGTTAGTAAAAATCTTAAACTTCCAGCCAAACAACCAGTTGCGTGAAGAACGACAATGGTATGATGATTGATTTGAAACGAAATTAAACACGAATCGAGATGGGTTTTGATATGGCATCTAAGCTAGATGATCAAACTACCTTAAGAACAAATTAGCCACGCTAATCGTGGCTCGCAAATCGAGAGAAAAACGAAATAAAATGGAGGAAAAAGCCTGGGGAGTCTAGGTGTATTACCTGGACGAAGAAGCTCGACGGCGGCTTTTGACTGGAGCGAAACGCGGCGTACGCGGTGATGCAAGGCGGCGTGGCTACCTTGGAACCTCCTCCGATCTTGCTTCCTCCACGCGAGCTGGCTTGCAGGTGCTGTCACCACTGGAGCGAGGCGGAGCGAGGTGGGGAAAATGGGGGATCGGGTATACTGGAGCTGAAGCTCTGGCAGTTAGGAGAGTTAATGGTTAATGGCGGACTTGGGAGCTATTTATAGGAAGATTGGCGTGGGCTCCAAGTCGAGATGGATGGTGGGCGATGGAGAGGGAAGTTGGGGGAAGAAGTTGGACGGATTGGATCGGTTGGAAGTCTCTAGAATCGCGTGGGATAATTGGTTGAAGTAGGCCAGTCGAGCAGGTCCGGCGTTAAATACAAGAAGTGTTAATAAATTATTTTTCTAATTTATGGCATAATTACTTTTAATAAATAATAATAATTATTTAAAATATAAATATTATATTAATAAATATGTGGTTATAAATAGGTTTTAGATTTTCTTAGTTTAATAAGTAAAAATTAATTTTATATTTTCTTAATTATTAGGGTATTAAATAAGGTTTCTACGAATTTTTATAGATTTTTATGAATTAATTTTCATATTTTAATAAATAGGGTTAGTATCTAAATAGGTCATTTATACCTATATTTTAGGGTTTTTGATTTTATTAAAATAATAAATAGTCTCCAAAAATTATGAAATAATTTATGGTGAAACTATAAGATCATGAAATAATTTAGAAAATATAAAATCAAGAAAATGATAAATAATGTGTGTTACATAAAATAAATAGCCCAGAAACCCTGTTGTCTTTTGGTCCCAAAACCGACTTTTTGCAAACGGACTCCGAATTCGATGAAACACCTTTATTAATTAGATAATATTATTTTATGAACTTTAAAGGTGAGTAGAGTGAAATTGGAGTTCGTATGAGGAAGTTATGATGTTCGGAAGTTGAGATTTTGACAATTTGCAGGCTAGGTTTCTTGGCATATATACAGGGTAATATTTTTAACTTATTTTTATATTTTTATATACATTTTTTGAAATAATTAGGAGAAGAGTTTGGTGAAAAATATGTTCATATGAAATAATTAAAATTCTTTGAAGTTTTGTATTTATTTTATAAATAATGAAAGGTGTATATGTGTGTGTTAAATTATTTTTCTCTGGTTTTCTTTCCTTATCTCCCCCTACTTTTTGGTTTGTCGACCAATCCATGCTGACTTGGTCTCGGGGGTTGAGCTATAAATATATCTTACAGCTATATTTATATTTTAAGTCATATTGTATATTTATACATATATTCAATCTGCCTCTTTCTTTATTTTTCTAGTTCTTTATTTATTTACATGATTTTAGTGGTTAAAAGTGAATATTTACACATGAATGGTGTTTTGTTAAAATATGAGAATTAATGGGTATTTACACGTATTTATTAAAGGGTTTTAAGACAAAATGCGACAGAAAAGTTAATGAATTATGGATTCATCAGTCATCAATGATCCCATGAATAGGAACTACCAATTCAGGTTCAGTCAACATTGTTTTGAATTTTTGGACTCCTTCATACAAGGAAGGAGGTCATAATCAACATCTACACAAGGACGATGAAGAGCAGTCTGTACATTGCCATCCTTGGGATGAAAGGTGGGACATAAAGTGAGTGAATGTGTCAGCAAATGATCTGGCATGTGGGCCCTCTCCTCACAGTCTGAATCAATAAAGTGTCTCTGAATTCTTTTTGGATTTTTGAATTTTTCTCATTTTTTGTATTTTTGGCGATTGCAAGTTCTCATGGTTGTACTCAAATGAATCCATAAATCTAAAAGTGAATCAACAATATGGATCTTATTTAGGCTAGTAAGGTCGTCAATCCTCAACTTCATATGATCCTCGATGTGGGTCAAGGTCTCAAGTATGGTCTCTATGAGAGATGACTCCCAAAGTTCAGTCTCATGTGGGCGAGGTAGTGAAAAATGTGACCCTGGTGGTAGGTCAACATCCGAGTCCTGAAGCAGTGGGTTAGGTGGATATGTACAAAAAGAAGGATCAAGAGCAAGATATTCCTAATAACAGGGAGGTGGATCAAAATCAAACTCTGCATCCTGAAACAAAGGATTAGCCGGATATGTACAAAAGTCAAGAGTAAAGTCCTAAAAAAATGGAGGTGGACCAGCTGGAGGGTATGAGGAATCCACAAAGTTCGGATAAAATTCGCTCTAGTCAGCCATATCTGAATCAAAAGGAAAATGATCAAGAGAACACAAAGTCAAATCAAGAGATGTGAGAAAAAGGCGCAAATGCACAGAGATGATCTAGTACGCACACAAACAATCACAAACGAACTCACACAAAAAAAACCCCTCAATTCACCTAATCAACACTGTGAAGACCGTAAAAGTTGGGTCTTTTTATCTTGAGTGTTTTAGAGTTAGGTGAGAAGACAAAAATTGTACAAACATTTAGGAGGCCTGGGATTGGGGCACTAACCTTAGTGTGTACGTGAAAAAAGTAAAATGAATACAATAAGGGGCTTACTCTTTCCAAGACAAATATTTTTATTTTTAATTTTAAGCTCGAGTAATATTAGTAATCTCAATTTTATTTGTTCTAACTTTTTTTGTATTTTTAATAAGAATGCATGAGCCTATCGAGGAGTCAATTCCTTTAGCAACCTAGGTGATCAAAATCAAAGGAACAGACTCGGAAAAGCAATGCAACCGACAAATCGATGATGAATGCTAAAGCATATATGCTCACCTTGCCTCCAGCTCTCTGCATGCAAGGATTCTAAATAGAATTGAAACCTATCTACTTGCAAATGCAAAGCTAATGAAATCACCCTAGATGAGAATATACTATTAATGTGAAGAACAATATGCTAATTATTTAGAAATGAGACCAAGGTCCGGTCTTCGATGCCACTCGATGCCTGCCATAACGAGTTCTACATGCACTGTATGAGACCTCTGTCAGCATGCGGTCTCAAGTCCAAATAAATAGAAATTCAAAATTTGACTAAGTCCAAACGAGGCTATATGTGCATGCAATGGTAATTAAGTGTTTGGCCATAATCTATCGTCAAGCAGATCCTACAACTATGCCTCAATATAACCAAACAAAGAAAAATAAAATAGTGAAAATAAAGAAAAACAAAAGCTATCCAAAACACAACAAAACCGATGAGGCTCCCAAGGGAACGATCCCTCGGGCAGTGGACCTCAAGAAGTAGGGCAGAGATGTCTTGAGAGTCCTGAATATTACAAATTATTGTCTCTATCACTTGAATTACACAGATAAATAAATAAATAAATACACACAAGTTTTATCTTCAGAAATTCCTCCAAGTCCTTCTCTAATGCTTGTTCATAATATCAACTCCTCATCTTGGGGGATGCATTGAATCTCCTAAGAAATCTGCCCTCGATCCATGGTCCCTCACATCAAAGACAAATAAGGAAGCGATGATTAGACAATTCAATAATATAATATCAAGAAAATAAATAAAGGAGAAAATAAAGTTAAGCAAGAAGACACTAGTAGAAACCAATCTACGCGTCGTTGCTCCCCGACAACAGAGCCATTTGATGAACTGGATTTTGTCGAGGTATTGTCAATTCACAAGGAGGATCAACAGTCGTCGAAGCGACCTCATATGAAACCCTGATTCAATCAACAATTAACCCACAATAGGAAATAAGCAATAAAAAGTAAATTTTGTGGAGTAAAATTTATTAGAACTCTACAATAAATCTATATAGTGTGCAAGTATGTAGAGGTCTAACACATGGAGCAAACGGGAGAATGGTGCTAGTGAATGTAAAAATGTGTGCTTCGTATTGTCTATGTACTTTTCTGGGTTGTAAATTTTGTTTTTTTTTGTTTTTTTTATTTTTTAATTATATATTTTTATTTTCTTTTTATATTTTCTGATTTTTAATTTCCTTTTCTTTTTAAATATATAATATAAGCTTATATAAAGCTATATATATACAATATAGCGTAATATAGATACAAATATAACTAAAAATAAACCAAAATTGCATAATTATTTTCTTTGGATTTTAAATATTTCTTTACTATTTTTGGGATTTTAAGGATTTTTCACTAATTTATATCGATTTTTAAAGTCAAAAATATCCCAAATCAAGGATTAAATAAATAGGCCAAATTAATTTGAAGCTTAAAAATATCAAATAAATTTGAAGATTAAAAATATCAAATAAAGTCCATAATTCTTCAAATAAATTCTAAAAATAAATAATAATATAAATCAAATTTAAAAATAGAAAATAATATTTTTGGAGTTTTTGATAATTTTTTAAATTTTTATAAAGGATTTTGAGTCTTTTGGATTTTTAGATATTTTCTTTTTCTAATTTTTATGATTTTTGGACCGAAGGAGAAAAATACTCAAATAAATAAAATATATTTTGGGAATTTTTCAGAATGATTTTATATTATTTATGGTTTTTAAGCTAAGCACAAACTTTTTTTGCTCTTTTTTATTTTTAATAAATACTAAAAATCCCTAGATAATAAATGTAAAAATAGGATGTGAAAATATATTGTAACATGAGCTTAACCATATAAATTTTGGAGCAAGGAATTATTTAATAAATGGATGAAATGTAAAGAATCAATGAATTGGCAGGGGCATAAATGTAAATAAAATAAAGATCTGGAGACTTTCTGTAATTTTCACAAAAATATAACACTAGAATAGATATTTATTGGACCAAATTGCAATACAAAAACTCCCAATGTATAAACTGCAAAATGCTCGCCTCATGTGGGACACGTTAGGAGCTGGCATGGACTAATTTGTAAATAAAAATAGTTCAGGGGCTTATTTGAAAATATTACAAAAATATATAAATGATATAGGAATATTTCTAGGTTAAATATTTAATACAAAAAGTAGGGGATAAAGATTGCAAAATACCCCCTATATAGCGCAGGCAAATGGCTGGATTATGTTCACTAGTACATGTGTTAGATAGAGGGCACCCGATACCTCTTCGTGGATCTACAATCATGATTAGAACATAGATTAGATTTGACGGTCAATGAGGGCACAGATCCAACGGTTGGCGACTGATCTGGGTGGCACTCATAATCCAACGATAAGGAGACCCTGAGGACAAACTATTGAAGAACTCCATATGGGTTCAACTAGTTGTACCTCCTTGACCATATGTTGTATTCATCTTCTGATGCAGCCTTAAACTTTCTGGAGGGACTCTTGAGATTTAGGAGGTGGCAAGAGGATCCAGGGCTCAGTGGTGGAGCCATGGATGTCGAAGAAGCAAATCGATCGCCTGGAGCTTTTTGTAGGCCTAGTTCATCCCAGAAAGGGTTTATTTGGCTTTCACTCCTGCAACAAAAAGAAGGGGTAACCACGGAGATGGGGTTCCCCTACTTATTGAGCGAGATCAATGGTTGGCGGGGTGGGATGGTAGTGCTTCGGTGATAGGGAAAAGAGGAAGCAAAGACGGACCAGATCATGATCGATCCAGGTGGATGGGTAATATGACCTAAAAATCAGATCGCGGCATTTTTAGAGAATGAAGTTGTCAGTGTAGAAAAAACCGTGAAAACAGATCTTAGATCGTATCAAACAAATTCGGTTTTCGGTAGAAAACCTACACTAAATATTTATCCGGGTAAGTGTGCCTAGGTCGAACTCAAGGAGGAAGAATAGAAGACTTTGATTTTTTTTAAAGAATTATTTTTGCAATTTTATTTTATCTCTTTTAAAAGTTATCAAAGAAAGGATAAACACTTTTTATTTTATTTTATTTTTATTTTTCTTATTTGATTTTAATCTTTTCAAATTTTTATTCAATTTTCAAAAAGGGATATTTTTCAAAAAGATTTATTTATTATATAATATGTATATATAGGTAAGTGGTACTATATAATAGGTGGAAAGCGGATCGAGCAACGGGCTCGAACTAAACACGAAAACAAAACAAAACGATGCGGTTTTCGAAAAATCAAAACTCGATAAAAACAAGATAAAATCACACGAAAATTTAATACAAACTAGATGGGGTAGTTGTATAACTACCCTAAAGAAATCAACAAGAAACAAAGTCAAACGTGGTCCAAAGATCCCCTACAGCCCAGGGGCATAAGCGCAAGAAAAATATTAAATTTATTTTGCAAGAAGGTCCTCAAAGGACTGTTCTGAAAGACAAATAAAATTGTTTTACATTTAGGTCCCTGCGGAGGGACCTAAATGCAAATACTGGAAACCTTGGAGGCAGAGATAAATTCTAGAAGTTCTCTGGAGTTATGATGCAATTTTCTCACCGGTTCAGAATCAACGACCAAGATTAGAACGTTATGGGCGCGATCTGACGTCTGTGGGGAAGCCACGTGTCAACCACATGTACCTCGCCTGTTCTTGAATCTGTTAGAAGTCTAGCGAAGGACACGTCTTCTCCGACTTTCCTCCGACGATCAGCTGCGGCTTGGGTGCTCCGGCGGGGCCAGAGGGGTGGCTCCTCCACCCCTCGAGCTCGCCCGTGGTAGGTGGTTGTCGGCGGCGGCTCCGAGCGGCGGTGGTTCGACGATGAAGACGGCGGATTCAATGATCCTGGAGGTTGATGAAGCCTGATGTCTCCTCTTTGAAATTGATTTCCATGAAGACAAGGGCTTCCAGATCTAGGGAAATGGCTCCTGGTTGAAGTTGAACCTGCAAACAATAGCTTGATGTGCTCGATTCGGTGAAGAATCGGCCAATGGATGAAGAGTTTGCAAGATCAAAATGATGAAAAATTTAGTTTCCAGAAGAAATGCGAGATTGCGTGAAAATGTTGATGAAATGAAACGTGAATCGAGGTGGATTTGAAACGAGTTTGAAATGGAATTCAGGGAAGCGTCTAACCTAAAGGATTATACTACCTAACTACGCAATCAACGTTGCTAATTAAGGCGCGATGATCGAGAAAAAATACTGAGAAGATGGAGGAATAGGTCTATGGAAAGTCTAGGTGTATTACTTGGACGAAGTCGCTCGACGGACGACCTGGGATGGAGCTCCACGCACACGACGGTGGCGATGCAAGGCGGCGAACCTCCTTGGAACCTCCTCCGACGATCCTTCTTCCACACGGTGTAGCTTGCAGGCGCTGTCACCACCAAAGCGAGGCTGATCACGGCTGGGAAGGAAAGGGGTCAGGCAACTGCAACTGAGTTTCAGGTTGTTGGAGAGTTAGGTTGGCGATGGCGGATCTTTAGGGGTATAAATAGAGAGAATGTGTGAGCTCCAAGTTAGGATCTAATGGCAGGCGATGGTGTAGGTTGTTAGAGGAGTAGATCGGATGGCTTAGATGGTCTGGAGGTGTTAAGATGTGTATTCGAGAAATGGAGGAAGGCGACCAGTTGGAACAATCCGGCATACCAGATTCTTGAAGAAGATAACCCAGGTGCTGACAAGTGTCAGCACCTGGTTGGCCCAGATATTGAAAATGTTTGTAAATTCGATATTAAATAACAAATAAGGTTATTTTAAATAGGTATAAATACAAGAAATGTAATTAAATTAATTTTCTAATTTATGAAATAAATACTTTTTACAAATAATAAATATTATTTGAAATATAAATATTATATTATTAAATATGTATTTATAAATATGTTTTGTATTTTTAATTTAAGAAATAAATAATTAAAAATTAATTTTATATTTTCTTAATTATTAGAATAATAAATAGGGCTTGTGTGAATTTTTGTGGATTTTAATAAATTAATTTACATATATTGATAATTATGGGTATAAGTTAGCTAGTTCATCTTTACCTATATTTTAAGGTTTTTGATTTTATTAAAATAATAAATAAACTCTAAAAATTATGAAATAAATTATGGTTAAAATACAAGATCATAAAAATATTTAGAAATTATAAAATTAAGAAAACTATAAATAATATGTGTTATATAAAATAAATAGCCCAGAAACCCCGTTCTTTTTGGTCCCAAAACCGACTTTTTGCAAACGGACTCCGAATTCGATGAAACTACCTTTATTAATTAGAGAATATTATTTTATGAACTTTAAAGGTGAGTAGAGTGAAATTGGAGTTCGTATGAGTAAGTTATGATGTTCGGAAGTTGAAATTTTGACAATTTATAGGCTTGGTTTCTTGGCATATATACAGGATAATATTTTTAACTTATTTTTATATTTTTATATACATTTTTGGAAATATTTAGGAAAAGAGTTTGGTGAAAAATATATTCATATGAATTAATTAAAAATCTTTGAAGTTTTGTATTTATTTTATAAATAGTGAAAGGTGTATACAGTATGACTTAATTTATTTTAATGGTTTTCTTTCCTTATATCCCCCTACTTTTTGGTTTGTCGATCAATTCATTCTGACTTGGTCTCGGGGGTTAGGCTATAAATATACCTTACAGTTATATTTATATTTTAAGTCATATTGTACATATATACATATATCCAATCTGCCTTTTTGTTCTTTTCTTGAGTCTTTATTTATTTACATGATTTTCATGGTTAAAAGTGAATATTTATATATGAATGAGGATTTGTTAAAAGATGGTAATTAATGAATATTTACATGCATTTGTTAAGGGTTTTAAGACAAAATGCGACAGAAAAGTTAATGAATCATGGATTCATCAACCCCCTATACTTAAACTTTGCTAGTCCCTTAGCAAACACTTATTTGAAAACTAAGTGAAAAAGAAAGAAAGTTAGAATGAATTTTTTAAATCAATTCATGAGAACAGACAAAGGATAGAGCACGATCCGGCCTAAAACAAGCATTTTGTCGGAACCTTAACTAGGATTAGGATTTTATCCTCAACAGTCCTCAAGTTCCACAAATCCTTACTCAAGATCACTTCATTGGCTAGTTTAGACTCACTTATTCATATCGCAAACTCTATCATCCTTGAAGTCAACTTGTACAGTGTGTGAATTGATTTAGCTCTTCCTGCTTAGAGAACCGAAGAAACCGTCAATCCCGGCTATACACTTCTATGGCTTCCTCATCCCGCTACTCTTTCCTCAGGGAGGGAGGTATTCCCTTCTGAGTTCAGTTCTGCTATGTACACAATCGAATATAGAGAGAAAGTAGAAGAATGAGAAAAGAAGTGGAGTGCGACCAGTGTAGACGCATCTCCTTGTGAAGCTCAACTGGTGTAGCTGAGTCTCCACTAAGATGTGCAGGCATTTTTTGTGGAAGCTTGGACCATTGTGGTCTTATTTGGTGGCTTCTGCTTTGTTTTGACTTTGTAATTTGCTTGCACTGCATTCATCCTTTTGTGCCTCGACGGATATAGCATCTTTTTATTCCGTCCCTTTTTTGAGGTTTTAGAAAAATTGTGTCAGCAGATCCTTCCCTCATCCGAAGCAACTATCACAACCCCAATCTCTCCCGTCGTTAGACGTCAATGCCGCAAAGACAAGGATAGAAATGCACTACTAAGATGTACTGCCCTTCGTAACTCCATGCGAGTCGAGCTAAGTGCAGAGTGCATGTGTTCAAGATTGGTTCACTGGTGTAGAGTTGTATGGATTACTCCAAATGGTATACTTAAGCACATATGACTTGATTTCCCGAATATGGTCTTATGGAACCAAAGATTTTAAGTCAAAAGACCTGAAGAGTCCAAATTCCATATCCTAACTTGGCTCCTTACAACGAAAGTTAAAGGTCGTAATCAAGCTCCATCCTTTAGACTAGACTCAGTCCTTAGTTCCAGAAATCAAACTTATTCTGAAAAATGCGAATGCAAATGCAACCATGTTTTTGTGAAGTATATTTTCTGGATTTTACTCATTTTTATAAATTTTAAGGCTTTTGTAATTTTTATGGATTTTAGGATTTTGTATTTTTTATGGATTTTATGGTTTTTATAAACAAGTTTTTTACAAGAATTTTACAAGATATATTTTATTCGGGTTAAATATCTAATGTATTTTACAAATTTTATCTACAAAGTA
This sequence comes from Ottelia alismoides, assembly GCA_037367405.1. NCBI lineage: Eukaryota > Viridiplantae > Streptophyta > Magnoliopsida > Alismatales > Hydrocharitaceae > Ottelia > Ottelia alismoides. The sequence continues at coordinate 231,136 of JAZKJV010011158.1, read as the reverse complement.
TTTTACAAGGATTAAATGGTTTTTACACATGTTTTAATAAATAGGATTTTAAATTAGTATTATACACATTTTAAATACATATTTTAAGTACATATTTTAATTACAAGTTTTAATACAAGTTTTAAACATATTTTACTTATTTACAAGGATTTTATAAATAAGAAATAAATATATAAGTGGATTTTAAATTAACCCTTACCCACTTTTATGGATTTTATAGATATAGAAAATACATAAAAGTACGAGTTATGGATAAAAGTATATATACAATATATAAGCACCACCTATACTTAGCTTGTGCTATGTCCTCATTGCATCAAAAGAGAAAAAGGAGGACATAACTCGTGCTATGTAAAAGTGGGTGAAAAAGAATAGAGTGTACAAGTCAGTCAACCCCCCCCCCATACTTACGATCAGGTCATCGTAAGTATAACGGGAGAGCAAAAACGGGATGACTGATTGAAAAAGAATAAATAATGAAAGTTCAGAAAAGAAAAGAATACGAAATCATCGAAATCACTCGGTCCCCCCTATACTTAGGATAAGGCATCCTAAGTATAGAAAAGAGTGTAGCCAAAAATCGGAGACCAGTGATTTGTGAAAAAGAAAGGTTATACAAAAGAATCAGAAAAAAATAAAATGTGAATCAGCAAACAATCGGTCCCCCCTATACGTAGGATCTGGTATCCTAAGCATAGAAGATGAGCAAAAATGGGGACAATTGTGGTCTACGAAGAATAAACAAGTGTTGTGGATCTCCAGAAACGAATGGCTCAAAAGAATGTGTACAGGATGATATGAAATGAAAGAATGATCATGATTCCTGTACAAAATAGATCATTTCAGTGCAGGCCAGATGATCAGTAGTTTCGACGAAGTGCTTCAGCATCTGCCCGTTAACCACGAACGGTTCTGCACCAGGTAACACATCTGATATTGCTATACTGCCATTGTCGTGCACCGTTCTGACTATGCACGGTCCTTCCCACTTGCTTTTTAATTTGCCTGGAAAAAATCTCAATCTCGTATTGAACAACCAGACTTTCTGCCCTGGGACAAAGCTCTTGTGCCGAATATATCTGTCATGCCATTTCTTCACTTTGTCCTTATAGATGAGTGTGTTCTCGTATGCTTGATTTCGAATCTCTACCAGCTCATTCAGATCTATTTTTCTCTTAGCTCCTGCTTTCTGTGCATCCATCAATATTTCTCGAATTGCCCATTCGGATTTGTGCATGATTTCTACAGGCAAGTGGCACGGCTTTCCATAAACTAATCTGAATGGTGAAGTGCCTAAGGGAGTTTTGTATGCAGTATGATATGCCCAAAGAACCTGATCTAGAAGCAGTGACCAGTTCTTCCTATCTGGTCGTACTAGTTTCTGAAGAATTGATTTCACCTCCCTATTTGAAACTTCAGCCATGCCGTTCGTCTGTGGGTGGTAAGGAGAAGCTACTCTATGATCAATGTCGTATTGCTTCACTAGCCTTTTCACCTCCTTATTAATGAAATGGCTACCCCCATCAGAAATAAGAATATGAGGGATCTCGAACCGTGAAATAATGTGTTCCCTTAGGAACTTGCAAAAGGTTTGACTGTCTGCGGTTCATGCGGGTATAGCCTCCACCCATCTACTAACATAATCTACAGCGAGAAGAATGTACTCAATGCCGCTGCTAGAAGGGAACGGTCCCATGAAGTCTATGCCCCATGCGTCAAAGATCTCGCAAATAATGACAGGTCACATCGGCATTGCATCTCTGGCACTGACTGTCCCTACAGCTCTCTGACCATCTGGGAAACTCTTCATGAATTTGCAGGCATCTCTAGTAAGAGTCGGCCACCATAATCTGCTCTGTAGTACCTTCTGCGATGTCCTCTTCCCTGAATGATGTCCTCCTGACTATAAAGAATGACACAAAGTGAGGACACTATTATATTCCTCCTGAGGAATACAAGGCCCGTAAATGCAATCCGGTCCTTCGTGAAAAAGAATCGGATCCTCCCAATGGTAATATCGTGCCTCAGAAACTAGTTTATCAACTCGGTTCTTAGGCCAACCCTGAGGACTTTTCTACATGACCAGAAAGTTCACTATATCTGCATACCACGGAAGTTCGGTAACCGCAAAGATGCTCTCGTCATGAAATCTCTCCGCGATCTCTGGTGTGTACTCATCTGAAGGTTGATCTGACTGTAATCGGGAGAGGTGATCAGCTACCACATTCTTTACCCCAGGTTTATCTTTGATATCCAAATCGAATTCCTAAAGTAATAGAATCGATCTAAGAAGGCGTGCCTTAGCATCCTTCTTTTCCATCAGAAACCAGATAGTTGAATGATCGGTGTATACTGTGATTTTTGAGCCAAGCAGATATGATCGAAACTTATCTAATGCAAACACTACTGCCAACATCTCCTTTTCTGTCACTGTGTAATTTCTCTAAGCATCATCTAAAGTTCTGCTGGCATAGTGGATGGCAACGGGAAGTCCATTCCTCCTCTGTCCTAATACAGCCCCGACCGCAAATTCTGAAGCATCTGTCATGATCTCGAAGAGTAGAGACCAATCAGGCGGCTGTAGGACAGGAGCACTGATAATCTTCACTTTCAGAGTGAGGAAGGCATTAAGTCATTTATCATTTAACACGAACTCGATGTCTTTGCCTAATAACTCAGTTAACGGTCGGGCAATCTTGGAGAAGTCTTGTATAAACCATCGGTAAAAGCCAAAATGCCACAGAAATGACCGTAATTGTTTGATGTTGGATGGTGGTTCGAGTTTATTTATGACATCCACCTTGGCCGGGTCAACCTCCATGCCTTGCTGGGAGACGACGTGCCACAACACGATCCCGTGAGTAACCATAAAATGGCTCTTTTCCCAGGACAGAACGAGATCTACCTCACAATACTTTTTCATAACATGGTCTAGGTGCGCTAAACAATCGTCAAAGGACTCACCATAAACTGAAAAATAATCCATAAAAACCTCTAGAAAATCACCGACCATGTCCGCAAAAATAGCAAGCATGCACCTCTGGAAAGTAGCAGGAGCGTTGCACAATCCAAAGGGCATCCGTCTAAAGGAATACATGTCAAACGGACATGTGAAGGTGGTTTTCTCCTGGTCTTCAGGAGCAATTGATACTTGGTTGTATCTGGAGTAACCGTCAAGGAAACAGAAGTACTCCTTCCCTGCCAACTGTTCTATAACCTGGTCTATAAAAGGCAAAGGGAAGTGGTCCTTCTTCGTCGTGGTGTTCAGCTTTCTTTAATCAACACATACTCGCCACGACGTGGTTACTCTCTTTGGAATCTCCTCTCCACTCTCATTCTTAACCATCTGAATTCCCGACTTCTTCGGGACAACATGTAATGGGCTAACCCATTCAGAGTTGGAGATAGGATAAATGAAGCCTGCATCGCTCCATTTTGTAATCTCTTTCTTGACAACTTCTCACAAAACCGGATTCATCCTATGCTGAAACTCTCTGGAGGGTTTGCTATCATGATCGAGATAGATATGATGTGAACACAAAGCAGGATTAATCCCACGGAGATCGGATACAATCCACCCAATATCCTTGCAGTTTCTTTCTAAAATCTCCATCAGACGAGATTCCTGATCGTCGGTCAAAGATGAGCTGATAATGTCCGGAAATCATTGATGTGGACCCGCAAGGAAAGCATATTTCATGTTTGGTGGCAAAGTTTTTAACTCTGGTAAGGTAGGATCTGGATCTGCTGAAACATCCTCTGTATGTGTACGGGAATCTGTATCGGTTGTGGATGTGTCTGCGATTTGATTATCCACCATCTTATTGTGCTCTAGAGTCAGACTACAGAAGATGTTCAAGACATCATCCAACTCCTCAGACTGATCAGAGGAAAACAACTCAGCTAAATGAAACTCTGTCTCTGGATCATCTGAGACGGAGGAATTGTGTAAAGTTTCTGAATCTGAAAGATCTGCATTAAATTCGTTAGAAGTCTGATCCCTTTGCTTCTCATCATCCAGACTAAAATATAAAGTTCCATCGGAAGAATCACCTCCTGTGGTCTCGGACCCATCCTCAGTTAGGAAATCTTGGGTCTCTACTTGATACCTTTCGAGGTCGTCAAGACGGACCTCATCCATGTAATCACAGGAGGCTAAAGAACTCAGAAAATCCGAAGATGCATCACTAGGTGTGTTTGATTCTCTCGCCATCTCTATATGTACCTTCTCGCCCTCGGCGCGAAAAGATACCTTCCCTGTATCATAATCGAATAGAGCCTTTGCCGTCTCTAAGAAAGGTCTCCCGAGAATGATCGGGGTAAGGTGTAACTGTACAGGGCAATCCATGTCTAGGACCGTAAAGTCCACTGGGAATTGCAGACCCTGCACGGTTACGATAACGTTCCTAAGTATACCCTTAGGTCTCTTTACGGATCTATCAGCAAACTGAAGGATCGCACAGGATTTGTAAAGAGGACCTAACTCGAGCTTATCGAGTAAGGAATAGGGTATCAGATTGATTGAGGACCCGTTATCTAATAGAGTGCGATCGAAATCGGCTTTTGCGATCTCGCATCTGACATAATGTGCACCTGAGTCTTTCTTCTTCTTCGGTAACTTATTCTATATCGTACAAGATGTAGCCTTAGTCAAGACATGTTTCTCTGTTCGGGATCTCTTTTTCCTACGCGTGGTGCATCGGTTTTTCAATTGATTCTTAAGCGTAGGAAACTGATCTAAGGCATCGTGAAGCGGGATCTTCAAAAAGATGTGATCTTTGAGTAATTTTTCGATCTCTGGAGTCACAGTATTCTTTTTGTTGTTTTTCTTTCCTTTTCCAAATAATGCATCGGGAAAAGGAACAAAATCAGAAGTCAGAAAATCAGAATTTTTATTTATATCAGAATCAGCTTGTACATCGAGAGTTTCAGAATTATGTACAAAACTCTCTAAGACAGGGGAAGAAATGTTTTTCTCGAGATTATCTGCCTGATCTGGCATGGTGTCATCGTCTGATTCACCAGTGTCCATATCCGCTGTGTCGGCATCGCTCCCGTCTCTTGAATCTGCAGGATGGTCCTCATCATCTAGTTGGTTCTCCTCCTCGGCTTCAAAATCATTCGGCTCATGGATCTGGTCGTGCTCCTCTGGTGCCCTCTCCTCTACTCCAGCAGGTGCTTGTGGTGATCTACTGCTCCTGAGACGAATGAAGTTAGATAAAAATTTAGGAAACGAGATATTACTTGTAGTGTCTACCTGATCTGGATGCGTCCTCTTATTTTTCGGGTTCATCTGAGGCTGGGTTGGGAGAGTGATCTTTGGCGCAGTTAACTCATCCAGACGATGATTAACCTGCTCCATCTCGGTTTTGTACGCAATATGGAGCGTACTCAGCATGTCCATGATTTGGTTGAGTGCCTGGGCCTGTGAAGACATCTCTGGTTCGGTGTGGTGGCCCTGGCTTTCTCCTCTCTCCTGCCTTGGTGTGTACTGCTGAGAGGTGGAAGGCTGGGTGTATCACTGAGGTTTGGAGGAAGACTACTACTGCTGCTGATAAAGATAATTCGATGAATAATGAGCAGGGTGATGATATGAATGTGGTCTCTGGTGATAGACATTCGGGTGAGACTATTGTGGCGTGAAGCTCTGGCGGTGCTGGAAATTCGGACGTCCATGCTGCGGATGACCATACGGCTACTGTTGCTACTGATTTGGTATACTCGGCTGCTGAATCGGAGTATACCAAATACCGTTGATCTCGAGAGTGGATTGCGGCTCCACCTCCATCTCTGCGGTGTTGGTGATCTGGCCGGGATTGGCATGAGATTGATCCTCATGCCAATCAAGCTGCGGAGTCGCTGGCTCGCTCTGTACGAAGTGGATCGGACGGGTGGGCGGAGCGAGTAAGATCCTCTGTGCGGGTTGTGTGGTCGAAGAAGACTGGCTCTGCTGATACTGAAGCTAAAGGTCAGACACCTTCTTCGACAGATCACTCAGCTGCTGAGGTAGAGATGAGAGTTTCCCCAACTCTCGCAGCGGTTGTAGGTCTTGGACCTGCTTGTGAATCACATCCACCAACATTAGCTTCTCACTAATGTATCCCATGTTGGTGTTGGATTCGGAATCTGAGATGTTAGCCACCTTGTGATGTTCTCAGTGATGTGGTCGCTGCGGGGCTTTCTGAAATGCCCGAGTAGACTCTACGACTCTCGAGTTCTCAGCCATCCCTTCGAAGATGGCCTAGACTGACTCGGCGTCCTTGTTCAAGTAGATGATGCCACATGCGGCACTTACGAGCCCCTGTATTTCCGGCTGGAGTCCTCCAAAATAGTTCTGCACGAGTACCTTCATCGGGATCTCATGATGCGGGCATCTCTCCGTAAGATCCTTGAATCTATCCCATGCCTCATGGAAAGATTCGTTCTGGAGTTGCGTAAAGTTGGAGATCTGGCTCCTCATCATGTTCGTCCTTCCTAGAGGAAAATATTTGTGCAGGAAGATGGACTTCAGATCGTTCCATGTAGAGATTTCCCTCCCCAGATGACTCAGCCAGTAAAGAGCCTTATCGGCTAAGGCAAAAGGGAAGTCCTTGAGGTGTACGGCCTCCTGCGTGACTCCAGGGTAGCAAGTCGTACTGCAAATCATCTCAAATTGTTGCAAGAAGGTAAACGGCTCCTCTGCGGCATTCCCATAATACTTGGTAAGCAAAGAAATGAAGGACGGTCTCAGCTCGTATGGCCCTTGATTCAACGGTAGCCGAATCCAATGGTGGAGCGTTCTAGCGCCCGGGTCATACTCATCCCGTAAAGTTACGGGAACCGCAGGCGGTAACCGGTTCCTGGCCCCTGCTCGCAGTGTGGCTATTTCAGCATGTAGTTCATTATGAACTCTAAACTGTTCTCGAATCTGTAGATTCATCTGCTGAAGTGTATCGAGAATTCATGTAGTAATATCTGCGTTTGGATCTAGTCTTCCTTCATGCTGCTCCTCAGCTGGATGCCTCTCTTCTACCGCTGGTCCTTTACCGCGAGCCATCTGATAGTCTGTAAAAGAGAAGCTCTCGTAAGAACTCGGCGAAAAATCGGCTGGAGATCTAGATGATGTATCGAGGCAAGGGTCTGCCTCAATTTTCTGGCCAGGATGCGAGGGATTCTGGTTCTGACTCTCCCCGAGATCAGATGGGACCAGCTCGGGAAGAGGGTCATCCCGAGCCTGTGAAGAAGTACGTTCGACGGTGGACGTTCGAAAGCTCATGGAGTCTGAGCAGAAAAGTCGTCAAGACGTCATCTTCGATGTCAAGAGCATTGATCGGGAGAGCATGATGTACGATTCAAAGGAGATGGAAAAATGCGAAAGCCACAGAAACTCACACCCCACAAGCAAACACAAAGCAAACCCCGTGTTCACCAACTCAACCCGATGAAGACCGAAAGAGTTCGATCTTTTTATCTTGTCAATTTTAGGGTTGTAATTAGCAAACATGTTTTTCGGTTATCGCGGGCTGAGCGAGCTAATAGGTGCCCGATGGTTTCTCCGAAACACTGGCCCGAGTCCTTACAAAAGATCACTCGCACTCAGCTAGTATGGGAGTAAGTACGGACCGTTTCCGGCTACCCGTGTTACTTGAGGACGGAGCCTTGCGTAGTGTCCTCTAAACCTCCCACTCTGCTAAGTAAACCCGGACCGTTTCCGGCTACCCGAGTGTACCCACTGAAGAACAATGATCAGGTTTATGAACTAAGTAGTATTTCGCGGGAAATACGGGGTTTGGGCTCTATCCTTATATGTCGACTCTCGCTCGCGCACTCTGAGAAGTTGTGCGGGGTTTACTCTCCCAAAACAAATGAATCGGTTTACGGCTTTTAGATCAGATATGTTTAGCAGTCCCGATTTTATTTTGCTGTTTTGTAAATTTTTGGGTTTTTTCAAGCAAACGTCTACCGATTTTTTTTCTTTTTATAGAAACCCTAAAATCATGCACCTAGGTTGCGAGTCCTAAGACTAACTACGTAGGCACAATCAGATAGAATCAAAAACCTAAGCAAGCATCTAAAAAAGCCGCGGAAAACCAATAAGCGAGAAAAACCGCAGTGGGTGCCCTGATCCCTCGGATACACAGTATCCGGCGAATCAGACCCCGATAGAAAATGGGGGGGTTTGTTTATTGTCTATTACAGTTTCTCTCCCTTTCTCTCTCTTTTACAAATATTACACTAACTAAATCTACCCTCTGCAGTCGACTCGTGAAGAAAGAGCTGGCCTCTGCTCTTTCAACTGATTCGGCTTCCGAAGAAGCCGGCTGATCCTACAGGCCCTGCAAAAATAGTTAGCAGTGTTGGAAATGCGAGCCCACGACGAGCCATTATGCAATAAATGTTGTTGCAATTCACTCCTTGATCTGAAATGAAGAATACATAATTTGCATAATAGGTCCCTTAGTGCAATTAGGGTTATGTACCATGGCCATCTTAATAATCATACAGTTGTTGATTCAATTATTGAATCATAGAGGCTGGTGCGTAGATGAATATCTAATGAGTTAGATTGAGGACTCATCAAGCACCGTCAAATGATTATTAAGAGATGATCTCCAGCCTGAGTAGGAGATAGCAATCCTATCTCATTTAGGTTGATATCTCACCGACCTCTTGATGCAGGTCCTCTGCATAGGAATAGAGATTCGGAGGTGTCGGATGAGTTAGGTCAAAGAGTTGACTTAACGAGATCGAGATAACCAAAGTCCTATATCATATGCTGTCATGATATAGGCACACATCCTCTGACCGGAGACAGATGTGTTACTATATGTCTGAGTATGTACATTTGGCAGACCAATAGGTTGATGGCCTAATCAAGGTCTATACACCGGTGCGCTGGTGTGCATATAAGGGCATATGAGTAATACGATCTCTCAAAGGGATCATACAGGTTCACTACTGAACCGGAAGACATGAGCTCACTCATGAGATATTGGGAAGAATCAAATTCCGTGCGCACGGTCGTCTCGCTTTGGAAGGTTGACTGAATTTGTAGGTTTGATATATACTTTTGGAAAGTATATGATCAAGACCTAGGTATGATATATGCTTTTGGAAAGTATATGATCGATACCGACTTCCAATAATCGAATGAGAAAGATTGAACTCTCAACAAAGATTGAACTCTCATATTATTTGCTTAAGATATGATGGTAAGCATATCTCTTACATTGAAAGTGATTAAGGGAATGAACTTTCATTGTTGACATGGCAAGACAACTTTGATATAAAATTCCTAATTCAAAGTATAACATGTATATATATAAATATATACCCTTATGCAAATTACTTATTTCAGATAATCCTTCATTAAACCCACTCAATTTTATACTCATTAATAACCAGTAGAATATCATGGATTGGACCCTTGATCCAGATATTGTACTTGTGATTGGACACATAATGTATGTGGTTGCAATGTGCAAGTTTCCTCATAATAATGAGAAGTGATAATTAAATAAGACAATAGGACTAAAACCCTAGGGTTTGTATGTCTCTATAAGTCTTGATCTCATTGAATATACTTTGGAAGTGACATATCGATGATGATCGTAATTATCAAATAATCCTTATAAAATCAATAAAGATATTTTGGCATACATATGTGCTCTTGACATTTAATCATAAATGACATGGTTCTCTGCATCATGTAGAATGGTAGCTCTATAAGAGATGAAGTATTCAATTTGTTTGAGTACCTACCTGAACCTATACTTTAAGAGTTTAGATGGATGTAGATGATGAGTGTCATCATTCTACTGTCTATACTCTAGTCATTCATGAAGCTTCATAATATTCATATTGTATGAATTAGGTGAAGCATGTATAAATGTCGAAATGCTCTTACATTAAATTCTTTTGAATTTAATATAAGAGATCCTTAGTCTTAAGCAATGGTTGTTTATAGATAAAGGGAGCACAGTGGAAGCATGGGTTGGACCCAAGCAAGAAGTATAATCAAAGAGTTGATTGTACTTCTGTGACTTCCATATGACATCCAAAGAGTTGGATGAATGCCAATGCTGCAATAAGTTGATGTGTTAATAGTATGACTATCAAGTCTGTCTAGAATCCTCAGAAAAGGACTCGGATGGAGCATCAGTATAATCTACATATAATCATTGAAATTGACTTACTTATTTGATAAGGTAAAGTCCAATAATTGTATCTCAATCTTCTAATAACACTTGCAATTGGTTGCATATGTATTAGAATATTAGAATTTTGATCTTAAGGTTCATTGATCATCCATGTTGAAAGTGATGCAAGTGTTGCAACAATTTCCATGAGATCAATAGACTTCATATTTTCAGTGGGAGCCCTTAGTCTTAGAGAATGTCTCTATGACCTAGATATTAGAATACCCTCATTATTTATTTCTAATTGTTGGATATAAACATGAATTCTGTAATAAATCTATCATAAAGAGTTATGATGGAAATATTTCAGATAGTAATCTAAAATCTAGTGGACTCTATTAAATTAGAAAATTATTGAATGGTTCATTAAGATTTCTAATACTGAAAATTAAACCTTTAAAAGATCAATAGGAGGATAAAGATCATTTGACAATGATCTGGCATCAAATTTTGGACATATGTCTGTTGATGAAATCAATGGACTGGTAAGACATGAAACTTTAGATTGTCTAAAGATTCAAATCTCACATACTTGTGAATATTGTATTCAAAGTAAAATGTCTAATACATCCTTCCTTGGGAAAGGTATAAGATGCCTAGGTATTAAGGATCTCATACATATTAATGTATGCAGATCATCTATATCATAGTAAACATTATGGATATGTGATATCTGTTAATGATTATGTATGATATGAGATCTCTTCTCTTCACCTAAGAAACCTTTGAAATGTTCAAAGATTTCGCAATTTTGGTTTAGAACCAAAGTTTGAAGGAAGATGAAATGAATTTGATCTAACCAAGGTAGCCCGTACCTATTAGATGAATTCAAGGAATACCTTATGGAGATATGAATATCATTCCTATCTCAATCCTCCTAATGAACCTTAACTCAAAGGAGTTGTAGGGAGATACAATTGATCATGTGTGATATGATTTAATCAATGATTAATCCTAGCATAATTATCTCTTAAGTTTCCAAGATATATATGTAGTAGAGACTGCATTATATACTTAATAAGGTTCCATGCAAGTAAGCTGGAATCTAGCACTAGAGAGTGCTACTTCATTAGGAAAATAAAGGATGGTATTAGATACCTACTTTATGACCTTGAGATTCTTCAAAAATCTCATCTTTGAGAATATGATTCTTATAGGATGACTCTCTTGAGAATCAAGATGAAAATGAAGTAAAGGAACTCATTTAATCTTGAAAAGATAATGAGGCTCCTGAAATCGGAAACTAAAATAGATAATTAAAGATGAAACATTAATTCCTCTTCAAATAAGTTTGAGGATGGATTCCATGTGTCAGTTAAATCTGAAAATGATCGGACTTCATGTGATGAAGCTCCTGAGGATCATGACATGGAAAGATGGATGTTAGCAATAAAAGTCTAATGTAGACATCATATACAAGTGTTGTATATGGACCCTCGAGGATCCACCTATATGGGTCAGACCCATTAAAGTGTAAATGGATCTTCAAGAGAAAGAGGGAACCTGATGAGAAGGTATAGACCTTCAAAGCACGGTTCGTAGCCATGAGCTACACACCGATGAGAAGGCATCGCTTGCGATAAGACTTGCTCTCCAGTGACCTTGCTTTAACCCATCAGAATATTGCTAACTATAGCTACACAACTTGTCTATGACATCTTCATGGTGTGAGTCAAGATTGCATTCCTCTATGAATACCTCTCTGAGGATATTCATATGAAGTAGCCCTAGGGCTTCATGGTTGAGGAAAGCAAGGTATGCTAGCTGAAGAACTCCATCTTTGGACTCCAATAAGTTTCCTGTAGTTGGAACATAAGATTTGATGAAATTGTAAATGTTGTGATTTCAGATAAAATCTTGATGAACCATGTGAAGTTTAGTGGGAGTGCCATTGTGTTCATCGTGCTAAATGTAGATATTATTCTAATCATTTAGAATGATATAAGAATAATAATAAGTGTTTTATAATTTGGTTGTTCCATACCTTGAAATACGATTTCAAGGATACCTCTTATATCTTAATTCTGAAGTCGTTCAGAAGCAAAGAGAAGAGGGTATTGGGACTATCGCATTAGTAGTACACCTTGGACTTGTTCCATTTTCTGGACAATTCCAAGAAAAGCTTCCTTCCCTTAAGATGTGGTAGTGACCTGTCTAGAGGGATAGCACCTCAAAGAGTTGAGGAAGTGAATGCTAGAACTGCTTGCACTTGTGCATCAGTTATGAGAAGCTGAATGTATTCTAGGTGTGTACAAGAACCAGATGTCTACCATGCCATGGGAGTAGTAAACTGTTACTAATCCTGCTATGGAGATAAAACACTTGATTGCAGTAATAATAATATCTTCAAAGATGATAAAACTTGGAGATAGTGATCTCAAAGTCTTATCTTCAAAAGTTTAAGATCTTGTAGATAGTGATCTATAAGGGTCTTGACTGCAGTTACCTTAGGAGATAGAGATCTTCAGGAATGAAGGTATTCTAATAAGGATTATGGGAATACTGGTTATGTAAATTAATAAGATGTAGTGTCAAGGACACTATAACCAACAAAATTGAGTATCGGTTGCATGAGATGCAACATTCGCATTGGATGCGAGCACTATTACTAGGAGATATGCAATTGCCGTAAAAGGACTTGGCGTAGTCTCTTGGGAGCGGAGTGACTGATCAGCTTACCTAGCTATTTTCTAAATAGCCTATGATTGTCACATGAGTGTGGGTTTAAATGATTAGCCCATTAATGGCTCTTTAGGCTAGTGGGAGATTGTTGGAAATGCGAGCCCACGGCGAGCCATTATGCAATAAATGTTGTTGCAATTCACTCCTTGATCTGAAATGAAGAATACATAATTTGCATAATAGGTCCCTTAGTGCAATTAGGGTTATGTACCATGGCCATCTTAATAATCATACAGCTGTTGATTCAATTATTGAATCATAGAGGCTGGTGCGTAGATGAATATCTAATGAGTTAGATTGAGGACTCATCAAGCACCGTCAAATGATTATTAAGAGATGATCTCCAGCCTGAGTAGGAGATGGCAATCCTATCTCATTTAGATTGATATCTCACCGACCTCTTGATGCAGGTCCTCTGCATAGGAATAGAGATTCGGAGGTGTCGGATGAGTTAGGTCAAAGAGTTGACTTAACGAGATCGAGATAACCAAAGTCCTATATCATATGCTGTCATGATATAGGCACACATCCTCTGACCGGAGACAGATGTGTTACTATATGTCTGAGTATGTACATTTGGCAGACCAATAGGTTGATGGCCTAATCAAGGTCTATACACCGGTGCGCTGGTGTGCATATAAGGGCATATGAGTAATACGATCTCTCAAAGGGATCATACAGGTTCACTACTGAACCGGAAGACATGAGCTCACTCATGAGATATTGGGAAGAATCAAATTCCGTGCGCACGGTCGTCTCGCTTTGGAAGCTTGACTGAATTTGTAGGTTTGATATATACTTTTGGAAAGTATATGATCAAGACCTAGGTATGATATATGCTTTTGGAAAGTATATGATCGATACCGACTTCCAATAATCGAATGAGAAACTTTTCAAATTTTTATTTAATTTTCAAAAAGGGATATTTTTCAAAAAGATTTATTTAGTATATAATAGGTATATATAGGTAAGTGGTACTATATAATAGGTGGAAAGCGGGTCGAGCAACAGGCTCGAACTAAACACGAAAACAAAACAAAATGATGTGGTTTTTGAAAAATCAAAACTCGATAAAAACAAGATAAAATCACACGAAAATGTAATACAAACTAGATGGGGTAGTTGTGTAACTACCCTAAAGAAATCTACAAGAAACAAAGTCAAACGTGGTCCAAAGATCCCCTACAGCCCAGGGGCATAAGGGCAAGAAAAATATTAAATTTGTTCTGCAAAAAGGTCCTCAAAGGACTGTTCTGAAAGAAAAATAAAATTGTTTTACATTTAGGTCCCTGCGGAGGGATCTAAATGCAAATACTAGAAATCTTGGAGGCGGAGATAAATTTTGGAAGTTCTCTGGAGTTATGATGCAATTTTCTCACCAGTTCAGAATCAAGGCCAAGATTAGAATGTTCTGGGCGCGATCTGACGGCTGTGGGGAAGCCACATGTCAGCCACATGTACCTCGCATGTTCTTGAATTTGTTAGAAGTCTGGCGAAGGACGCGTCTTCTCCGACTTTCCTCCGACGATCAGTTGCAGCTTGGGCGCTCCGACGGGGCCAGAGGGGTGGCTCCTCCACCCCTCGAGCTCGCCCGCGGTAGGTGATGGTCGGCGGCGGCTCCGAGCGGCGGTGGTTCGACGATGAAGACAGTGGATTCAATGATCTTGGAGGTTGATGAAACCTGACGTCTCCTCCTTGAAATTGATTTCCATGAAGACGAGGGCTTCCAGATCTGGGGAAATGGCTCCTGATTGAAGTTGAACCTGCCAACAATACCTTGATGTGCTCGATTCGATGATGAATCGGTCAATTGATGAAGAGTTTGCAAGATCAAAATGATGAAAAATTTAGTTTCCAGAAGAAATGCAAGATTGCACGAAAATTTTGATGAAATAAAATGTGAATCGAGGTGGATTTGAAATGAGTTTGAAATGGAATTCAGGGAAGCGTCTAACCTAAAGGATTAGACTACCTAACTACGCAATTAACGTTGCTAATTAAGGCGTGATGATCGAGAAAAAATACTAATAAGATGGAGGAATAGGTCTATGGAAAGTCTAGGTGTATTACCTGGACGAAGTCGCTCAACAGGCGACCTTGGCCGGAGCTCCACGCACACGACAATGGCGATGCAATGCGGCGAACCTCCTTGGAACGTCCTCCGACTATCCTTCTTCCACACGGTGTAGCTTGCAGGCGCTGTCACCACCAAAGCGAGGTTGATAACGGCTGGGAAGGAAAGGGGTCGGGCAACTGCAACTGAGTTTTAGGTTGTTGGAGAGTTAGTTTGGCGATGGCGGATCTTTAGGGGTATAAATAGAGAGAATGCGTGAGCTCCAAGTTAGGATCTAATGGAAGGCGATTAGAGGAGTAGATCGGATGTCTTAGATGGCCTGGAGGTGTTAAGATGCGTGCTGGAGAAATGTAGGAAGGCGGCCAGTTGGAACAGTCCGGCATACCAGATTCTTGAAGAAGATAACCCAGGTGCTGACAAGTGTCAGCACCTGGTTGGCCCAGATATTGAAAATGTTTGTAAATTCGATATTAAATAACAAATAAGGTTATGTTAAATAGGTATAAATACAAGAAATGTAATTAAATTAATTTTCTAATTTATGAAATAAATACTTTTTATAAATAATGAATATTATTTGAAATATAAATATTATATTAATAAATATGTATTTATAAATAGGTTTTGAATTTTTAATTTAATAAATAAATGATTAAAAATTAATTTTATATTTTCTTTATTATTAGAATTATAAATGAAGCTTGTGTGAATTTTTGTGGATTTTAATAAATTAATTTACATATATTAATAATTATGGGTATAAGTTAGCTAGTTCATTTTTACCTATATTTTAAGGTTTTTGATTTTATTAAAATAATAAATAAACTCCAAAAATTATGAAATAAATTATGGTTCAAATACAAGATCATAAAAATATTTATAAATTATAAAATTAATAAAACTATAAATAATGTTTGTTATATAAAATAAATAGCCCAGAAACCCCGTTGTCTTTTGGTCCCAAAACCAACTTTTTGCAAACGGACTCCGAATTCGATGAATCCACCTTTATTAATTAGAGAATATTATTTTATGAACTTTAAAGTGAGTAGAGTGAAATTGGAGTTCGTATGAGGAAGTTATGATGTTCGGAAGTTGAGATTTTGACAATTTATAGGCTGGGTTTCTTGGCATATATACAGGGTAATATTTTTAACTTATTTTTATATTTTTATATACATTTTTAGAAATAATTAGGAAAAAAGTTTGATGAAAAATATGTTCATATGAATTAATTAAAAATCTTTGAAGTTTTGTATTTATTTTATAAATAGTGAAAGGTGTATACAGTATGACTTAATTTATTTTTACGGTTTTCTTTCCTTATCTCCCCCTACTTTTGGTTTGTCGACCAATCCATGCTGACTTGGTCTCGGGGGTTAGGCTATAAATATACCTTACAGTTATATTTATATTTTAAGTCATATTGAACACATATACATATATCCAATCTGCCTTTTTGTTCTTTTTTTGAGTCTTTATTTATTTACATGATTTTGCTGGTAAAAGTGAATATTTATACATGAATGAGGATTTGTTAAAAGATGGTAATTAATGAATATTTACATACATTTGTTAGGGGTTTTAAGACAAAATGCGACAGAAAAGTTAATGAATCATGGATTCATCAATGGGTAACTGAGATGGGCAGAGAAATGGGAGGGCTAAGTAGATGAGGTGATAGGGATGGTCACAATAAGATATAGATAGTGGACAGTGGCCAGAGCTTCTATGGCTCCGGCGAACCCTAATCTACCCAAATCTAAACTAAAATAACATATCAAAAGTTACTTAAAATGCGAAAAGATAAAGACATGAAATAACTTTACTTAGAAAAGTGAGGAATGACGCCTCGATTAGCCAGAGCTAAGAGTCAGGCGAGGTCTCACTGGAGGTAATGGAACCAGCCGTCCGCCAGGCCTCCAAACTGTGAATCCTCTCTAGAGCAAGTTTTTACCATGTTGAAGAGCTTGGAGGGATCGAAGGGGCTGAGCATATGGATTGAAGGAATAAAAACCCAAAAGATAAAGTCAAGGTGATTATGTACAGGGATGCGAGGGTCGAGGTATTGACCCAAGGTTTTCACGTGACACAATGATGGTACGAGGTAGGGAATAGGTGCGCGTGAATGGTCATTGAGTTGTCAAGATTTGCCATTAAGGAGTCGATGGTCATCGGGGCATGTATCAATGGGTAGAAATTCGAGAAGAGAGGGGAGCGACGGCGTACTATGGCGGTCTAGTACTGGGGTCAGAGTTGACCGTAGGTAAGGGGGTGTGGCCTGATTAGGCCACGTCACCCGTAAAAAGACAAAACCAAAATAAAAATCAAAAATAAATAAAAAAATTAGTAAACTGATTTTATTAATTTTAAGTTAAAAAATGTTTATTATTTTATGTAGTATTTTAATATGATTTTTATTTATTTATCTGATGTTTTTTATTATAAGTTAATTTTTAAGGCTTCATTTATAGGTATATTCATCTATATTTTGTATCTTTTATTTTTATTAAGCATTTTGTATTTTATTATTTTATTTTTTTATTTATAAAATTATAACATATTTTTATATACACAAATATATTTTTATTGTATTTTCTTTTATATATATATAATATTTACACTTATATAAATATAGGTGTATATTTATTATATAGGTATACGTAGAGGTATTTCATCTATGTGTTTTGTATGTATATTTTATTTTAATGTTTTATTTACGGTTTTTTTATTTAAATATTTACATATACTATTAATAATATTTACAAAATTGTAAAAATAAAAAATGATAAAAAAAATAAAGAATAAATAAATTGAATATTTCATTATGGTACATTGTAAAATAGGTGTCCAAAACCTAACTCTCACACCTTAACTCCAAAAACTATGAAACTGCCTTCATTAAAAATCTTATTAAAATTTATATAAAATCAATATGATTTTTGTACAATTTGAGTTTTTATTTAGGTTATATGGGTCCGGGAAGTTGGAATTTGGGCTTTTTATTTTGAGTATAGAAAGTATATTGTATATTATTTTTGTATGAAATCAATTTTATTATTTTCTTGTATGTTATTATCTACAAATTTCATGCACAAAGTTTATTTATTTGAGGTATTAAAAGTAGAAAATAAAATAAGTCCCAAAAATGAGTTACTGATGAATTAAAGAATGAAACTTATTGGTATTTTTTGGCCCGTATCTCCCCCTACTATATTTCTTGTCGACATAATCATCAAGATGCCTAGGTCTCGGGGTTTAGGGTCATAAAATACCTTTGTCATTTTATTATTTTTCTTTTCTTTTCTTTATTCTATAATTTGGCATTAAAATTTGTATTTTATACACAATAAATGGAATAAATAATGAATGATAATTTGTACAAATTAATAATGCTATTTACATGCATTAGCTAGGTTTTTAAGGCCAAAATGATTGAGTAAAAGTGATGAAATTGTTATTCATCAATAATATGAATCAAATTCACATTATTCATGGTAATTAAATCACATTTAGTTATCCATTTCTCAATTCTTAGATATAATTCAACAATGGAATTATTCTTGAACTCTTTCAAGAATAATGCGCTCTCTTCGCAGATACTTGGAGATAAGGATAGGGCTATTATACGTTCCACGTATAGTGACTTGGATATTGAGATCATATCTCAAATCCAGATCTCATGGACCTCTCATAGATGCTTGATTAAATCAATACTGTAAATCTAATCTTCTCATTGCATCTGAATCACATTCAGATTAATGTCCAACACTTGGACCAAGATCAGATCACTTCTCTACTGAGAGGAGCCAATAACATCCAGACCTGTTTCATTACTCCCTCGAAATGGAAGCGTCATGGTTATACAATCATTTGTGATCACATCATCCTCATGTATTAATAACACATGTACATTCTGCATACTGGAAGACCTATAATAAATCTGAAGATATAGATCAATTTTCACTATCATCTCCAGGGCTTTATTATCAAGTTTTTCATTCAAACATTGGGAGTTGGTATCGATCATATGCTTTTCAAAAGCATATATCATACCTAAACATTCTTTTCATGCTTCCAAAGCACAATAACCTACCTCATGAGTGAGCTCACATCTTACGATTCACAAGTGAATCCGTATGATCCCTTTGAGAGATCATATTACTCAAAAATGTACATACTCAGACATATAGCCATACATCTTTCTCCGATCAGAGGATGCATGCCTATATCGTGACAGTATCTATATAGGTGATGAATCCATGATTCTCACACTTTATTCTTTTATTTTAGCTCTTTTGCTTGGCAAAACATCATGCGAATTCTTGTAAATACAATAAATTAGCAATTTGCATGCCTGAATTAATATTGCATACTTAGCATGCATTTTTGGCAAAAATAAAAGAACAAAGGAAAAGAAAAAGAATGATGTATTTAGAATAAGTATAGATCGACCCAAACCCTAAGAGAGGGCTAAGCCTTGACCCGATCGCAAAAATAAAATAAGTAGAAAGAGATAAGGTTCACTTTGTATTGTATATATTGCATATATTTGTACACCTTATTTATATATTTATTTCTGATAAAATAAAATAAAATTATTCTCTCACACCCTTGTACATATTTCTAGAATAATTTCAAAATAGAATAAAAATAAAAACATAAATAAAAATAAAAAATAAAATTCTCCATTCATTATGTAAAAGACATGTGTATATATTGTATATATTACATACCCAATTTATTATATACAAATAGTTATTTGTAAAAATGAAATAAAAAGTTTTTAATACTTCTAAATTTATGTTGTAAATAAATAAAATATAAAATAGGGTATTTATGTAAAAATAATAAAATAAAAATACTTGTACATAATACATAGGTATATTATACCTGTATATAATACTATATATTGTATATACATTAATTTATTTTCCATAAAAATAATAAAAAATATAGAAAAAATCTTTGAAAAATAATAAACATTTTTTTATTTTATAAATTTCTAATTTAAATTCATTTATTATTTTTTATTCATTTATTTTTATTTAACTCTTTGTTTTATCTTCTAGCGTATTTTGTCCGAATCCTGGGTCGCTTCTGATTGGCCCACATTAGCATTGTTGACCTAGGTCAACTAGCCCCCTCTCACCTTTTTCTCTCGGATCAGGTTTGCTATGCTTTTCGTCGAATTATCCTGACCCGATCCGAACGAGTTTTGCTTCGATCTGGGGCTCTGACTAAGGGGTGCAGATCCCTAATCCTCACGTGGCATTCACCCTTATGATATGTACCTCAGTTCACGGGCTTCTTCCCAATCTTCTCGGGCCTGGCACACCTATAAAACCTTTGTCAGCCCTCCCCTTTTCGAGCACCGTCGGCTGTTCCACTACCTCTGTTGCACTAGCCTCTTCCTTTTCATAATGACAGAAAGAGAGGGAGCGATTGCGGGCATCATTTGGAGCATTGCAACCCCAGGTCCAACGACACATCATCTCAGCTCTGCCGTGAGGAGCTTCGGCCTCTGATCGTACTGACCATTGAGGCCATCACCGTCGTGGACTCCGTACACCATCTTAGGCATCTTACTTCACCCATAGGTACTCCGTATACTTTAATTTCCTGCTCGAATCATTTCATCCTCACTCCGACGATCATACCAAGCCCATGTTCGCTACCTCACCCCGACACTCGCACGACCTCAAACAACCCTCATCCATTTCTATGTCGTGCTCCGCAACCCTTCCCTCGAGTCCTGCCACCGGGTTGGAGTCGAGCATCAGGTCGATTCCTCCTCCTATTGGAGACATGACCCATTCCCCCCTTTCCTTTTTCCGATAAATATTTGTGCCCTAATCCTTCGTCAGAGCTTCATCTCCGAGCACACACGTTTTCCTATAGGATAGAGCATAAGAAGACATCACGTTGAGGTCGACTCATCAGGAAAAAGTAGCTCCAGTACCCCCTGCCTCTCTAGGACATTCTCCTTGGTCCTGGCCCCTTCTGAGCATCCCAGCAGCTGTGATTGGACGTCGGCAACTTTTCCCCCATCAGAGCAGCTCTGGAGTTCACCTAATTCGTGCATATTGGCTAAACAAAACTTGTCGGCGGTGAGTTCTTCGTCGATTCATCCAAGCAACCTTCCAACCGTTTGATCCAGGACCTCTCCAGTTCTAATATCCTCTATCTGATAGCGGAGGAGCTTGGACCATTAGATCCATCTAAGGATCGCACCAGAGTCGTTCATCGTCGAAGGGGTATTCCCCAATCTTGACAGTCCATCTATAAGTAGAGACCCTCTCGACCATTGGATAGCGCGTAATAAGGGGTAATTTCACTTAGGCCCCTCTCTATTTTGCATTTACTTTTTTCCTGTAAATACTTGTGATAGTTTAATTTATTTTGGGTAATTTGCATGATGGACCTTGTAGTTTTTGATATTTGCACTTTGGTCATGTTTGTTTGAACTCATGTCCATCCCCACGTGATGTCTTGGGTTATTTATAGTACTTAGCCCGAACTTCTATGTTATTATGAATTGAATGATAAGTTTCCAGTATTTGCATTTATACCCCTACGAGCATGATTTACGTGTTGTGTGTGTGACTACTTGGATATTTTGCAATTGAGGCCTTGTACTCTCCATTTGTGTTACTATTTGGTCCAAAGCTTTGTTTCAATTACATGTAGGTCCCTGTAAATTACCTATCTCTTATTTAATTTAATAAATATCAAATTAATCCCAAAAAATCCCTGAAAATTACAGCTCACTCCTATAAAAAGTGTCCTGTCTATTTTTGAAAATCCATAAAAAATCGAAAATTGCCTTACAATTCTATAAAAATTCCTTTTGTTGTTTTTTTATGTGTTTCATCTATAGTAGCATTTTTGTTTGAAAATTATCTTTGAAAACACTAAAAATTGCAAAAGACCTAAAAACTTATAAAAATCATATAATATTCAAGAAAAATAAAAAAATCTCATTTTACTTTCTGTTTGTAGCATTTTTTATCTTTTTTATCAAAAAATTGCTCCCCAAGATTTTAGGGTATTTTAGTTTAATTTGCAATTTAATCCTAGTTGTGCACTCTTTCCTTTTTAACCATTGTTTGATTTTTATAAAATTAGAAAAACAACATTTGCAAAACCCTATAAAATTACCAAATACATTTAAAAACATTTAAAATCCAAAAATATTTTTATTGTAATTTTCTGAGCATTTTTAGACTTAATTAAAAATAGAAAAAAATTGTTGTGTGCCTAGTTTTCTTATTTTCTTGAATTTGTTCCCTTATTCAAATTAAAAATTTTGCAAAATTAAAAACCAAAGAAAATATGTCTTTTTATTCATGATATTTAACTACTTCATAGGTTTACTCGTGTTCCTTGTGTTCGACCCTGATTGTTATACCAGGTAAAAATAAATAGCAAGACCGCTTATATTTATGCTTGACTCTTTTTGATCTGTTTCAGTGGTCTATTTTTCTTGATTGGCCGATTTGATTGATTAGGGACAACAACATTGCTTATTTTCCACCTTAGTCGATACGGGATTTTGTGTCAACAGAATGGCACCGTTGCTGAGGAGCACGGCTTAGTAGTCATTTTTCGCTTTTTGATTATCGTTGGCTCTATTTGATATAACGGTTTTCTGACGCATTCCTGTTTTGCTTTTTGTGCGAGGGACTGCCCGAGGATGCTTCAGCTTTCTGTTGGAGTACCCGTACTTGAGGAGGAGTAGGAAAGCAGTAGGATACAGTTATAGCAGATAGAATAGAGTAATTTATTTTTCAATAGACTACTATTATTGTAATATTTGGGCACCCGGACTCACTTGTGTGGACTTTGACTTATCAGGATCTATTTTGCCGAGCACCGGTGTGCTCGAGGGACCTTGCCAGATTTCTCACGGTTTTGTTTTGTCGCCTTTTATTTTCTTTTTGATTTACGAAGTTTTAGCCCCTAGATTTAGGATTTTTGTTGATTGTGACGTAATTAGCTAAGGACCCACACTTAACTGCTCATTTTGTTCCTATAGAATGTAATTGGACCTAGCTAATTATTAATAAGAAAAGGTTAACTTAATTAGTTGAGAGGCCATGCGTTGTTTGAGGTCATATACATCGCGTATAGGATCCGTTGTAGCGGACATCGATCGACCTCTGAGATCGAACTTAGTTCTCTCTCACTCTCTCTCTGGTTAATTAGCTATAGTTCTTCACGATCAATATAAGTTGGTCATCTAAGACTAATTTCTTTTTTGCATCATTTAGTTAGTTTATTTTCTCTCTTTAATTTATGTGCGGATCACCCTACATGTAGAGTGCTGGAGACAGGTACATATTTCTATCTCTACATGCATCATCGTGTTTGATCACGTATCGGCTCTTTCGACTTCCTCACCTATTTTATTGACCTCAAAATAACCCAGGAAATCGAAAAATTCGTTATGCATTGTTTTTATTAGAAAAATACATAAAAAGTGGAAACAAATAAAAATTGTGACTGCTAATGCAAACCAGACCCTAAAATACATCTCATATAAACTCTTTGTTTTGGAGAGAGTCATCCCCTCATTAGTTGATTTATCTGCAATGAGAGAGCGACCTGCACACTAGGCAAAGCCATACCTTAATTTCTTTCAAACTACTAGTTTTGCGGTTTGATATTCTCCAGTGAGGATTTCACCGGGTAGTTGGTAATCGGTCCAGGACTTCCTTAGCAGATTGGGCAGATCAGATAGCCGATAAATGGTCCACACCATATTGGTTGGGAAAAACTAACTGTGGGATTGGGCCAGTCTCCTAGGAAGCATCGGGTTCCCAACAGCTCGCTTAATCTCTTTGATAGATTGATTGATCACCTAAATAAATATGATAAGATTTACGACCGAGCTTTCACGGTCATGAGCTCCAATGTTGAGTAGGTGAAAATTGGGGGTTTGATTTCTGATTTTGTTTGCATTCCAAATCTCATCGTCATAAATCCCTATGTTACGATGATGGAAAGGAGGACCCTTATGCTGCCTTTCACAGCACTCCTTTCCACTCATCTAGGGCAGTTTCAGAGAGCCCCGACCAGCTCTCTGAACCTGAGTTTGCTACCACCATGTTCCCCCTCGATCACACTTCTTCTACCAGTCCTGAGGTGCCAGAACAGAGGCCAGCACGGATTTATGTACATTTGAAGACACCGGAGTTGGGGTCTTTTGCCTTTGTAGAGACTCAAGAGATGGCCAACAGTGAGGGATGCACCGATGAGCAGTCGCGGGGTTCCACATACTTACTTGATCAGGGCGCCATCAACAAGACACTTCTAGCATCCATGGAAATCATGTAGAGACAAATTCGCGACAAGGGAGCATTCATGGCAGAGGTGCGATGAGAGCTTATGGAGATGAGAGATGCCAGAGGAGAGCCGCAGAGACCAGTCGGTGGAGAGATACCAATGGCTGGAGAGGAGACAGACATCCAGATGATCAACACGAGCAAAGGCCACCATGCATGATGAGGCAGTTGCACAACCCTGGTGCAACTCTCACCCACCGTTGATTTCAGCTCCCAGAGATCCTGAGTAATTTTGAGCTTCTCCCCTAGACTATTCATCTTCTGCCCAAGTTCCATGGGTTAGCCACCAAGGATCCGCACCTCCATCTCCAAGAGTTTGAGATGATTTGAAGCACTGTCCACGACAGATACGCGGACGAGGACACCATCAAGATTATAGCCTTCCCTTTCTCCCTGGTCGATCGAGCAGCCTACTGACTGAAACATTTGGGGAGATATGACACTACTTGGGAGCAGCTCTGGATCGAGTACTTGAACAAGTACTATCCACTAGACCGGACCAACGCAGCTAGAGCTTTTATCAACAACTTCACTATGATCGCAAATGAGCAGTTCCACGAGGCATGGGATAAATTTAGAGAGCTCATCGACCGGTGTCCACATAACGAGATTTCCAATCCCAACCTAGTACAGAGATTCTTTTGTGGGCTGACGCTGGAGCTACAGGGACTTGTGAATGCCTCATGTGGGGTGTCCTATTTCGCTAAGGATGAGGATCAAGTCTAGGCCATCTACAAGGAGATGGTAGAAAACTACATGATGTTGTCCCAGACTCGGGTCTACACATAGGGGAAGCCCCTCCCACAGGTTGTGTCCTATCGGAGGTTAACATGGGTGGATGCAAGTCCTTCTTCTTCGTCAGCAGCAGCAGTACATGCAGAGTCATCTGCAGCTGGCATGGGGATTATCAGCGAGGAGCTCAGCTGCATTGAGATTATAGAGAAGAAGCAGTGTCAGGGCCTCACTCATATAGATCAGTTGGCACAGACGCTTAGTGACCTGAAGACGCAAATCAAGTGTCTCCAGGAGGCACATACGGCTCCACAGCCCTGCCTCATGTCACGAGCTGATCACAGCAGCAATATCTCTACCTAGCATTCTACCTACTGTCAGGTCCACCATATTCAGGCAGAACTGGTTCAGCCGCAAAAGCACTATTCTCAGCCACCACCCGCTCAGGATACTCAGATTGTGGTGTATCAGCTGGATCAACCCCTAGTAGTTCTTTCCCCTTCCTTTACGAGCATGAACCATTGATGGAAGTCAACGGTATTTGGTACGACCGGCTAATAATCACGTTTTATCGAGGGTCTAAATGTGTCGCTGTGGCGACCCACAATAAAATGCGATTAATCAACAATTAACCCACACTAAGATCAATAAATTAGAAACAATGTGGAGTTAAAATTTATTTTTAACTCTGCACAAATGATGTAAAGGGCAAGTATGCAGAGAGTTCGAACACAGGGAGCAAGCAGTGTAATTCAAGCAAAAATGCTAAAGTGTGTGAGTGTGTGATGTGTCTACACTAAGCAAGAGAACAAAGAAATGTTTTTGTGGGTTTTTAATTTTTTTAATTTTTTTTTTATTTTTTTTTATTTTTTTTTATTTTTTTTTATTTTTTAAATTTTGTATTTGATTTTTAATTTTTATATTTTATATTTTATATTTTCTTTTTTTCAATATTGGAAATGTAATACAAGGCTAGGTAAAATATTAATAAAAATGCACAAAAATACTCAAAAATCCAGAAATGAAATGTTTTTGGTCTTTTTAATATTTTTTACTGTTTTTGTGATTTTTGGGGATTTTTCAAGGTGTTTTTGATATTTTTAAAAGCTGAAATAAGAGAAAACAGTGCAAACAAAGCTGGCTGTGAGTAACATGGAATCTAAAAATACCAACCAGTAGCAAAAATATTTCACACTATTTTTCAAATAAGAAGGACAAAATAAGGGATAAACAGAAGCTAAGTTTGTATTTTTTTGATTTTTCTACTATTTTATATATTTTTTTGAAGTTTTTAAGAGTTTTTAATTTTTTTGTGTTTTTCTTTTGAAATTTTTAATGATTTTAGGACTGACACTAAAAGATAATAAAATAGACACTAGGTGATTTTTTTGGAATTTTTGGAGGGGTTTTAATATTTTTTTTGGTATTTTCTAAGGTAGACAGTGCACAAAATAGAGGTTTTTGATTTTTAATAAATAGGAAAATAAAATAAAATCAAAAACTAAATAGGTGACGTGAAAGTATAGGTGCACAGGAGCTTAAGTCTATTTTTGTGGGATTTTTGGAGTTAAAATGATATTTCAAATAAATACAACAAACATCCAATTAATAATCAGGCCTTGCAGGGGCATAAATGCAATATCTAAAACATCCAGGGGCATACATGCAATTTTCCACAAAAATATACACTTTATATTCAATTTTTGGCACTAAAAGACAATTAATAAAACCGCCTGGGCCTCCTGGCAGTTTACCCACCAGGGCGCGTGACTTGCACGCGCCTGGGAGGGACCAAAATGTAATATATCAAAAACCTGGGGGCCTACTTGCAAAATAACCAGAAATATTACACTTAATGCCAAAGTTTTGGTACTAAAACTAAATACGCGAAGGTCCGAGGGGTCCTCTGCAAAATGCCCACTCCCTCACGTGAACTGGTCACGTGAGGTGACGTGGCGAGGACCTATAAGCAAATAAAGAAAGTTCGAGGGTCTTTTTGCAAATATTACAAAATATTTCAACTACAGACGAAAGTTTGAAAACTAAATACTAAATACAAAGATGGCGAGGGGTGGAATGCAAAATACCCTCACCCGGGCGCTCTGATGAGGACGCGTGGCACGCATCCAACGGCTGGACGACGAGGCGCGATCCAACGGCTGGACGCGCTCCACTTATCCACGTGGCGTGCCCTAAGCGGACGATGACGGTTGGGCTTGTGCGGCTGAGATTAGATCCTCCCTGGTTGATCTGACGGTCGAGGCGAAGGAGGATCCAACGGCCCACACGCGAACTGGAGCTGCAGCTCGATCGTGCGGTGGAGACGCAAGGAGGAAGAACGGGGAAGATGGCCGGCGAAGGCGAACTTCCCCGACTCCGATCTTGCTCCTCCGGCGGTGGATGGGCTCCAAAATGGAGCTGCAGACTCCTGGAAGGTCCCTCTTCTGATTGGACGGCTCGGATTCGCCGGAGAGGCGTCGAAGCGCGGGCGCAAAGGCGGCGGAGCTCCACGCTCCAGGTATCTCCGGCGAAGGCGCAAAATCGCCCTCCAGGTGCTTTCAATGCTCTTGGACCTGCAAAAAGAGGTGAGAAGGCCCAGGGCAAATTGCCTGGGCCTCGCGGAGGCGTGGGGATGGGTGTAGCGAGATGGCAGCGAAGGGCCGGAGGTGCGCTCCGGCCAACTTGGGTGATCGAGCGATTTGGATGATAGAACTTCGATTTTTTTGGGGGAAAATGATCCTAAGGCTAACAGGAGTAAAATGCAATAAAGAAATAGCATGGTGGAAGCCCTCGATGGCCGGAGCCAGAGGAAAAAGGGGTACCTCGACGCCGGCACTTGGCGGAGGTGGTGGAGCTTCCCTCGACCTCGTTCGCCCTTGCTGAGAAGCTCGCGGCGGAGCTGTCACCTCCGGCAAGGCTTGGAGCACAAGAGAGGCGGAGAGGGGTGGACCAAGGGGACTCGATTTGAATTCAAAGTGGGGCAGTTGGTTTTATGCGGTTTGACCCGAGGTGGAAGAGGTCCAAAGACCAAGATTTCTGGGGCGATGCAGTGATCCACAATCCAATGTAAGATATGGGCGGGCTTCCTCGATTATCTATGATCAAAAGTCAAGAAGGCGCTAGCACGAAATGAGGTGCCTAGCGCCCTCGAAAAATCCGAGAAATCGACCCAAAAATACGCTTCTGACACGGCTACAGGGGGTAGGTCAGACTGTTGACCGAGGTCAACAGTCCTGGCCTCCTGGTTGGTCCACGTGGACCAACCAGGAAAAACCCTGGAAAAATCATTTGTTAATTCAATTTAAAATAATAAATTGTCGAATTAAATAAAAGTTATAAAATAAAAAATGTTCAAAATATTATGTAGTATTTAATTCTGATTTTTATTTATTTTTATGACTTATATTTTTACAAGTTACATTTTTAACCCTATATAGGTATATTACCTATGTATTTTGATATTTTTATTTTTATTTTGGTATTTTCAATTTTATTCTTTTTGTTTATCATTTTCAAAAATTATAAAATACTTTTAGATACATAAATCTATTTTTCTTTTATTTTTCTGATATGTTTTGTGTATTTAATAAAATACAAGTATGTTTTGTATAAGTATATATATAGGTAATGTATCTATGTCTTATATTTTTAAGTATTTTATTTTTGTTTTTATTTAGGTTTTTATTCTTATTTTAATATAAATTATTATTATAAGTATTAATTACAACATTATAAAAATATAAAATTGTAAAAATAATAAATAAATAATAAATTGAATATTTTAATATGTACAAGGTACAATAGGGGTCCAAAAGCCAACTTTCAAACCGTAGCTCCGCCAAATGCGAAACCACCACCATTAATTAGATTATTTTCTTCTATATACAATTAAAGGTGAGTACGCTGCATTTGGAGTTTTCGTTTGTGAGATACGGGTCTGGGAAGTTGGGATTCTGGATTTTTATTCAGACCATAACTTTTTATCTGTACATTATTTTTCTGTGAAATCAATTTTGTATTTTTCTTTATAAAATTATCTACAACTTTCATGTACAAAGTTTCTTTATTTGATGTACAAAAAGTGGAACCAAAAAATAGGTCCCAAAATGAATAACAAGTATAGGTATTTTGACTGTGTTTTTGGCCTTATCTCCCCCTACTTTATTCCTTGTCGACCTATTCATCAAGATGCCTAGGTCTCGGGGGTTTTGGGTCATAAAATATTTACAATATTTTATTCTTTTTTTTCTTTATTTATTCTATAATTTTGGCCTTAATTACAGTAATTTACACACTGTTGAGATGCACATGCATGAATGCTAAGATGCTCTATTTAAGGCTATTTACAGGCATTTGCTAGGGTTTTTGGTGCCAAAATGATAGAATAAAGATGATGAAATGTGGATTCATCACTGGCACTAACAGCAGCCCATGATCCGTCGTGATCATCCTGGATTCAGATGGTTGACTGGAGGCACCTCATCCCAACAGCAGCCTCCAGCTTAGGGCAGCCAGAGCAGCCAGCAGCAGCATCAGCCCCATTACGCCCAGTCGTCCAGTCTTACTAGCAGGTTCCTCGTCCCTACCATCATGGACAGCAGTGGAGGTAGCAGCAGCAGCCTTAATAGTATTCTCAACCTCCCCCTCACCTGTATCAGCAGAATCAGCCTCGTTTCCAGCTAGGCAACACATCTGGTTCTCGTGGACCAGTCTATGAGAACATATCCCTTGATGATCTAGTCTGCCTACTTTCAGATCAGTAGGCATCCTTCCGACAGGAAATGGGCGAGTTCTGGCATGAGATGAGAGAAATAATAAAGGGCAAGGCTGCCATACCCACTCAGATCGAACCAAACCCAAACAATCGGAAGAGGAAGTCTGAGGAGGTACAGTTCACAGAGTCTACCACTCCTAGTGATTCCTTGGGTGATATTTCTTCTACATATTTGATGCTGATTTTGTTACACTTAGGATCGGTAGGATGCCAGCCGGCGATGCCTCGTTTGAGCAACGAACACATGGAGACACAGGAGTGCCAGAAGAGGATGATAGTGGTGCTGATGTCACTCGTGATGTTGATGACGGTGGCGTTGAAGCTACCGAGGATGATGATCCAGCTAAAGGCACTGAGATCGTTGTGACTCCAAACACATCGGTGGTGTTGATGCCACCAATCTTCCAGATGCTGAGCCAGAGAGTGGTGTTGATGCCATGAAGACATACATCGTGGGTGGTGCTAAGGCCACCATTTCTACTTCAGTTGTGTTGCCAACTCAGGACAGTTCCAAAAAATCCAAAAAAGGGGAAATAGAAAAGAACAAAAATATGAATAAAGGGAAGGTTCTTGCATCTTCTTCGAGTCCATATGTGTTGCGTGATGATATTGGTACGGAGTCTATGCCTTTACCTACATAGGAGCCTATTCCTAACCCTCTATCTGAGAAGGGTCCAGTTATCCCCTTCCCTCAAGCACTTCTCTTAGAAAAGGGGAATAAAATAGAAAATCCAAAATGAAGATATCAGTTAGAGTTCAGCCAACAGATGATCGATAGATTTCAGATTCAACTGACTCTGCAGGAGGTACTAGAGCAAAACCCTCTCTTCCAAAAAAATTGAGAGAGAAGACCACCATCGTCAGGAAGAGAAGGAATCACAATGCAGAGATCCACGTGCTCACTCGTGCCACATGCTTCGCCATCTAGAACCGTTTGCCAGCCAAGTGGCCAGATGCAGGAGCTACATACGTCAGATGCCATATTCATGGGTAGTGGTTTGATCGGACTCTATTAGACAGTGGCTCTTCTATCAACCTTCTTCCGGCAGCCTTACTCAACTGATTCGAGTTTGGCCCTCTTCGACAGACCAGGACAGTCCTTCAGTTTACTGATAGATCTGTCAAGAGGTTGAAGGGGTTGTTAAAAGACGTGGTCATCATAATTCAGGGCATGAAATTCACCGTGGACTTTGTTGTACAGGATATGGAGATCCCTGAGTTTGTGACAGATACCCCCCATCATACTAGGATGCCCATTCTTGGTCACAGCCAAGGCGATGTTTGATCATGATAGCGGGAAGGTATACTTTCGCGTCGAGGGTGAGAGTGTACAAATAGAGATGTTAAAGAAACCAGAGTGTGAGATTCAGCCTGCTCCGAGAAATCTAGCAATGCAGAGCAAATGCCAGATGTAGAGCGAGGCGTACACCAGGAGTGCGATTTTGTGATTATAGATGATGAAGCAATTTGGTCCGATCATGTTTTATGAGCTCTTGTTGCACCTTCAGATGCTGCAGATTCACATATTCCAGCAGACGAGATTTCATATAGCACACTCTTGGTAGAGGACATATTCGAGGCTGACGATCACGGGCAGGATAGCGAGGTAGAGATTGTTTCTTGTTCTTCTGATTTAGATCCCTCGGATTCAGACATTGATTGGGATGAGTTTGATGATTATTTGCCATGTATGATTCCCACAGAGCCGACAGCTACAGTGGAGATTTATCAAGCACAGTTTATAGAGATACCTGCAGGGCCGTATTCACCAAGTTTTCATGCATAGAAAGAGTTCTCCTATGTAGATTTGGTTGCTTTCACTCAGACTTTTCAGAAGCTAGATTTGCCAGCTCCAGTAGCCCAGAGTTGAAGACTTTTCCGCATTCGATAAAGTACAGATTCCTTGTAGGTGAGCCAGAGATGTACCCAATCATTATCTCTACAGATTTGACTGGAGAGCAAGAATCTCATTTAATGGAGGTTCTTGAAAAAACCACAAGGTGATTGGATGGAGCATAGATGATCTCCAGGGGATAAGTCCGGCCCTATGCTCCCACTATATTTATCTCGAAGAGGATGCTAAGCCATTGCGTAAGTTCCAGTGACGGTCGAACCTGAACCTTCGAGATGTGGTTATGAAAGAGATATCAAAATGGTGGAGCATCGATTTTATCTACCCAATATCCGACTCCAAGTGGGTTAGTCCATTACATGTGGAACCCAAGAAGACAGGCATCACTACAATTATGAGTGAGTCTGGAGAGGAGATCGCTACCCGGGTACCAACTTCTTGGAGGGTATGTGTGGACTACAAACGATTGAATCAGACCACAAAGAAGGATCATTTCTCGTTGTCATTTATTGATCAGATTATTGAGAGACTAGATGGGAAGAGTCACTACTGTTTTCTTGATGGGTACTCCGGCTATAATCCGAAAGCCATAGTACCCGAAGACCAGGAGAAAACGACATTCACCTGTCCATTTGGGACATATGCTTTCAGACGGATGCCCTTTGGTCTATGTAATGCTCCGGCTACATTCCAAAGGTGCAAGCTATCCATCTTTTAGTACTTGGTGGGTGATTTCTTAGAGGTCTTCATGGATGATTTCTTGGTGATGGGTTTGATGCTTGTCTTGACTGCCTAGACCACGTACTTCAGCGTTGTATCGAGGTCCATCTTGTACTATCTTGGGAGAAGAGTCACTTCATGGGGACTCAGGGGATGGTGCTTGGCCATATCATCTCCAACAGGGTCATGGAGTTTGATCCGACCAAGGTGGATATCATCAGGAAACTCAATCCACCATCCAACTTGCAGCAGTTGCGATCTTTTCTGGGGCACGTCGATTTCTATCGATGACTCATTCAGGATTTCAGTCGTATTGCTCGATCGCTCACTGATCTGCTAACGAAAGACACTGAGTTCATTGTAAATGATAAGTGTCTAGCATCAAAGGATTAGTTGTTGAGGTTCTTGTCCTTCATCCACCTGATTGGTCTCTCCCATTCGAGATTATGATGGATGCTTTTGATTTTGCCATAGGGATTGTGCTAGGACAGAGGAGGGACGGATTACCTTATGTCATTCACTATGCTAGCCGGACTTTGGATGTCGCTCAGCGGAACTACACTGTTACAGAGAATGAGATGCTAGCATTAGTCTTTGCTTTTGAGAAATTCAGATTATATATTCTTGGATCCCGAGTGACGGTTTTATCATACCGCCATCTGGTACCTAATGGCAAAGAAAGATGTCAAAGCAATATTGACCAGATGGATCCTTCTATTCTAGGATTTTGACATTTAGATTAAGGATAATCCTGGAGTTAAGAATGTGGTGGAAGATCACCTCTCCCGATTAGAGAACCTTGAGGAATCAGAGCAGATGTCACCTATTACAGGGACCTTCCCAGATGAGGCGATCCTTGCTATCGCCTCGCTCCCATGGTACGTTGACATTGTGAACTATCTTGTCACCATGAAAGTTCCACAAGATTGGCCTAGACAGCGACTTGAGACATACCTAGCTAAGGCCAAGTCGTACCATTGGGAGGATCCCATCCTTTATCATGAAGGAGGGGATAATGTCCGACGTTGGTACATTCCTCAAGAGGAGCTCCACAGTGTCCTCACATACTGCTACAAGCTTGAGTCAAGAGGACATCATTTTGGGAGGATTACAACATAGAAAGTGCTCCAATCTGGCATCAGAGGGTGCCACGTGGCCTAATCTGAATGGTCGAAAGAGAATATGGAATTAGAGAGAGAAGGAGGCTGAATTTGGAAAAACGCAAAACATGAATGTTGTAGATCTCGATGAGATCTACAAGTTCATGTTGATCAAAAACGGAGATGAGGTCAAATAAGATACAAAAATACAAGGGTACAAATATACATACACATAGTACACAATGAGGTCCCAAAACCCAAGTTTTGCATACGAGCTCCGATTTAAATGAAATTGGTCTCATTTTGAAGGTCTCTGAATGTGTATTAATCTGAAAGTAGACCTATATCGGAGGTTGTATGAGGTAGATATTTGCATTCTAAGGTCTGAGGTCTCCAACAGGGTTTGGGGTTTTTATTGGGTATTTTTACAAGCTAGGAATTTTTGGCCTTTTCCTTATACTAATAGTTAATAATATACATAGTATAGGGTTGGTTTTATTGTATTTGGAGTCAGTATAAAAGACAGATAATGGTGATTAAACACATAAATATTTACAAGTGAATTGGGCTTCTTATTTAATGCAATTATGGATGCTAAAATGCAGATATTATGCATGCATGCATGAATGCTAATTTTGCAAGATAAGGGGAAATATGCAGCTAATTTCTCGGGAACAAGACTCTATTTTTCAATTTTAGAAGTGATGAATTACAGATTCATCAGTGGGGAGTCTGATTTGTGATTACTCTTTTTTATTCTTTTTACCTCTGTTTTGATTCCTATACTTAAGGATATTTCGCCCGAAGTATAGGGGAGGTAGACCATGTACATTCTAACCCTCGATATTCCCCTTGTATACAGACTTCTATACTTCGGATTACTTGATCCTACGTATAGGGGGATCACAGACTTCTATTCATTACATTCTTTTATTTGCATTGTAGTATAGCGTTCTTTTCACTTCCCAATACTCAGCACGAGTTATGTCTTCCTTTCATTGCTCTTTGATCACTCTAAGGACATCGTTCGAGCTAGGTATAGGGGGTGTCGTATATGTTGTATATATACTTTAGCCATAACTTGTATTTTGTCTGAGTGTGTTGATAGATAAAATGGCTAAAAACCACAAACTAAAAATCACAAAAAATTTAAAAATTTTCCTGCATATAATTTTTTTCTTGCACATACATGTTTGTAAATAGTCCGTTTTGAAAAAAACTATTTTTGTACAAATGTTTGTAAAAATGTTTTGTTTGTAAATATTTTTGTATGAAAATTATGTATATAGTACAAAATTTTTGAAAAAGAAAACTTTACAAAAATCTATTTGTTTGTAAATATTTTGCAAAAACTTTCCCTTCTTCCTTACGTTTAAACATTTTTCATAAAATTTTGCATATTTTGAAAATTGCACAAAAAGAGTTTTGTACATATTTATTTGTATATTCTTCTGAATCATAGTTTACATTTAGACTAGTATGGAATTAAATTGAAAAATGGAGCTTGATTAAGACCTTAATCCACCTAACTTCAGGGGAACCTTATAGGATTTAGGGTTAAGACTTTTCAGGTCCAGTAGTGACATAAATATTTAAGTCCACTAGGCTATGTTCACATGTCATCTTGATGAGCCTAAGTAGAACACTTAACAACGGACGCATTCCTCTCAAAGACAATGGCTTGACTTGAACCATCACCTTACACTTAGCTTAACACTGATGAGGTGATGAGGAGGTGGAATTCTTTGGCTTGGAGTAGCATACGAGGGTAGTACTTCTAGGAAGAACCTCTCATCTTCCTTTATGGAGAAATGTGCATCTCAACTTGGTCTAGTAGCATTGAGGTCTAAAGACATGAGTTTATGGGGTTGCAATAATGCTTCAAAAGAGGGATTGTCTACTGGCACAAGAAGAAAAACTCCTTATGTATATGCTGCACCATGTAGATATGTTGTACATACGCACGTCAAAAAAAGGTGCAAAATCAAGAAAAAACTCCAAAAAGGTGGCAGGCAAGATTGAAAATAAATACCTGCCGAATTGTATATAGTGAAATAAAGCAAAGCTTATGTATTACACCTTCTCGTCTCATGAAGCTTGCAGCGGAAGACTTAGCTACACTGGTTAGGCTCCCAGGGATACGTGGCTACACCAGCCACGGTCCATACTCTTATTTCCCCCTCTTCTTGAGCTAGTTGTACTTGAACTTAGAAGGGAATACCCCGCTCTTCGAGGGAAAGAGTTGATGGACTAGGAATTAGAGATCATGTTGAGGGAGGTTGTTTCTTTGTCATCTCTGATGTGGGTAGCTACCTATCACTTACACAGTATAAGAAAAGATGCATAGTCATTAGAGTTTGTGTGTGTAGACTTGTTTTGACTTAGTTTATTGAGGAGTCTTGACCATAGAATGGTGGAACTTAGAGGTTGTTGAGTCTTAAACCTATATCCCAATAAGGTTCCGACAAACTAATAATCCAAAGGTCTGACTAAGCTCCATACTTCAGTTTAATGAAGATAAGTTTAATAATCAATCTTTATTCTTTTTCTTTTCTTTTTCTTTTCTTTTTCTTTTCACTTCTTTTTCAAATAAGTGTTTTCTAATGGACTAGCAAAGGTAAAGTATAGGAGGGTGACGAATCCAAGAGTCTCACTCGTTATTCTTTTATTTTTGCTCTTTTTTCTTGGCAAAGCATCATGTAAATTCATGTAAATATAATAAATTAGCAATTTGCATGCCTGAATTAATATTTCATATTTAGCAAGCATTGTTGGCAAAAATAAAAGAATAAAGGAAAACAAAAAGAATGATGTATTTAGAATAAATACAGAGTGACCCAAATTTCAAGAGAGGGTCAAGCCTTGACTCGATCGTAAAAATAAAATAAGTGGAGAGAGATAGGGTTCACTTTGTATTGTATATATTACCTATATTTCTACACATTATTTATATATTTATTTATGATAAAATAAAATAAAATTGTTCTCTCACAATCTTATGCATATTTCTAGAAATAATTTAAAATAGAATAGAAATCAAAAAATTAAAATAAAAATAAAAATAAAATTCTCTATTTATTGTGTAGAAGACATGTGTATATATTACATACCTTATTTATTATATACCATTATTTATTTGTAAAAATGAAATAAAAATTATTTTACACTCCTAAAATTATGTTACAAATAAATAAATAATAACATAGGGGTATCTATGTAAAAATAATAAATTAAAAATACTTGTACATAATACATATGTATATTATACCTGTATATAATACTATATATTGTATATATATTAATTTATTTTTCATAAAAATAATTAAAAATCACCAAAAAAATTCCTTGAAAAATAATAAGCATTTTTATTTTATAAACTTTTAAATTTAAATTCATTTATTTTTTTATTGATTTATCTTTATTTAACTCTTTATTTTGTCTTCTAGCATATTTTGTCTGCATCCTCGGTCGCTTCTGATTGGCCCATATTAGCATTGTTGACCTCGATCAACTGGCCCCCCTATCACCTTTTTCTCTCAGATCGGGTTTGCTCCAATTTTCATCGAATTATCCTGACCCGATTTGAGAGAGTTTTGCTTCGATCAGCGGCTCTGACTAAGGGGCACGGATCCCAAATCCTTTCCTGACCTTCACCCTTCTAATCCGTACCTCAGTTCGCGGGCTTCATCCCGATCTTCTCGGCCTGGCACACCTATAAAACCTTTACCACCCCTCCCCTTTTCGAGCACCTTCAGTTACTCCACTACCTCTGTTGCACCAGCCTCTTCCCTTTCAGAGTAACAGAAAGAGAGGGAGTAGTTACGGGCATCATTTGGAGCATTGCACCCCCAGGTCCGACGATGCATCGTCTCAGCTCTGCCGTAAGGAGCTTCGTCCTCTGGTCGCATCGACCATCGAGGCCATCACTGCCGTGGACTTCATCCACGAGCCTAGGCATCTTCCTTCACCCATAGGTACTCCATCTACTTTCATTTCCAGCTCGAATCATTCATTCGTTCACAATTCATCCTTACTCCGATGATCATACCAAGCCTATATTCGCTACCTTGCCCCGACACTCGCACACCCTCAAACAACCCTCATCAGCTTCTACGTCGTGCTCCACAACCCTTCCCTCGATTCCAACCACTAGGTTGGAGTCAAGCATCAGGTCAACTCCTCTACCTATCGAAGACCTGACCCATTCGCCCCTCCTTTGTTTGCGACAAACATTTGTGCCCTAATCCTTCGCCGGAGCTTCATCTCCGAGCACACACGTTCTCCTGCAGGATAGAGCACAAGAAGACCTCACCTGGAGGTCGACTCATCAGGAAAAAGTAGCTCCAGGACCCCACACCTCTCCAGGACCTTCTTATTGGTCATGGACCCTTCTGAGCATCCCAGCAGCTGCGAACAGACGTCGGCAACTTTTCCCCCATTAAAGAAGCTCCGGAGGTCACCTACGTCGCACATATTGGCCGAATGAAACTCGTCGGCAGCGAGTTCTTTGTCGATTCATCTAGGTGACCTTCCAACCGTTTGATCCAGGCCCTCTCTAGTTCTAATATCCGCCATCCAATATAGGAGGAGCCCGGACAGTTAGATCCATCTGAGGATCGCAAAGAGTCATTCATCATCGACCGGGTATTCCACAATCTTGACCGTCCATCTATAAGTGGAGCCCCTCTCGATCATTGGATTGAGCGTAATAAGGGGTAATTTCACTTAGGCCCTCTCTGTTTTGCATTTACTTTTAAGTCATGTAAATACTTATGGTAGTTTAATTTACATTGGGTAATTTGCATGATGGACCTCATAGTTTTTGATATTTCACTTTGGTCCTGTTTGTTTGAACTCACGTGCATCCCCACGTGCCTGTCTTGGGTTATTTCCAGTACTTAACCAGAAATTCTATGTTATTATGAATTGAATGATAAGTTTCTAATATTTACATGTATACCCCTTCGAGCATGATTCGCGTGTTGTGCGCATGACTGCTTGGACATTTTGTACTTGAGGCCCTGTACTCTCCAATTGTGTTACTGTTTGGCCCGAAGATTTATTTTAATTACATGTAGGTCCCTATAAACTACATGTATTTATTTAATTTAATAAATATCAAATTAATTCCCAACATTCCCTAAAAATTACTTCTCACTCTTGTTAACATGTAGGATTTATGGTAATCTTTGTGGATTAATTTCATCACATTTATTAAGTTTAAAAAAATCAAAAACTTATAAAAAGTGTCATGTTTATTTTTTGAAAATCTATAAAAAATAAAAAAATTGCCTTAAAATTCTACAAAAAATCTTGTTGTTGTGTTTTTATGTGTTTCATCCACACTAGCATTTTTCTTTGAATATTATCTTCTAAATCCCTAAAAATTGCAAAAAACCTAAAAATTTATAAAAATCATATAAAATTCAATAAAAATAAAAAAAATCTCGTTTCAATTCCTGTATGTGGCCTTTTATATCTATTTTGTCATAAAATTGCTCCCCAGGAATAATGCACTGTTTTCCTTTTTAGCCACTATTTGATTTTATAAAATTACAAAAACATTTGCAAAAACCCTAGAAAATTAACAAAAACATTCAAAACCTTAAAAATCCAAAAATATTTTTATTGAAATTTTCTGAGCATTTTTAGACTTAATTAAAAATATAAAGATTATTGTGTGTCTTGTTTTCTTATTTGATCAATTTTATTCCCCTTTTTCAAAATAAAAAATTTGCAAAATTTAAAACCACTAAAAAAATGTCTTTTTATTCCTGAAATTTGACTACTTCGTAGGTTTACTCGTGCTCCTTGTGTTCAACTCTAGTTGCTACACCGGGTAAAACTAAATAGTGAGACTGTTTACATTTGTGCTTGACTATTTTTGATATGTTTGAGTGGTTTATTTTTCTTAATTGACCAATTCGATTGACTAGGGGCAACGACATTACTTATTTTCCACCTTCGTTGATCTGGGATTTTGTGTCAACAATA
Source organism: Ottelia alismoides (assembly GCA_037367405.1). NCBI lineage: Eukaryota > Viridiplantae > Streptophyta > Magnoliopsida > Alismatales > Hydrocharitaceae > Ottelia > Ottelia alismoides. The sequence goes on along the minus strand of JAZKJV010011158.1, from coordinate 191,683 downwards.
GGACTTGGTTATCTCGATCTCATTAACTAAACTCTTTGACCTAACTAATCTGACACCTCCGAGTCTTTATTCCCATGCAGAGGACCTGCATCAAGAGATATGTCAGATATCAGCCAAAAGAGAAAGGTTTGTCATCTCCTACTCAAGATGGAGATCATCTCTTAACAATTATTTGATAGTGCTTGATCAGACCTCAATCTAACTCTTAGATATTCATCCAAGCACCAGCATCTACGATTCAACCATTGATGAATACGAGATTCATCATGCTAAAATTGGTCAATTAGGCTTGATTCCTCAAAATTCACATGCATTTAATCATTAACAAAAGATCATTAGCATTCATACATATGTTAATAATATTTGCATTTCATCATGCATAATTGCATTAAAAATCCCAAGTGTAAATTAGCCCATAAAGCCACTAACTTCTCTTATTTTTAGTTAATTCATCCTAACTCCGATTAACCCCAAACCACCTCCATTGTGTAGATATTACTAACCATATTAAAGAAAAAATACAAAAAAATTACTAACTCCAATAAGTGTCAAATAATCCCAAAATCTGATTTCACATCTGACAGACTAAAACACGCATATCTACTACATACAGTGTCCAATTTTGGTCTACTCACTTTTAAAGTGCTCCATATTCAATTACCTTCAAAATAAGACCAATTTCGTAAAATTTGGAGCTCATATGTGAAAGTTGGGTTTTGGGCCTCTTTGCGCATTTTGACTTTTGCTATTTTTTACCTGAGTTTTTGTGTTCATAATTAACCATTTTAGTTTTACTTCTTCTTCATTTTTGTTCTTTGATGAAAGTTTTATTAAATGACACAAAAATCCAAATCCATATTAAAACTAAAATCAAAGAAACTGACTCAGTCTAAGTGTCCATTGTCGGTCTGTGCAAAAATTGTGTGTTTCTTACTTTTATTTTATTTTCCTATTTTCATTTTTCTTAAAAATCCAAAAAAATAGATTAGTGTGTAAATAATTTTCTTGTATTTTATCGTATTTTTTCTAGATTTTTATCCTCTCTAAAACCACCAAAAAATACAAAATCTCGAAAACCTGGTTTTCTATACACATGGAGAACCATCAAAAATACCACTTCGCATAGGTGACCTCTTTTGCTCCCAGGTCCTTCATAAAAGTTGTAGACCTCGTCGAGATGAACAACTTTCTTGAAGGAAATTTTTCGATCTGAGGTCTCTTTCTATTTGTTTTCTATTTTTCTTTATCCGTAAATTTTGAAATTTTTTTGGGGTGACACGTGGCAGCCTCTGGGCATGCCACGTGTCACCCCCACCTCTCCCACTCACTCTCTACTTTTCAGGTCACGTGCCGCGCACGTGACCTCTCCACCTCCCTGGTCATGCATGGGGCACGTGACCCGCCCCCTCTCCTTCCTCAGCCGTCCGCGTCCCCTGCTCCGCCCGTTACGCCCACGCCCTCCAGCCGTTCATCTTCTCCAGCTACAACGCCCCCCCCCCCTCCGCTCGCTCCGATCATTACGACCTCTGGCCATTACACCTGCCAACCCCCTATAAAGCTTCGTCGACTCCCCACCTTCGCCACCATCTACCACTTCTCCAGCCCGATATCCTCCTTGCAGTTGACAACAGCCAGGGAGCACGACTCGCGGCAACGACGAGCATAGACCTTGGTGAGATCCGTGGCCGACTCTTCGACCGTGTAGCTGCCTTCAGCAGCATAGCTCGTGCCCTCCACCGGAGCACTTGCAGCGATGACCAGGAGGCGGAGCGCCTCCTCCATTTGGTGACTTCCTCTGCTCAACAGTGGGCTGACGACCGTCGCTCAGCCCGACCGCCACCTTCGCGCCCCACCACCGTGGCCGCATACTGCCTCTGCCCTAGCTACGCATGGCCGCACGGCGTCCATAGCGTCCCCCTCTCCCCAGAGGTTGGTCACGACCCGCCTTGGACGGTCACGCCTTCATGCTCCGAGCACCTCGCCCTGCCACCGGGCGTGCCACCCTCGAATCACCGCCCACCGCTCGTGAGCCCCTCCGGTTGTGTGTCGACCGGATGAGGGCACCTCACCATCGCCCACCGCTCGCCCTCCGCGTGCAGATGTCACGCACCGTGCGACGCCACGTCCTACCGCTTGCCCTCCGCGCCCCTTCGTCCGACAACCGTTGGATCAGGGCAAATAGCCCTTGATCCGATGGTCCCAACGCCGCCACGCGTCCATCCCGAGCCTCGGCCTGTCCCAACGCCGCCACGCGTCCATCCCGAGCCTCGGCCTGTCCCAACGCCGCCACGCGTCCATCCCGAGCCTCGACCCCAGGCATGAGGCTCGGGTCGTCTGAACCTCAGGTTCGTTCCCCCGAAGCAACGCCAGAGCTCCGCGCAGGCTCGGGCATCCAAGTCCGAGCCCCGCCACCCAAGCCTCATCCTTAGGCCCGGACCACAGGCTTGGGACCCATGAGCCATAGCCCCACCACCCGAGCCTCCATAGGCACGTGTAAGGCACGTCTAGGGGAAAATTGCAGCCACACCCCTGGAATTTTCAGATATTGCAAAAATAACCCCGCTAGGGGTAAATTACAACTGGTCCCCACCGACTTTGTGAAATTGCAGATAAGCCCCTCTAGGGACCTATTTGAAGCAAAAACTTTATCTTAATTACATTTTAGTCCCTAAAAATTCATTTTAGCATATCTTTCTCATACGAACTTCGTTTTTAGCATATAATTTGTCATTTTGAAGCTCTTTTGATGCTCTATCACTTGGCATAATTTGTAGACAGATTCGAGGCTATTTATTGATAATTATTATTGAGGATATCTGTTGACATATGCAGGCTTCGTCTTGATTTATTTGTGCCTTTCTGAACTGAGAAGATCGTTGACGTTATTTGAAGGGGATTAAGTGCAAGGACCTGAAAATTATTTGATCAATTTATACTATTCTGGATATTTATGAGGATATGACCTTTGCAGGAGATTCGGCTCATTTGACAATAAATAGTGTGATTGAACTCGAAATTATTTAAGAATTGAATTAGAGAGAATGTTGAGATAAATTGAGGACTATTTTTTTATTACATGTTTATTTGGAATTTCACCTGCTTTTATTCGATCTGTGACTTTTTTTGAGAGAACTGATCAATTTATTTGGATTAAAATTTTCATCCCAGATCATGCGCTTAACATCTTTCTCTGAGATTTTTAACCTTGCATTATCATTTTGTCTTTTCATCATTCGACACAGAAATTAACTAGCATTAATTAATTATTTAAATTGATTTAAGACCACACAACTAAGAAACATCATTCCCTATGTTCGACCTTGGTAGACTTGCCAAGTAAAAATATTCCACAACATTCAAAGATTGTGGTGTTTTGATCGACCGAAATTCGCCTCCTATACTACAATTCATCATTATTAAAGAGGTGAATTTCGCATCATCAAATGGCGCCCTTGCCGGGGAAAGGTGAATTTTTCGGCTTTTAAATCATTTTTTGTAATTAATTTTTTTGAAATTAATTTTTTTGTTATTTTTTTCTCTTTTTGCATTTTTCCTTTTTCTCTTGCATTTTTTCTTCATCTGATACTAACCGCACTTTCTCTCTTCGCAGATTATTCAGAGCTAATTTTGGATATAAATCAAAAACCTGCAAAGAAGACTGATTTTTTTTTAAATTTTGTGAGAGAGAGTTAGTATAGATTTAATTTTCCGCATTATTCTTAGGGTCTCTCTCTTTGAACCCTTGTAATAATTCAGACTGAACATTTCTGTGGTGTGTCGGGTCTGTTTGAACCCCTTATGTGTGGTTGGGACCCGGCTTGAGTGTCATAGGACTTAGGCACATATACGATTGTTTCTTTATCATTATTTGTGCTTGTATATCTTAGGCCACGCTTTCACTAATTAAATGTACTATAGATCGTTCAACATTAGTTAAAAATTTAAATCAATTTTTCCCACTAATAGAACTATTTGCTTAGGGTGTTTTTTTTTCATCTGTGCATATCATTTAGTGTAAATTTTAATTCCTTGTATAGCATCCCCCATGAAGAACGTGGGGATTCACTGTAAGTCTTTTTCTTAAGCATGCATCATTTATTTACGTTTGCATTGGCTTTTCCGATTCTCCTTCGTCAAGTTTCACAAATTAGGAATTAAAGAAACTGGGACTGCTCGTTAGGCGTGAATTTCTAAGCTCATTTAAACTTCAGTGATAACCTTATTTTAAAATCGGGACTGCTAATCAAGGTGACTGTAAATTAAATTGACTTAAAATTAACCTGTGTTTGGTGGAGAGAAACCCACTCATTGTTTGTAAGGACAAGATCGCACACCTTAGGAGAAAGCAAAAAACTGAAGTGCTTCATTCAGACTACTGATTTTAAAAACAATTAGCTACTTTTCAGTGAGGGTCTCGGGTAGCCGTTTCACGATCCGACTTCCCTTAGCAGAGTAGGTGGTTTAGAGGACACCGCGGAAAGCTTCGTCCTCAAGTAACATGGGTAGCCGTTTAAACGGTCCGTACTTACACCTATACTGGCTGAAAGTAGTTGCAACTAGTTGTATGAACTCGGGACAGTCTTTGTGAAATATTTCGGTACCTAATAGCTCCGCTTAATTTTTAAGATTGTTTTATCATTAAATTAAAATTGAAAAGATAAGCGACCGAACCCTAACGTGCCTTCACCAGTGTGGGGTGGGTGAATCAACGTGTCTGTTTTGTGTTTGATTTGTGTGCGTCAAAGACCTTGCAATAGCAGCAAATCATGGTTCGCTAATCATTCCATCCCTCTTGAGAAGATGTCGGCACAGTGGTCTTCTTTTCCTATCTCGACGACCTTGTCCCGATATCCTTCTTCTCACACTCCTCAAGAGAGCCTGATCTTCAATTCAAGTTCCCCTCAGTCATCATTCTCTTTATGCCCAAACATCCCACCCTATGACCACACTTCTTCTTGGAATAGCCCTCTCTCACATTCTGACAATCTTATGGACATGAAAGAGAGACCAGAATTGAGGATGAACAATAGAGTAACTGATATTGACAGTAGAACACGATTTCCGGTTACTATGATCTCACAACCTCTTGAACAATCCCCTACTCAAGATGACTATCCTCTTGAATACAATCAACTTTCCTTCGACAATCCACTAGAAAATCAAAGTCAAGGAAATATAGCTCATGATAGAATCACGACACATGGAGAATGATTATTCAATCTCTAGTCATGAGATGTTTGAAGATGAGATTGCTCGGATTAATCATAGAAGAATCTATACAAAATTTAGAAGAAGTGAGGCCACCACCATGCGAATCAATGGATCATTACAATAAGGCACATCCACCGCTGACCTCTGCCCCCCCCCCCCGACTGACCATATTACAGAAAATACCAAAAAATTGAAAAAAATTGAAAATCCAAAAAAATTGGACAATTCTGAAATGGAAGCATTTTGCAAGAGTCTGATCTTAGAGCTTCCATTGATCAAAGCCATATAATATGTGCCCGATCTTAAGAGATTTGTGAAGAGTCGACGGAACCCCAAAAAGACGGGCAAGAAACGATCCAAGATTGAATATCATGACATATCTATGGCTAGTTCTTTGGTGATGAATCATAAAATCAAAAGCTGCAAAGTCAAGCGGTTGACTCGGATCACATGTGAAATTGAGGATTCAACATTCACTCATGTTCGGTTAGACGACGACTCCACATTAAACATCCTCCCCAAGTTCTTCTTTGACCAACTCAAACTCGGACAACTCAAAAAGACTAGGGTCATCATTCAATTACCCGATCGATCTACCAAAAGACCGCGGGGGATCGTTTCTGTCGTCGTAAATTTCCGAGGTAAAGAACATAAGGTGGACTTTATTGTCCTTGACATTGAGCACCCCGAAAGGATGTCTGAGTCTCCTATCATTTTAGGAAAGTTGTTCTTAGCCTCCGCTAAGGCGATCGTCGATTGTGAGACCCAGGAAATCAAGTTCCCGAACTTGGATCACAATGAACAAACCCCCAATGACACGACCTGCTCTGAGGAAAACTGACTTGAAACCGACAGTTATGATCAGGAGATAAATATCTCACATTATCAGACATCTCCGCATGACACACTAATATAAACCCTAGGAGAGTCACCTAAAAAACTGATTGTTGGACAAACTTCGGATTCTCACCACCCTATCACAGCTCCTATGAAAAATCATGATTTTGGAGCTTACGAGGAATTGGACCATATTATTGAGGATCGCCACGATTATTTGAGTAATCCAATCTTTGAGTCGGCAGTAATTCATGTGATACTTGAACCATATAAGGAACCGACTCTGGAAATATCCGATGTCACCAAAATTCACGATCATCCGTAAGTGACATCAACACCCCCAGCCATAAACCACAAAATCACCAGGAACAATCTCCCTCAACCGAAGCAGTGTATGACCCTTCAAGAATTGGTTGACTTTTACGGGGATTCATCTGATGAGGAACTCACAAATGCCACATCGGTTACTCAAGACAGGGAGATGAAGATTGTCCAACTTCCTCCCAATACATCCCAAGGAAATAAGCCGACCAAGAAAGTCACCTTTGACCTTAGACATCAGGTGATTTCTGATGAGTCCTCGTCAGGTCCTAATGTGGTTCATCAGATAAGTGCGATAGGTACAGCTCTGATCCATATACTAGTGTTGAGTAATAAGGCACTCAAGAGGCACCTTGTTCCAATGTAAGGGAGAGAAAATCAGACACAATCCCATTTCCTCCATCATCTGGCCGTCCATTTACACTTTCAAGTCTGACAAACTAATGAGACGGTTAACTGAAGCAAGAATCGACTTATTCCCTAGTGTTGAGGATTAGGTCTAGAGGAGAGTCTCTTGGATTAGAACTTTGGGTGATGTCTAGACTTGACTCTCATGAATGCAGTACAGTAACAATCATATCCTTATATTATATGTACAAACAGAGAATCTAAAAATTAGAGAAGTTGAATTTCTTTTGATAAAAAGCATGGTTGAGCCCAGAATTTTAGGATCACTCAAATTAAGGGTCTTCTATGAATTAAGACTTGAAAATTCACTTGCACAGTCAGGGATGTATTCAATTAAGTCATTCATTCATGCTCAGGGACGAGCATGGTCTAAGTATAGGGGTATGATGAATACGCAATTCATCAAGCTAAAATTGGTCAATTAGGCTCGATTCCCGAAAATTTACATGCATTTAATCATTAACATAACATCATTAGCACTCATACATGTGTTAATAATATTTGCATTTCATCATGCATAATTGCATTAAAAATCCCGTGTAAATTAGCCCAAAAAGCTGCTAACTTCTCTTATTTTTAGTTAATTCGTCCTAACTCCGATTAACCCCAAACCACTCCATTGTGTAGATATTACTAACCTTATTAAATAAAAATATAAAAAAATTACTAACTCCAATAAGTGTCAAATAATCCCAAAATCTGATTTCACATCTGACAGACTAAAACATGCATATCACCCAAAAATAGTGTCTGATTTTGGTCTGCTCACTTTTAAAGTACTTCATTTCCAATTACCTTCAAAACAAGATCAATTTCGTAAAATTCGGAGCTCATATGTGAAAGTTGGGTTTTAGGCCTCTTTTGCACATTTTGACTTTTTCCTATTTTTGACCTGAGTTTTCATATTCATAATTAACCCTTTTAGTTTTATTTCTTCTTCATTTGTTCTTTGATGAAAGTTTTATTAAATGACACAAAAATCCAAATCTAGATTAAAATTGAAATCAAAGAAACTGACTGAGTCTAAGTGTCAGTTGTCGGTCTGTGCAAAAATTGTGCATTTCTTACTTTTATTTTATTTTCATAATTTTGTATTTACTAAAATCTAAAAAATTAGATTAGTGTGTAAATAATTTTCTTGTATTTTATCGTATTTTTTCTAGATTTTTATTCTCTCTAAAACCACCAAAAAAATACAAAATCCCAAAAACCTGGTTTTCTATACACATGGAGAACCATCAAAAATACCACTTCACACAAGTGACCACTTTTGCTCTCGGATCCTTCATGAAAATTGTAGATCTCGTCGAGACGAACAACTTTCGTGAAGGAAATTTCTCGATTTGAGGTCTCTTTCTATTTCTTTTCTATTTTTCTTTATCCTTAAAATTTGAAATTTTTTTGGGGTGACGTTGCAGCCTCTGGGCATGCCACGTGTCACCCCCACCTCTCCCACTCACTCTCTTCTTTCACCGGGCACGTGACCCGCCCCCTCTCCTTCCTCAGCCGTCCGCGCCCCCCTTCTCCGCCCGTTACGCCCTCACCCTCCAGCCGTTCATCTTCTCCAGATGCAACGCCCCCCCTCCGCTCGCTCTGGCCGTTACACCCTCCAACCCCCTATAAAGCTTCGTGGACCCCCCACCTTCGCCACCATCCACCATCTACCACTTCTCCAGCCCGGTATCCTCCTTGCAGGTGATAGCAGCCAGGGAGCACAACTCGCGACGACAACGAGCATAGACCTTGGTGAGATCCGCGGCCGACTCTTCGACCGTGTAGCCACCTTCAGCAGCAGAGCTCGTGCCCTCCACTGGAGCACTTGCAGCGACGACCAGGAGGCGGAGCGCCTCCTCCATTTGGTGACTTCCTCCGCTCAACAGCAGGCCGATGACCGCCGCTCAGCCCTGTTAGCCATGTGAGCCTGTGGCGAACCATTCTTACAATAAGTGTTATTGTAATAAATATGTCTTATCAATAAAATTTATTGATTGTTCACTCCCTTTCTGAAATTAAGTGAATGAATGCACTATAAGGTCCCACTGTACATTTAGGGTTATGTACCATGGCCATCTTGACAATCATATAGATGTTTATTCATTAGATGAATCATAGAGGCCGATGCATGGATGAATATCTAATGGGTTAGATAGAGGACTCATCAAGCACCGTCAAATGATTATTAAGAGATGATCTCTAGCCTGAGTAGGAGATGGCAATCCTTTCTCACATAGGTTGATATCTAACCGACCTCTCGATGCAGGTCCTCTGCATGGGAATAGTGACTCGGAGGTGTCAGACTAGTTAAGTCAAAGGGTTGACTTAGAGAGATCGAGATAACCTAAGTCCTATGTTGAATGCTGTCACAACATAGGCACGTATCCTCTGACCAGAGACAGATGTGTTGTTATATGTCTGAGTATGTATATTTGGCAGACCATTAGGTTGATGACCTAACCAAGGTCTATACACCGGCGAGCTGGTGTGCATATAAGGGCATATGAGTAATACGATCTCTCAAAGGGATCATACTGGTTCGCTTATGAACCGGAAGACATGAGCTTACTCATGAGGTATTGGGATCAAATTCCATGCATGGTCGTCATGCTTTGGAAGCATGACAAGAATTTGAAGGTATGATATATGCTTTGGGAAAGCATATGATCGATACCAAATCCCAATGACCAAGATTGAGAAACTTGGTGATCAAACCCTGAAGAAGACAGTGTAAAAATTGATCGATATCATAAGGTTAATGATTGGTCTTCCAGTATGCAGGATGTGCAGGTATTGGGAATACCTAAGGGTGATGTGATCATAAACGATTGTATAACCATGACGCTTCTAGTCCGAGGGAGTAATGAAACAGGTCTGGATTTTATTGACTCCTCTCAGTAGAGAAGTAACTTGATCTTAGTCCAAGTGTTGGACATTGATCTGAATGTGATTCAGATGCAATGAGAAGATTAAGTATACGGACTTGATTTAATCAAGCATCTGTGGGAGGTCCGTTAGATCTGGATTTGAGATGAGATCTCAACATCCAAGTCACTATACGTGGAACAATACAATCGCCCTGTCCTTATCTCCAAGTATCTGCGGAGAAGGCACATTATTCTTGAAGGAGTTCAAGAATAATTCCTGTGATGAAATTTAGTATCCAAGAAAGAAGGTCTTGATGATTAAATGAGATTTAATTATCAAGTACAATATGAATGAGATTCATGTTGTGAGAATGATTGTCCAAGATAATTAAATGAGATTTAATTATCAAGGATAAGCAGATCGTGGATAGTGATATCCAGAATATCTATGTATATATTATAAATTGGATTTATAATATATCAGAGAGAGAAATATTGTGAATAGCATTTGTTAATTATTAATGTGGATTGGATCTACATTAGTTAATTAATTGGAAATGTAATTTACAAATTAGTTTGGGATGTGAATATGATTCACATATTTTTCAATGGCATGATTAAAATATTCACAAATTAATTTGGAATTAATTTGGTGGATATTTTTGCAATAATATTTATTGAAATTAATTAAGAAATAATAAGATAAAATAAAAGGAGACAAAAATACCCCCAAAATAAAGGTGGCATCACCTATGACTTAGTTATAGGTGATGCCCCCTATATTTTAGGGTGGTTCGTTGCCTATATTTTTTTTGTTATCATATTATCTATTAATAATTAATTTATGTGAATTAAATTGTGTTGATAATGATTCAATATATATTTAATTTAATATAAATTAATATTGTTGGTTTTTAACCAACAACAATCATAGTCGTTGGATGGCTCTTGGATGACAATAGTCGTTGGATCCATATGAGCCATGGATTGAGATCCATTGAATCCCAAACTAGTAGTATAAGAAGGGCAACCTTAGCCCTTGAGGGGTAAATCAAGTAGACGCCTACTCTACTTCTCTCTCTCCCTCTCATTCTCGTCCTCTCTCTCCCTCTCTACAAGGTGGCCGACCACCTTTGTTGAGAAAGAGAGAAGTTCTCACATTCACCATCGACTACTCGAGGATCTCCTTCTTTGGGGTTGCTTTCTCTAGAGGAAGACGACGGATTTCGTTGGACGAAATCAGGAGATTCGAGGCTTGGATCTTCATCGAGGATTGCAGGAGTCATGCGTCTCATCATCGTGCCTGCAAGTGTTGTCTCCGTGGATCGGACTTGAGACAGGAGGATCTCTTGCTTTAGAGATCTCGTGATCACAACCACGCTTCGAGAGGTATTCCTAATACTTTGTGGTTTGATGAAACGATCCAAGAAATGTTCTTGTGATCATGTGGTTTCATCGTTTATAAAATTTTTTAAATTCCGCTGCATCTTGCGACTAGTGCGACTAGTCGCCCCGATCATATGAGATTCGATCGTCACGCTTCCGTGTTCTCAATATCCTTCAAGTGGTATCAGAGCCTTAGGTCGGAAAAGGTTTTGGATATGATCTGTGAACCTAGGACGACTTGGGTTTGAAAAAGGTCGCGAAAGTTTTATCGCATTTCAATTTTCGCACCTCTGTCTAATTAGATTTTTTCGGTACTGTTTAAATTATTTAAACACGAAATATTCATATGTATTTTATTTCCCATTAAATAAGGAAACCATAGGATTTGAGTTTACTAAATTTGGATTTAATTTGCTCAAGATATGGCCTTTTGAAAATGCATGTATTCACAATTGCGGGAACTGCAGAACAGAACGTGATTAATTTGTTAATTACGGTTTTGTTGCGCCTCGCAATGCATGAAATATCACATAGGTTCTGTTGTAAATAAAGTTGGTAATCTTAGGGCACTAATGTTGCGAATTTTGGATTTAAATTGATCAAGATAAGTTAATTTTAGTGATTAGGGGTCACTGCTGGAAATTGACAAATTTGATCATGAACCTCGTGATAGTCATTCAAATAAATTTGATGAAAATTAATTGTTAATTTTCTGAAATGATTATTGATAAGTATTTATGAAATATTTAGAGATGATAATCGTTTCATTGAATGACATCCCACTAACCATATTGATAAGATAGTTGATCTTGATCATTGGTTAATATGAAAACGTCAACAAACATGGTTTGCATGCAAAACCCTAGGTCATCCTACAATAGTTGTAGGACAACTTCTACATGCAAAACCCTCTTGCTTGAATAGGATTGCGGATTTGTTTAGCAAATCTCCTTATAATATAATCAAAATTGTTTTGATGTATATTATATGGTATAATTTCGGTTGAAGTACATGATGATCTATGTGGCATTATCCTTTCCTGAGGTGGATATGGTGTCTAGTCGGAGATCGCTGGGGTAGCGGGTTGCAATGTATGTGGTCCGTCCCACTCTCGTCGGTACTGGCCATGACAACGGGTAGGGACTGGATAATGTCGGAGAAATCAAAGTCTATTTTTCTAATTATTAAAATTAGAAATAATACGTACTTTGAGACTATACCTACTATTCAAGTAAAAATTCAAAGTTTGTTGATTGATAATAGGATTGACGGTTAATTTAATGTGATTAAATTAATTATATCCTTTTAAACACTCTATTATGAATAGATGTGTATTATCCTTGGAAGAATTAATTATGTGAATATGATTCACGATAATTAATTATTTCAATTTGAGTAAGAGGTAGAGGATCACATAAGTGACATCCATGGTCTCCCGTCGAGGCAAAGAATTTCGTCGCCAAAAGTTGTACATAGGAGATGCCTGTCCGAAGTGACAGATCCTATATACAATTATTTGGATCGGGTTCTTTGCTTCTCGAAAGAGTAAGGTCGTATGCGTAGTGACCCCAATATCGGATCCTCATATTATTGGGGTGATATTGGATTGTGTATAGTGAGTATTAAGCATGTTGATGGTTGGTTCAATTAGCAACGGGTCAACATCATCATAGGGGTGGTGGGCCTGGGTGTTAAAGACCGAATTGGGAAATGCAAGTTGGACTTACAAGGCGGAATGTGTTCCCGCTTCTCTTTATTTGAGTCACATGTTCTCATATTATTTAAATGTGATAAAGATAGAGAGGAGATCCCAGATCTTGCTTGAGATATAATGGTAAGTATATCTCTTACTTTGAAAGACGATTAGGAAATAATCTTTCATCATGGACATAGCAAGACAAATTTGATTTAAAATGCCTTAATCAAATGTTTTAAATTGGATATATAATTACTTATATATTCTAATATAGTGCATTCTTAATTTCAGAAAATGAAGTCCATGAACCCACTGAGCAGGCTCCTGGAGGTCAATCTATTGACCGGACCAAATTATTCGGATTGGATCCGAAATTTGGATCTTGTCCTATCTGCGGAGCGCATCTCATATGTGCTAACTAAGGACAAGATGACAGACCCTCTGACTGCGGAAGATAAAACTTTTAATGAGAAATATGATGAAGATCATAACTTGGCAAGGTGTTATATCATTGGCTCATTATCCAATGAGCTTCAGAAGCAGCATGTGGAAATGAACCACTGCCAAGAAATCATGCTGAATCTGAAAGAAATGTTCGGTGACATAAACCGCACACATCGTTACAATGTGATGAAAGAACTTATTTGCTGCAAGATGCAGGAAGGGACCTCTATTAGAGAACACGTGCTCAAAGTGTTTGGGTACCTCTCTGAATTAGAAACCCCGGGGGCCTTCGTTGATGCTGATATGCAGGCTGATTTTATTCTCCTGTCACTCCTTAAGTCTTTCAACAACTTTGTCGTGTCGTACCACATGAGCAAAGTTGATTTTAGTAACGCTGGGCTGTTAGTTGCATTAAAGTCTGCAGAAGATGTAATGAAGAAGGACGGCCCCTCTGCTAGTGCAATGGTTGCACAAGTAAAAGGAAAGTGCGGTTGGAAGCAAGGTTCTCGGAAGGGCCCAGCCCAGAAGAGAAAGAAGAAGAATCAAGGAGTTGGTTCATCTTCTAGTGCTTCCACACTAATGACATCAAAGAAGACCGATGTCTGTCACCACTGCAAGAAGTCGGGGCATTGGCGGCGTAACTGCCCTGAATACCTAAAGTCTGCCGACAAAGGTAAAGCCCCAGCAGGTATGAAATCTACTTTCATCATTGAAACTAGCTTTATCATTGGACGAGAAGGAAGTTGGGTTGTAGATTCTGATGCTTCTGTTCATGTATGCAATTCATTGCATTTGTTTCAGGAAACTAGGAATCTGGAGCAAGGGGAGATAGTCATCCAGATGGGATCTGATGCAAGTGTTGCAACAATCGCCATTGGGACCTGCCGACTATCATTATCTAGTGGTCGAGTCTTAGTACTTAAAGAGTGTCTTTATTTACCTGAAGTCAGGAGGAATTTGGTATCTGTATCTAAGCTTGTTAAACATGGATATTCCTTCCCATTCTGTAATAAGTTAGTCATTAATCAATATGATAAATTTATTGCGGATGGTGTTTTGACTTCTGGTGGACTCTATGAATTGCGCATTGATGAATGTGTCATGATTGTCACTACCACTAATAAAAACCGTAAAAGATCCAGGGAGAATGGAAATCATTCGAATATGATTTGGCATCAAAGGCTTGGTCATTTATCTGTTGATAGGATCAATAGATTGATAAAGGATGGAACCTTAGATTTTCTACAGGTCCAATCTTTACCTACCTGTGAACATTGCATTCGAGGTAAAATGACCAGGATGCCTTTCTGTAACAAGGTTACGAGATGCGAAGGTATTCTTGACCTAATACATACTGATGTATGTGGTCCCTTCAGTGTCGCGGCTCAGAATGGATATCGATATTATTTGACGTTTATTGATGACCATTCGCGATACGGGTTTACCTTCCTACTACGTCATAAATCAGAAACCTTTGAAAAGTTCAAAGAGTTTAAGGCTTTGGTTGAGAACCAAACCGATAGGAAGATTAAACGAATTCGATCTGACCGAGGTGGCGAGTACCTCTCAGATGAATTCAAGGGATACCTTAAAGAGAATGGAATTGTCTCCAATCTCACTCCCCCTGGAACTCCCCAACTTAATGGTGTTGCTGAAAGATGCAACAGGACCATCATGGACATGGTTCGTTCAATGATGAGCAAAGCACGTTTACCTATTAGTTTCTGGGGATACGCAGTAGAGACTGCAATATATATCCTGAATAAGATTCCTAGCAAATCTATGCCTAAGACTCCTCATGAGCTCTGGTATGGAACCAAACCTAGTGTTACTTGAGGGTTTGGGGTTACTTGGTCCATGCGAAAAATGTGGACGCAAGTAAGCTAGAATCTCGCACTTGTGAGTGCTACTTCATTGGTATGTTAAAGATGGTATTGGATATCAACTTTATGACCCTGAGACCCAAACGGTTTTTGTCTCTAGAGATGTGAAATTTCTGGAGGATGATTTCCTTAAAGTTCAAGATAGAAATGAAGTAGAGGAACTCTTTGAATCTCCTGAGGATTCTGAGGTTCCTGAACAAGAAACAAAGGAGATAAATGAAGATGAAACACCCATACCTCTTCTGAGGAGTTAGAGGGTGGTTGCACCACCTGAAAGGTATGGATTCCATGTGTCAAGTGAGACTGACAATGATGCTACTTCTGAAGCACTCGCGGATCATGACATGGATAGATGGATGCTAGCAATGAAGTCAGAGATTGACTCCATGCATAAGAATGGTATACGGACCCTAGAGGATCAACCTAAAGGGGTAAAACCCATTGGATGTAAATGGATCTTCAAGAGAAAAAGGGGACCTGATGGGAAAGTAGAGACTTTTAAGGCACGGTTCCTAGCCAAGGGCTACACACAGAGAGAAGGCATCGACTACGATGAGACGTTCTCTCCTGTGGCTATGCTTAAGTCCATCAGGACACTACTAGCTATAGTTGCATCTCTTGACTACGACATCTGGCAGATGGACGTCAAGACAGCCTTCCTCAATGGATACCTCGAGGAGGATATCTATATGGAGCAGCCCCAGGGCTTCATAGTTGAGGATGTAAAAGTATGCAAGCTGAAGAAATCCATCTATGGGCTCAAACAAGCTTCTCGTAGCTGGAACATCATATTTGATGAAACCATAAAGAGTTATGATTTTGTGCAGAATCCTGATGAACCTTGTGTGTACAAGAAGCTTAGTGGGAGCGCCATTTTGTTCATCGTGCTTTACGTAGATGATATCCTTATCATTGGAAATGTTACAGGAATGATGACCAGTGTGAAGATCTGGCTGTCTCATACCTTCGAGATGAAAGATCTTGGAGAGTCCTCTTACATCTTAGGCCTAAAGTTGTTCAAAAATCGAGAAAAGAGGATGTTGGGATTATCACAACATGGATACATCAAGAAGATTCTTGAACGATTCCGCATGGATAGTTACAAGAAAGGATTCCTTCCCTTAAGACATGGCATCCATCTATCTCAAGGGATGTCTCCTCAAAGTGTTGAGGAAAAGAAGGCCATGGCTGGATGCCCCTATGCATCAGTTGTAGGAAGCTTAATGTATGCCATGATGTGTACTAGGCCAGACATCTGCCATGCAGTGGGAGTGGTAAGTCATTACCAATCCTGCTATGGAGAGCAACAGTGGAATGCAGTAAAGAACATATTCAAATATATAAGACGGACGCAAGATTACATCTTGGTCTATGGAGATGGTGATCTCCAAGTCTTGGGATATACAGATTCAGACTTCCAGTCAGATATTGATGATCGAAAGTCGACATCAGGGTTTGTATTCCTGTTGAACGATGGTGCTGTGAGATGGAGAAGCAAGAAGCAGGACACTACGGCGGATTCAACAACAGAAGCTGAATATATTGCCGCATCGGATGCTGCAAAGGAGGCAGTGTGGTTGCACAAGTTCATGTTGGAGCTTGGCGTAGTTTCCCCTAATACTCCCATCCCGTTACTCTGCGATAACATGGGAGCCATTGCCCAGGCAAAGGAACCCAGGTGGCATCAAAAGAGCAAGCACGTGGAAAGGAAACACCACATCATTCGGGAGATTCAAAAGCATGGTGATATCGTCATCACCAAGGTGGCCTCTGCCGACAACGTTGCTGATCCTCTTACCAAACCTCTGACGCAGAAGGTTTTCGACCAGCATGTAATGAGTATGGGTTTAAGGATTGTTCCTGAATGGTTCTGAGGGATAGTGGGAGATTGTTAGCCATGTGAGCCCGAGGCAAACTATTCTTACAATAAGTGTTATTGTAATAAATATGTCTTATCAATAAAAGTTATTGATTGTTCACTCACTTTCTGAAATTAAGTGAATGAATGCACTATAAGGTCCCTCTGTACAATTAGGGTTATGTACCATGGCCATCTTGATAATCCTATAGCTGTTGATTCATTAGATGAATCATAGAGGCTGGTTCTTGGACGAATATCTAATTGGTTAGATAGAGGACTCACCAAGCACCATCAAATGATTATTAAGAGACGATCTCCAGCCTGAGTAGGAGATGGCAATCCTTTCTCACATAGGATGATATCTGACCGACCTCTCGATGCAGTTCCTCTGCATGGGAATAGTGATTCGGAGATGTCAGATTAGTTAAGTCAAAGGGTTGACTTAGCGAGATCGAGATAACCTAAGTCCTATGTTGAATGCTATCACATCATAGGCACGCATCCTCTGACCAGAGACAGATGTGTTGCTATATGTCTGAGTATGTACATTTGACAGACCATTAGGTTGATGACCTAACCAAGGTCTATACACCGGCGAGCTGGTGTGCATATAAGGGCATATGAGTATTACGATCTCTCAAAGGGATCATACAGGTTCGCTTATGAACCGGAAGACATGAGCTCACTCATGACGAATTGGGATCAAATTCCATGCATGGTCGTCGTGCTTTGGAAGCATGACAAGAATTTGAAGGTATGATATATGCTTTGGGAAAGCATATGATCGATACCAAATCCCAATGACCAAAATTGAGAAACTCGGTGATCAAACACTGAAGAAGACAGTGTAAAAATTGATCTATATCTTCAGGTTGATGATTGGTCTTCCATTATGCAGGATGTGTAGGTATTGGGAATACCTGAGGGTGATGTGATCATAAACGATTGTATAACCAAGACGCTTCCAGTCCGAGGGAGTGATGAAACAGGTCAAGATTTTAGTGACTCCTCTCAGTAGAGAAGTAACTTGATCTTAGTCCAAGTGTTAGACATTGATCTGAATGTGATTCAGATGCAATGAGAAGATTAAGTATATGGACTTGATTTAATCAAGAATCTGTAGGAGGTCCGTTAGATCTGGATTTGAGATGATATCTCAACATCCAAGTCACTATACGTGGAACAATACAATCACCCTGTCCTTATCTCCAAGTATCTGCAGAGAAGGCACATTATTCTTGAAGGAGTTCAAGAATAATTCCTGTGATGAATTTAGTATCCAACCAAGAAGGTCTTGATGATTAACTGAGATTTAATTATCAAGTACAATATGAATGAGATTCATGTTGTGAGAATGAATGTCCAAGATAATTAAATGAGATTTAGTTATCAAGGATAAGCAGATCGTGGATAGTGATATCCAGAATATATGTGTATATATTATAAATGGGATTTGTAATATATCAGAGAGAGAGAGATATATATTGTAAATAGCATTTGTTAATTATTAATGTGGATTGGATCTACATTAGTTAATTAATTAGAAATGTAATTTACAAATTAGTTTGGGATGTGAATATGATTCACATATTTTTCAATGGCATGATTAAAATATTCACAAATTAATTTGGAATTAATTCGGTGGATATTATTGTAATAATAGTTATTGCAATTAATTAAGAAATAATAAGATAAAATAAAAGGAGACAAAAATACAACCAAAATAAAGGGGGCGTCACCTATGAGTGACGCCCCCTATTTTTTAGGGTGGTTTGTTGCCTCTCTCTTTTTTGTTATCATATTATCTCTTAATAATTAATTTATGTGAATTAAATTGTGTTGATAATGATTCAACATATATTTAATTTAATATAAATTAATGTTGTTGGTTTTTAACCAACAACAATCATAGCCGTTGGATGGCTCTTGGATGACAATAGCCGTTGGATCCATATGAGCCACGGATTGAGATCCATTGGATCCCAAACTAGTATATAAGGAGGGAAACCCTAGCCCTTGAGGGGTACATCAAGTAGACGCCTACTCTACTTCTCTCTCTCCCTCTCATTCTCGTCCTCTCTCTCTCTCTACAAGGTGGTCGACCACCTTTGTTGAGAAAGAGAGAAGTTCTCGCCTTCGCCATCGACTACTCGAGGATCTCCTTCTTCTTTGGGGTTGCTTGCACTATAGGAAGACAACGGATTTCGTTGGATGAAATCAGGAGATTCGAGGCTTGGATCTTCATCGAGGATTGCGGGAGTCACGTGTCTCATCATCGTGCCCGCAATGCTGTCTCCGTAGATCGGACTTGAGACAGGAGGATCTCTTGCTTTAGAGATCTCGTGATCGCAACCACGCTTCGAGAGGTATTCCTAATACTTTGTGGTTTGATGAAACGATCCAAGAAATGTTCTTGTGATCTTGTGGTTTCATCATTTATAAATTTTTTTAAATTTTGCTGCATCTCGTGACTAGTGCGACTAGTCGCCCCGATCATATGAGATACGATCGTCACACTTCCGTGATGCGCTTGAGGATTCTCAATATACTTCAAGCCCGACCGCCACCTTCGCGCCCCACCATTGCGGTCGCATACCGCCTCTTCCCCAGCTACGCACGTCGTGCGGCGTCCACGGCGTCCCCCTCCCCCCAAAGGCTAGTCACGGCCCGCCTTAGACGGTCACGCCTTCGTGCTCCGAGCACCTCGCCCCACCACTGGGCGTGCCACCCTCGAATAGCTGCCCCCCGCTCGTGAGCCCCTCCGGTCGTGTGTCGACCGACTGAGGGTGTTTCGTCGTCGCCCACCGCTCGCCCTCTGCGCGCAGACGTCGTGTACGGGCGACGCCGCGTCCGACCGCTCGCCCTCCGCGCCCCTTCATCCGACAGCTGCTGGATTAGGGCAAATAGCCCTTGATCCGACGATCCCAATGCCGCCATGCGTCCATCCCAAGCCTCGACCCCAGGCGCGAGGCTCGAGTCATCCGAACCTCAAGTTCGGTCCCCCGAAGCAACGCTAGAGCTCCGCGCAGGCTCGGGCATCCGAGCCCGAGCCCCACTACCCGAGCCTCAGCCTCAGGCCTGGACCACATGCTGGGGACCCCCGAGCCGCAGCCCCGCCACCCGAGCCTCCAGAGGCACGTGTAAGCTACATGCGTCTAGGGGAAAATTGCAGCCACACCCCTAGAAGTTTCAAATATTGCAAAAATACCCCCGCCTGGGGTAAATTACAACTGATCCTCATCGACTTTGTGTAATTGCAGATAAGCCCCTCTAGGGACCTATTTGAAGCAAAAAATTTATTTTAATTACATTTTAGTCCCTGAAAATTCATTTTAGCATATCTTTCTCATACAAACTCCGTTTTTAGCATATAATATGTCATTTTGAAGCTCTTTTCATGCTTTATCACTTGGCATAATTTGTGGATAGATTCTAGGTTGTTTATTGATAATTAATGTTGAGGATATATGTTGACATACGCAGGCTTCGTCTTTATTTATTTGTGCCTTTCTGAACTGAGAAGATCATTGACGTTATTTGAAGGGGATTAAGTGCAAGGACCTGGAAATTATTTGATCATTTTATACTATTCTAGATATTTATGAGGATCTGACCTTTGTAGAAGATTTGGCTCATTTGACAATAAATAGTGTGATTGAACTCAAAATTATTTAAGAATTGAATCAGAGAGAATGTTGAGATAAATTGAGGACTATTTTTTTATTACAGGCTTATTTGGAATTTTACCTGCTTTTATTCGATCTGTGACTATTTTTGAGAGAACTGATCAATTTATTTGGATTACAATTTTCATCACAGATCCTGCGCTTAACATCTTTCTCTGAGATTTTTAACCTTGCATTATCATTTTGTCTTTTCATCATTCGACACAGAAATTAACTAGCATTAATTAATTATTTAATTTGATTTAAGACCACGCAACTAAGAAACAGTGTTCCCTGTGTTCGACCTTGGTAGACTTGCCAAGTAAAAATATTCCACAACATTCAAAGATTGTGGTGTTTTGATCGACCGAAATTCGCCTCCTATACTACAATTCATCATTATTAAAGAGGTGAATTTCGTGTCATCAACCTTTGAATCAACAACTTGTATGATCATCAGGATATCCATGGTACATAAACCTAATTATACCGAGGGTCCTTATATTGCATTCATTCATTTAATCTCGGATGGGGGAGTGAAATAAACAAATGACTTTTATTTATAATTCAAACATTATAATAATATTTATTTTAGGAATGGTTCACCTCGGGCTCACATGGCTAACATGTATATCAACTAGGTCTCATGCCAACTCAGCCCACGTGGTCCCCTGCGTGAGTTAGGCAATTTGCAAGGGTACAGTGTTGGGTTCCCCTATTTTGTTTAATCTTGGAATTATGTAATTACGTTCAAAACTTTTAAGTTTATTGGTATGTACCCCCTTTATTGTGTTTTTATTGCAAATAGACCCTATCAAGCATCTAATTTTATTTATATTTTTCTATTTTGTTTAAATAGCTCATTTCTCTACAAATCTTGAAAAAGTTAGTGAATGTGCTCTAAATGATGCTTATACACGCCCACATTTTAACCGTTAATTTCATTACACTTTCCATTTATTAAAAATAAAAAATTGTAAAAGAAAATATATAATTAAAAACATAAAAAAATATACAATACAAATAAAAAAATAAATATTAAATATAATTAAAAACCCTAAAAAATGAAAACCCCAAAAAGCACAAAAACTAGTTGTTTATTCTTTGTAGACAATAATTATTTGTCTATCCATGTAGCCCTCAATGGTTCGACCCCTATACTTGCTTGACTATACATATATATTTGCAGGGTATAATAAATTTCACCCTGCACAGTTTCATTGATTTATCATAATTGTGGGTTGATTGATTGTTTGATTTGATTGTTCAAGGGTTGAGTATCGAGAGAGCAGTCGATACAACGATTGTCGAACCTGAGTTGTCAGGCACTGTAGACTCTCCAAAATCGGATGTTAGTCCCCTCTGAATAATGTGTCAATAAACACTCATATTAAGCATATTAATCCTAACCGACCGTGTGTACACTCCTTTCGCAACACACAACCTTCCTATGTTATTTGCTCTCTGCATGAATTATTTTTCTCGAATAGGACTTATTTTTCTACCTTTTTAAGTAAGAGATAATTTGACAAGATTCGAAGATTGATCCTTTAAACAGAACATGGTTTAATTTCCAAATAATTTGTTGGTGTGACTGGTTTAGAAATTTACACACACTACATCAAAGGAGCCTATAATAGCCTTTTTTAAAGCCATAACTACATTGCTTATTATTAAGTATAATAACAAATACTATTATGATAATAAGGATTTTTATTCTATAAATTAGTGATAAATGTCATATCTATTGCTATATCATTATCTACAGTGTACACATATCCATTATCTTTTTTTTTTGAAAATTTCAAAAATTAGCGATGATTAGTTTTTGAAAATAGCAATTGATAAGAACTTTCATATAGACCGCATGTCGTTAATGATACAACAATAGATAGGACATCTATCACTAATTTCTAGTGTAAAAATCATTTCATAGTGAATACTATTTTTTAATATATATTTAACAACAAATGATAGTGTGTTTTAATGACTTTCAAACAATACAACAAAATTGGCCTAATGCAATAAATAAAATAATATATGTTGAAATATCCTCATTGTTAAATATGTAATAAAGAATACACACACACACACACACATATATATATACATATATATATTGCTTCCTTTTAAAATTCACAACGAATATCATATTCTTTATTATATTCCTCGCAATGAATCAAGAATGGTACATTGGTTGACTATTTCTTTTAATTAGTGTTAATTTAAACGTGATTAGTATAAATTTTAACGAATAAGTCAATGAAAAATCATCCTTATATGATTATTTAACAACAAATACGACATTCAACGCTAATTACAAGAATAAAAGATAATTTTACCGTAAATGATAATCATTGTTATATCTTTAATGTTTAATTAAGAATATGACAACAATATTCAAACTATTTGTTATCTTAGGTCATATTTGTTGTAATGAAAAAAAGGTGTCACTCTTAATTTTTTTGTTTGTTGCAGTTAGTGAGGGAACATAGCTCGAGTAAGTGAAGGCGATATTGTCTGTTATTATCCCGTCAATTAAGCGGTCTTATATCTTATAAAGATGTCACGTGAGAAATATGCGTGTTCAATAGATAAAGTATACATGCGACGAGGATGCATGCATGGAATCTACGTTTTGCAGGCAGAGTTTTGTTTGAGGATTTTTCTTTTAACATATATATGAAATTATTCATAAGCGTGCTTGACCTAGAAACAATTAGATAGGCCCTCGAGGTCTTAGCCATTACATGCTTTGAAATCGCTTGTCTGCCAGCAATCAAAACGCAAGGAAAATCCGCAAGTACTGTTCTCCATCTCGATTGCTTGCAGTTCAAATGATGGATGCGGCTGTACACCACCCTCTATTATTTGTTGAAATGAAGTGAAATGAAACCTCAGTCCTAAGGATGAAATGAAAGGGATCTCACCATATATATCTTCGAGTGGAATACAACAGCAGAATGACAGCATGCATCTTCGTGCAATTGGGATTTGATTGAAAGAGTTGTTTGCAGCTCCAGTAACACACCGTCAACAGCTGCTAGCTCAGACCCTGCAATAATGTTGAAGTTATTTAACTTAATAGCTTGCAATTAACGACATCCAGTTGATATGCCGTGAGCTAATTTGACTCATCCGGAGGGAATAATATTACAATGCTTAATCACGAAGATCGAGAGCTGACAAATGTACTAGGGGTGTGCATGAAGATATCTATATGCTGGAGAAAATTGTCCGTTTCCGTATATTTAATTGGTTTTTCAAGGCTTTTATACCGAGGTGAAGCCATTCTTTATATTCACACATAGACCCGAATATATATCGAGCAAATTTGGCTTGTTATTTTATATAATCATATGTTGGATTGTTATTTTATGAGAACGCAACGGTGGATGGCGATTCAACGGTAGGAGGAAGACGGCCGGCGACGTCAGCGACAATGGGAGGAAGAGGAGAGCGCACCACCGTTGATGCGGACGTCATCGTGGACGTGATAACGAGGAAAGAACGTTGTGGACTCGACGGTAGAGAGAGAAACCATTGGCGATGACACTTTTGAGGGGTTCAGAAAGAGCACACAATCGTCAGATGCTTGGGAGGTGGAGCACCGAGATAATGGGGATGACTGATACAGAGTTGATGGAAAGGAAGAAGTCCAGCGCCGACGTTACGAAATGGGATGTGAGGATCCATTGTGGAGGCTTTGGAGGTTGGTACAAGCTGGGGAAGAAGAGATGGCGAAAAAGGAGAAGGGATTGATTTTGGGAAGGGTGTGGGCCGTGAGGTGTGACCCTTTTGCTGATGTGGAAAGGAAACAGGAGTTTAATCCCAATTTCGATTTTGGTTGAGATTTTGTAGTTTAGAATGAGACTTTTTAAATAATTATGCATTTAATTTTAATTAATTAAATAAGCATGAAAAACAGTTAATTAATAATTTAGCCATATAATGAGGTGTGGGATTGGGGAGAAGGCCTAAATCAACAATTAAGGTGCCAATTTGGGGGCGAGGTTTTGCTCGTGTATAATAATTTTGCACATATATCCATTTCAAAAATCTATTATTGAATATAGTCATCTTATTTATGATATCAAAAAAAGCACACTTTAACGCATTGACGTTCACAGTTCTAATCCATGTAAGTTTTTGCAATTGAAATATATATATATAGAGAGAGAGAGAGAGACTTTGTGAGTGTAAGTTTTTTAATGAAAACAAAAACCATATTCGCATTTATGTCTACAACTAAAAGTAAAATAGATTATCATAATAAAAATACATATCCATATCCATGTAAAAATGAATACGATAGCATATTTTTATGAATGTTCCAGTAGCATCGCTATGATAAGGCCTAACACTGATAAGTGAAGCTATTACTAATACTTAGGTCATTATATGTATCTTAAAATTGAAAGTAATAACTGTATTAATATTAGTATCCGTAAAAAATATTAATATTAGTATCTGCAAAAAATAAGTGAAACCCATATTATTTTCTTTAAATGTATCTGTCAAATTAAAAACTAAATATCTATAATAGGCAAAAAAAATAGATATGATAACAAACAAATTCTAATTGCTATATATATTTTTTAAAAAAGAAAAAAGGGCTTCCACCTTATAGGTGTGAGCCCAAAAACTTCACCATTAAATAACTTAATCACCTGATTACAAGCCTTTGGTAGGCCACACCACCCACCAGAACAAACAGGATATTTACATCACCCAGCTATCGACCAACGCTTTAGCATGCGCCACTACATTTTCACCATACATTCTGACCCCCCTAAAAACCACACCATTCCTGGCAACCCAGATCGTCCAAAGTAGTGCTAAACACCCAGACCGCTCCCTTTCCGATCCCCGCCAGTTCTCCCCAGTAGACTCCCAGAAACCCTCCACCGTATCCCACTAACCACCTGACCCTCAAAGATCGACCAGGAATCTATTGAGTACCTACACGTGAAGAACAAGTGGTTGACATCTTCAACCCTATTTGACAACGAGCGCATGATGAACTAGCATTGGCAATGAATCTTTCCACCCTGTCACCTGTGAGGAGCCTACCTCTTCTGCACAGCCACAGAAAGACCTTGACCCGCATCGACACTCTCCATCTCCAGAATCTTCTGCAATCTGCCACAATCCCTTCCAGATCCACTATCGAAGCCCCTTTCAGAACCTTGTAGGCTTTCCCAACTGAGAAGGAACCATCCCGCCAACACCAGCAATCCCTGCCCACAGTGGTCCCAGCTGCACCATCCAGCATCCCAAGTATCAACCAGCTCATCCCTCCTTCGGTCTGAGATACCAGCACATAAACTAGGAGCAAATTTTTGACCTTCCCAAACCTCAGCAACACAGGCACCCGATGTATCAGCAAGAGCCATCAGACGTGGGAATAGCTCCACCAACACACCCCCTTCGAACCAATCGTCCAGCCAGAATCTGAAGCCTCTCCCGTCCCCCACGATTGGTCTCAAGGAAGGTCAGATCTCCTGCACAATATAAGTGATGCTCCTCCAAAAAAAGGGGTTGACGAACCAAGATCTTCTGGCATGGCGAACTTAAGGCCTATCAAAAAAATTCGACGAAGTAGAGAGCAAACCAAGCTATCACAATCCCCCCAAATCCGAGAAATCCACTTGCAAAGGAGCGCCTTGTTCATCTCCTCAAGGCTACGGACACCAAGACCCCATTTTCTATTGCACATGTCACCGTCTTCCAGTCTACTAGTGACATCCCACCGGTCCTCCCACAGCTTCCCCAAAAGAACCACCGCATAATGCCCTCGAGCTTCTTTCTCACCCCGGTCGACAGCAACTTCAAAGACAGAAAAAAGATCAGGATTTCCGAAAGAATCGACTTTTGGAGAACCAACCTCCCACCCCGAGAGAGGCAAATGGCCTTCCAACCAGCCAGTCTCTGATCCATCTTTTCCACAACAAGACCCCAATCCACCGCGCTCATCCTACCGGCCACCAATGGAACACCAAGGTACCTAATAGGTAGGTGGCCTCTAGGCGATCGCAGCCAACCCTGCCAAACTCCTCGTTGTGGCTGGAAGGAGCCACCCCTCGGCTGCCCATTCACCAACACCGCACAGGAAGAAGTCGTGACACCTCTTCATCCAGGCAATCCAGCTTGATGGAAATCCTTGCCTATAAAAAGAAGCCCAAATGAAGCGCCGATCCACGCAATCATAGGCCCTGGAAAAGTCCACCATCCAAAGGACGCCCCCCGTCTTACATCTGCGCCAATCAGCCACAATCTCCGACGCCATCATCACACTATCCAGCAACTGCCTCCCTAGAAGGAAGGCGCTCTGTGCAGGGGATACAATCTTGCCCAACAACTTCTTCAGGCGATTGGAAAACAACTTTGCCAAAATCAAGTATATCACATTCGAAAAGAGCAATTGGCCTAAAATCTTCAACCTTCGAGCCTCATCCCTCTTGGGGAGAAAAAGATGAAGGAACGGTTGATCTTCTCGAACCCCCTATTTTCCTCCAAGAATTCATCCACCACTGCCATAAGCTCCCTCTCCAGGAGATCCCAAAATTCACTGTAGAAAAATACAGGGAAACCATCTGGACCCGGGCATCCATCCGGATTGAGAGAGAAGAGAGCCTCACGAACCTCCTCCAAATCGACCAATCTCATCAGATCCTCTGCATCCCCTTCAGAGATGCATTTCAGCCCAAGCCCCAGCCACCTAGAACCACATTGAGGACTCCTCCTGCTCACATACTTGAAGAAACTTGTGACGGCCCTCGCGACCTCCTCCTCCCCACTCACCACCTCTCCCCAACCTCGATGGAGTGAATGAGGTTACACCTCCTTCTCCCGCTAGCCACCCCATGAAAGAACATGGTGTTTGCTTCTCCTTCCTTAATCTACTTCATCCTAGATCTTTGTCTCAACTCGATCTCCCTAGCCTTGTCCTCTTCCTCTAGCACCTTTTGCACCAACCCACGACTCAAAATCTCCTCCTCATCCAGCTCTCTGACATCCTCCAACAAGTCGAGCCTCGTCGACTCTTCCTATTCCTGCTTCCTACGGAGGCACTGCTCAACCCTAGAGGCCTTCATGAACTCTCGAAGCCTTCTACGCAACATGACCAACTTAGCTGCGAAGATCGTAGTAGCTGACCCCGGAAACACCTGGCCCCTCCAAAAAGAAGTAAGAAGGTCGCGATACCCTTCCTCCAGCATCCAGCTTCGCTCAAATCTAAAGTAGGAAGATGATCCCCTACCGGAGCTCGAGTCCAAGCAAGGTGGTGTGTGATCGACCTTGATCTAGGCAGCGTCACAACTGCTGCCACCCCAAACACCTCAAGAGTTTCAATCGAAAGGAGGAACCTATCAATACGTGATCTGGTTGACGAGCTCCTCCAGGTATATATGCAGTTCATTGCATCTGCCACCTCCAGCCCCAGCTCTGCGACCACCTCTATGAAGAGACCGGATCCAAGGTCACGACCACCCCTCCCACGCTGCCTGTCATCCTCAAAAAGTGTGACATTAAAATCACCGCCAATCACCCACATATCGTCTGGGAATCGCTCCCTGGTGGATCTCGGCTCATCCCACACCTCGATGTTCAGCGACCCACCTGATATGCTATATACCGAAGTGAATACGCGTACAGAATTATATGCGCTATTGCGCAGCAACACGGACACATAGTGCTCCAACAGAAAATCCTCAACTAGGTCAAACAAACTCCCATTCCAGGCCACCACTATTCCCCCAACGCTACCAACGGCCCAGACTTCCCTAAAATCCGTAAGTCGAGGACCCGACACCGAACCCCAACTGACACTATCCCATGAGTCAATCTTCGTCTCCTGTAAACACACCACGTCAATTTTCCATTCCCACAGCAGAGAGCTGATAGCTAGCCGCTTGTCCGGTTGACCTAGTCCACGCACATTCCAATAAAGGAACCTCATTCGCACCCCGAGGGGGAGGACCCCCACCAACAAGATGCCAACTCGGTGCACAATCAAAAGTTCAAAATCTGAGACATCCTTCTTCCAACTCCGGGAGCCGCTCTCCCCCTCTAGACAGGGACTCCTATCCATCGAGACAACCTCCATGGTACTCCCACCTTCTGCTCCCACAAACAGCTCGACTCCATGCCTAGATGCGGCCTCAGCCTCCACTATACCTACCTGGACAGGCACCTCCTCCCTGATCGTCTCTAACCGGCATACCTCCCAATCTAACTCATCGGCACGTTGCCTCTTCCTGGGGAAGGACCTCCATTGAGGCTTTCCTCCCCTAGCAATGTCCAAGCTACCACAAACACCCAAGCCCCTCCTCATGGTTCTGAACTGCTCAACTCCACCACACACCTTGACGTGTCGTTGCAACTACCTTAAACTAGAAGCACTCCCCGTAGTTGCCTCCCGTCGAGCAACGCCCACCTTGGTGGTGCCCTTACATGAAGCACCCCCAAGGTACCACTACCCTCGACCAACCGTGCCTCCCCGTCCAGCACCAAAGACCCCCCTCCCCGCATGATCGAGCCCTCACCCACCGCAAGCGCTATGTCTTGCAACAACAGCTAATCACCTCCCACTGAAATAACCTCCACCTGCTCAACAGGCAGTGCGAGCACACCTGAACCTTCCAGATTTTCCTGAGCTACCAATCCCGAAGCACCACCCTCGACTCCCTCAGACCCGAGCAAGCCCTCTATTGGGTCAAAGAATTCTCAGCATTAGAGACTTTCGAAGCGAAAGGGAGATTCTCCTCAGAGTGGTGAACCTCGATCCCCCGATCGATCTCGCCCGCAGACGAGGAGAAAGCACCCGACACAGCTCCCCTACCATCCTCAGGAACTGACCCAACAGTAGCCTCCTTGCTGCCAGTCGAAGCGATGGGTGCATCAATAGTCGATCGCCATCGAGACTCCACCACCATATCCCAAGCCGGCATCGACCTCGAAACACGATCACAACGACCCACCTCCATTGCCACCATCCAGATTCCAATGGGCCTTCTCCCAAGCCAGACCACGAACCTCACCGGTATTGGGGGCATACTCCCCTTCATTCTAACCAAAAGCTCCAGGTCCTCACCCGGCCCCATCCCAGAGGAGGATATTTCCACGAGCTCGCCAAGGAATGTGACTGCTTCTCGTACCACCTCCACATTCCTGCATATGAAAGGGACCCCGATGATTTTCGTTATCCAAATCGAAAATGAGGCTCCCGGAGCCCCATCCCCTGACCTTGGACGCCTCCAGCTAGACCGCCCGCGCAATTCAATTGGAAGATCGCCATCGAATGCCCCTCCAACGGCCGCCTTATCCCCCTTCGCCGAGAGGCCCCTCAGATTCACCGCATCATTTGGGGCATCCAGGTAGTCCACCAGCACCCCGGCCGCCCTTGCCGCCTCCACCCCCTCCATAATCAGCCTCAAAGCCCCTTCGTCCCCTTCTCCGATGACCAAGCCCACCAACCGATCTTCATGCGTCGCCCCCACGGCCAACGCTGCCACCAGCAATGCCATGTCCTCTGGCAGGCGGTTCGACCTCTGCTCCGGTTCCTCAGTTGCATATCCTTCCACTTTTGATCCCGCGCCCAATAATGTGTACTCTTCTCGACGATGGCCAGGAGCACCGCAGCAGAAGCACAGAGGCTCCCTCGCGGGGCAGACCTTGGAGAGGTGGTCAGCCGCACCGCACCGGTAGCACCACCGTGCGACCTTCCCTCCCACCAGCGCTGAAGGCCCTGAAGTAGACCGATGGACCCTCCAACCAGCACCTGGGCCCATACCCCCATCAACGGAACTTCCACCAGTCCCACCCCTCCACTTTCCCGCATCCGCATCCCCCTTCTGCGCCCCCCTTCCCCACGTGAAGAAAGCCTCCAATCTCCCCCGACTGCTCTCCTCAAAAGGAGCCCCAGAACCAGCATGTCGCGACTACCTTCCTCCACCAGCCGCACGCCCCTCCAGCCCTCGCCCGCCCTCCGCACGTTCATCCCCCGACCCACTCCCGCCGCCCCAACGCCAGCCGCCTCGCCGACCCTCAGCGTCGCTGCTCCACTCTCCCCAAGCCATCTCCCACCCTCGTCATGCTCACCCTCCACCCCTCTGCCTCAATCCGTCGTACCATCACCAGCTGCCAGCCCGATCCTCATCACCGCCGGCCCGCTCTCCCCAAGCCCTAGCCTTTTTTTCAATGTCCACTGTTTAGAAAATCCATATATGAAAAAAATCAGATACGGTAATAGGCACATATTGTTAAATTTCTAATTGCTATATATGTATCCGTAAAATTTGTAAAATCCATATTCGCTCCCGCATCTTCGTCTGTCGAAAAATCCATATCCGAAAAAAAATCGGATACAATA
This sequence comes from Ottelia alismoides, assembly GCA_037367405.1. NCBI lineage: Eukaryota > Viridiplantae > Streptophyta > Magnoliopsida > Alismatales > Hydrocharitaceae > Ottelia > Ottelia alismoides. The sequence continues at coordinate 160,738 of JAZKJV010011158.1, read as the reverse complement.
ACATGCAGATATTGGTATATTTATACTCGATTGCATCCCAATGATATGCGCATATCCATATGTATACCTATATCCTCATTAAAATTCATATATCTATATAATGTACACATAAATTTAGTGGAATAGATATCCATATCCAAAAAATAAAACTATGATCATTGTCAGCAACCAAATACCCATATTTATACCTATATCTGCAAAAAAATGAAACTCATTTCCATATCCATTATCCATATACATCAAGATTAATACATATCCATGCAATGATACTAATTTATGTTTCATTAGAATTTGAACATCGCTGCATTAAAAATGTACTTTTTGTGATATTTTAAATGAGAGGGTTATATGCAATACTATGTTTTTGAAATTGATATATGTGTAAAATTATTGGACACGTTTGCAAAATCTCCCTCTCAAATCCGTATCCTAGATGTCTTTTTGGGCTTTCTCCCAAATTCAGCACTTGGCGTGCCGATTTATACTGCAATTATTAATTAATTATTTTTCATACCTATTTAATTAATTAAAATTGTATTCATAATTATATAAAAATGTCCGTTTAGAATATTCCTCTCGCCATCTTGTAACTACTCCATCTCGTAAGATCATTACTTATTTGATTATGGTCGGATACGGTCATCTACAACCGTGGTATCCATCAATTGCAAATATTTGTAGGATTTGATTTACCATATATAACTAATATTTTCTGTATTTTCTTTTCATTACGAGTCACATTTTGGTAATGTAAAATTAAAAGGGAAAGTACATAAAAGGACCTCAACTATGCATCGCTTCTCAATTGGGGACCTTGTCTTTCAAACGTAACAAAGAGGGCATGTTCTTATTTTTTGTCTTCAATACAAACCTCCCTTAACTTTCATGACACTTGTAAGTTGACGTTAAACCTTAAAGTTAAAAGTTCAGTCTTTTTTTGTTACATTTTTAAGATAAGTCTCTTTATTATGAATCGATGAATAGTTGAGACACTTTTTTTAATTTATCTAAATTAAAAAAAATTAATTAAATGGTAAAACATGTTTTTTCTTGTCATTTTTCGTTAGCGGTTGCACTCTTGACATGCAATCCAATCTTGCTAACATATTTGGCTTAGACAAGTATGATGAATTTTTGTGTAAATTACAAAAAAGGGCTGATCTTTATATGGATTCTCAAATTAAGGATCGATCTTTAGTTTGTAACAAATAGGGGATCAAAGTATAAGTTAACGTTCCAGTCCCCAACGCTGTGAATGGGAAGCTCAATTCATGGCTATCAACAACAATAAAGCCTTTTTCCCACAATTAAGTAGGGTCGCATACATGGATTCTTTGGCTCCATTCAGATTTATTTTGGGCCAATCTCGGGCTTATGTCAGAAAACTAAGATCCCTTCATATAGTATCTTTTCCAACACTTCTTGGGTCGTCCTTGCCCTCTCTTAAACGACTCAACATCCCAAAACTCACATCTCCTAACTGGTGCATCAACTGACCTTCTTTGCAAATGACCAAACCATCTTAAGTGGTTTTCTCGTATCTTATCCTTGATCGGATCTACACAAACTTTGTTTATGACCGCATCATTCCGAATCCGATCTTAACGTGTGTGTGTGTGTGTGTGTGTGTCCACACATCCATCGTACTATTTTCATTCCTGCTACATCCATTCTCTGCACATGTCTATGGTTCACATGCCAACATTCAGATCCGTAGAGTATAGCAGCTCTCACGGCTGCTATGTAAAACTTTCCTTTGATTTTTAAAGGAATATTCTTATCAAAGAGAAAAGCAGAGGTTCCTCTCCACTTTAGCCAGCATGTATTTATTCTATTAGTAACATCTCCATTAATTTTCCCATCATGTTGTAAAATAGATCCCATGTATCTAAAAGAATCTCTGTTCCGAATGTTATCATCATCAATCTTCATGGATATACTTAATGAAATTACCTCTGACCAACAGTGTTTTATGTTTCACTTTCCCTAATTCAAGTCATCCCCGCCAAGGCTACATCGACGTCGCCCACCATGGTCCTCCCGGCCTCCCGTCTGACACTAAGGAGAAAATCCTCCCCCTCGAGCTCATGGGGATCGACTCCACCAAGGCCCTGTCCCAACCCCTCCCTCCACCCCCTCATCTCTGTACTCCTCTCTCGTGACATCCACCACAAGGACATTTGCCACACCTAAGGCATGTGTTCCACCCTCCTCATCGCCAACATCCACAACTACGTCGTCCACGTCTTCCACTTCCTCTCCAGGGCCTCGACATCTAGGACTCCCACTTCCACAAGCCTGTCAACACGTTCTCCTGTCTCCTCATGTCTAGTATGGGTGTCTCGGACTCCTACTTCCGCAAGCCCGTCAACAAGTGCCACTACCTCCTCATGTCCAGCATGTGCGACCAATTGAGGGATGGGCTCTTCTACATGCATAGTCTTGTCTTCGTGTACATGTACTCACACGCATATTGTGACCCCGTGCTCCTCATGTCGAGCTTGGAGAGGATGTTTATATCGTAGCCAAAGTTCTTCCGCTCGGTCAAGTTCACGAGGGATGAGACGGTAAAGTGGAGAGGATTTTGATGCTAAAGTTGGAGTTCTTCCTCCTAGTTGGGATAACAAGGTATGAGACGGTCGGGATGGCAATCAAACTGGGGGAGATGAAAAGTAAAACTATATTGGTCAGGGGTAATTTCATCCAATAAAGCCATGGATTGAGCTCGTCTATTCACGGCATTGGGGACCGAAACGTTAAGTCATACTTTGGTCCCCTATTTGTTACAAACTAAAGATCGGTCCCTAATTTTTGAATCCTTGTAAAGATCAATTCATTTTTTGTAATTTACCTTTTTTAAATGAATTTTTACGTATACTATTATTTTGTTTCATAACTCTAAACTCTTGAATATTTCATATTTACATATTAACCCTCATGAACATGCTCCTTCTTATACCTATATCCTAAGAACATGTTCGTTTGGAGAATAAGCACTGGAATAAGGGGTTAATTCCCCACCCAGCGCAGTTCCTAAGAGTACGGCTATGCCCATCCACATCCCAATATTTCACCTTATTCCACCCTTATTCCTATCTTTATTCCACCTTACCTACACTTATTCCACCTTATTCTCCTTAGTCCTATCTCTCCAACCGAACATTAAATGGACCCTTATTCTATTTATTCCCCATCTTTATTCTTGCTTATTCCTAAACCAAACATCCCCTTAACCTTACCATTCACAAACCTAACCATCCATTAATTTACCATCATCCAACAATCCTCTTTATCCTAGTCATCTCTTACTCATAAACCAAAAATAAAGATGGATACGGGTCTCATTATCTCTTGCAAATCACTATGGAGGTGGAGAAGGGTCGTTGATGAATCTCCATTTCATCATCGTTATTCTTTCATTTTGACCTTTAAATCCAGGCTAAATGAATGTAAATTGAATAATTTTGTATAAATTAACATTATTTATTTATTGTATAAATATTGTATAAAGAACATTCTTTAAAGCTAAAATAAAGAATAAAGAAAAGAAAAAGAAATAAAATGCAAAGGTATTTTTATGACCCTAAACCCCGAGACCTATGCATCATGATGACTTGGTAGACAAGGAATAAAGTGAGGGGGTAAGGACAAAAACACGATAAATGCCTAATTCATAAATGCCCATTTTTGGGACCTATTTTATTCTTTATTATTTGAACTTCAAATCAATAAAGTTTATCATGAAAGTTGTAGATTAAAATACATAGAAAAAAATACAAATTTAATTTCATATAACAATAATGTACGGTGTACATTCTACACTCAAAATAAAAAGCCAAAACCCAAACTTTTCAGACCCATATCTTCTCCATATGAACTCAAAATGTATCAAAATTATTATAATTGTATGTAACATTTTGTTAGCTATTTAATGAAGGTGGATTCATTCAATTTGAAGTTAAGATGCAAAAGTTAGGTTTTGGACCTTTATTGTATAATATACATGACTAAAATATTCATATTATTTATCTTCTATATTTTTAAAATTTTATTTTTTTAAATTTTGTAAATATTCTTTATAATGTTTGTACATAATTAGAATAATATAAAATCATAAAAATACACTAAAATAAATAAATAAATAAAAATACATAGATGAATATACTATACATATACCAATATAATGTATAACTATATATATTTAAGTATGCAAATAACTTTAGAAAAATACAATAAAAATATATTTGTGTATATTTAAATTAGTATAATTATATAAATTATGTGTATAAAATAATAAAATCGAAAAAACAAATTAAAAATAAATACACATTATATAGGAAAATATGCCTATAAATATACTTGTAAAAAGTAACCTATAATTAAGTTGTAAAAATAAATAAAAATCACCATAAAATACTACATAAACTAATAAATATTTTTACATTTTAACTTAAAATTAATCAAATCATTTATTATTTTTAAATGATTTAATAATATATTTAGTTTTTATTTTGTCCTTGTTTGTCCTACATGGACCAATAAGGAGTGATTCAGAGTTGACCTCGGTCAACTCCTCCCTCCTCATAGGCCTATGTGGTCAGAAGGTAAGACCCCTCATTTGGCCCAATTTTGGAGATCGCCCCTTTCACTCTTTGGGATCGATTCCTTCACCAAATCTATTCCTCGATCACCCCTCTTTTACGCACACATCTTTGATTGATCCGAGGGACCTCGATGCATGAGATCTAGTTGGTCAAAGGAGCCCATGTATAAGTATCTCCTCTGACTTCCACTCGAACTTGATCCCTCTTCCACCAAGAAAACCCTAACCCTTGCCTCGATTGAATTTCTTGGTGACAGCAGGAGGATTCTCCAGGGTCAGGTGGACCTTTTCGGTGTCGATTTGAGGTAGATCCGAGCTCCAGCGCAAGATCTGCTTCCTGGTCCTCCTAGGTCTGGTGAGCTTCTTTTCAAGCATTTTTCGATTCCTTATAATAACATTAGAGTAGGTTAGGTGTTAGGTTAATTTGGTATTGTTTTTATTCACAAAAATTAAAAAAATGAAGTTCGTCAGAGTTGAGCTCTCGCGAACCTCCTCACTATGTCTCTGATCACTCCGACCAACCTCTACTTACACTATCACCACCATCATCTCCCCCTTCATCTTTTGAACACCCCAAGCACCCCCAATCACCTTGATCTCGCTCACATAAATGTAATGGATCTCCCTCTCCACCGCACCACTGTAGATCCTTCGCCTCACTCCACAACCATCCATTTCACCCATCAACACCCCCGGAACCTTCACCTCCTTTTGTTTGAGCTAACCACACAGGTTACAAGGTCTAAAAGCCTCATGAGAGGTGATTTTGTTACTGAATGAACTCTCCAGGTACTCAGGCATGCCATAGCTCAACAGATGAGCTCCAGACATTTTTGAGGGGTCGGCCAGCTTCGGGGAGGCTGCAGGAATGCATAGAGCTACTTGGAGCACTCCTAGGTGGTCGGAGACATGCGTGACTTCGAATCAAAGCACGCCAAATGCGATTTGTTTAGATTTCTTTTTGATCCATCCAAAGTCGACCGATCAACACTAGCTGCCCAAATTGCATAGTTGACGTCCGATCAACATGAGCCTGCACTGTTGGATCCCCATCTAGGATCTAATCCTAGGCATCCATCACTGAAGTGTCATCGATCGTCCACACCTAGACACGTGGATAAGTGAAGTGTCGTCACTGTTTGATCATGCACGTGGGGGTATTTTCCACACCAACCGCCCACTTTTTGTATTTTATCTTCAATACGTAAACATTTGTCTATAGCATAAATATTTTTGTAAAATTTACATTTCAGTCCCTATACTTCCCATATTTGTATTTAGGTACAATCCATGTCACCTCACGTGCCCATGCGCGTGAGGGGAGTGGGTATTTTGCACCTAAACCCCAAGGTTTTATTTATTTCATTTTAGTCCTTGTTTTTAAATAATTAGTGTTTAGTTTCTGGAAAAATTGCATCAGGACCTCTGGATTTTATATTAATTGCAAAAATACCCTTCTAGGAATATATTATTGGAAATATATTGGGAAAATTGCATTTTTGGTCCTAGACTTCTCTTTTTTATTCGGCTAGGGTTCAGAAACTTTAAATATTTACTAAAATGCCCTTGTTGGATTGTATTTCTTTTTGTATATTTTATTTTATCAAAAATAGCTCTAGGCCACTAAAAAATCATAGAAAATTACCATAAATACCTGATATATATATCACATGTTTTTTTGGTTAGGTATTTGATATTTATTACAAATAAAACTGAGTTATTTATCCTTAGTTAGATTAGAAAATACAAAAAATAAAATCATTTTGAAAAATTAAAACAACAACAATATTAAGTTTTGGAAAATATAAAAAGAAAAAAACTAAAAATTTTAAATCTCCAAATCCTTGTAAAATTATAAAAATTCTAAAAAACTCCAAAAATATTCATTTCTATTTATGAATTTTATTTACTATATTTTATATATATTAAAAATATTTTGGGAAATTTTGAACCTTTTAGCTATTTTGAATTTTCAAAGCAATTCGACTTGTTTATTTTAGCTATTATTTTACCTTATTAACTCAATTAAAAATAAAAAATAGTAAAAAGTACCAGAAAAGTACCAAAAAAGAGAAAATCTAAAAAATCTAAAAAGCATTTTATTTTGTGATTTTTAAATATTATAGCTATATTTATAAATATAGAGGTTGTCTATATATACCTATATATACTTATATTTTAATTGTTTATTATTATAAAAATTAGAAATTTTAAAAATAAATTAATACATATATATAGTTAAAAATCTAAAAAAATATAAAAGCAAAAGTCTAACAAATTAAATAATTAAAACACACAAAAATCCAAAAATACCAAAATCATGTATTGTATTCTTGTTGCCAATTTTGATTGTTTATTTCCATTGTTCCCTGAGTGTGACCCCTATTGTACTTGTCCACTATGCATTTTATTATAGGGTATAATAATTTTGACCCCTTGCTTGATTGATTTAATTTTTTGGTAGGTTAATTTTTGATTGGATACGGTTGTTGAGAGGTCGTCACAACGATTGAATCTTCACCTTGTGAGGCTCATTTTAGTCCCCTCAATTTTTGTAAACACCAAATGACACCATTGTCGTGGTGTAATACGAAGGATAGATATTTGGGTCATTTTTACTTCATCATTTTTATTTATTTATTTTCTCTTTTGTTTGATATAATTATTTATTGTGCTAACAATCGTCTCTTTTATTTTTCTTGCGAGGGACTTTGAGACGACGATGACGGCATATATGATTAAGGCACTTGAGTTGAGGAGATTTGGAACAATTGCATGTTTGCTACGTAGATTTCTCCGATGTATTTGGATAGGGTCCCAAAACTTTACATATTTGCATAAATGCCCCTAGTAGTATGTATTTTCTTTTTGTGGTTTTTATTTTGTTAAAAATTGCTCTACGTCTCCAAAACTTTGTAGAAAATTATCATAAATACATGGTACATATATCTATCACATATATTTTTGGTTAGGTATTTAGGAAGTATTTTCTATTTATAAAAATTTGAAAATAGATCTATTTTTCTTTGTTTAGATTAGAAAATTCCAAAAAAAATATAAAAATGTTTTGAAAAATTATAAAAAATGGAAATAGTAAATTATTGTATTTTAAGCCTATAGACCAAAAAATCATGAAAATAGAAAAACCACTAAAAATTAAAAAGCTCCAAAATCCATAAAATTATAAAAAATCATATCCAAAAATTGTGTTTTTGATTTTTGAATTTTGTCTATTGTATTTAATTTATTGAAAAATAGTTTTTAAAAACTTTTCAGGTTTTTGATATTTTTAACTTCAAAAACAATCCCATCTATCTATCTTGTTCAATTTTTTTACTTAAGCAATTAAAAAAACTAATAATTTTTTTATAAAAATATAAAAATAAAGAAAAAAATAGAAAAGATAAAAAAAATTAGTGGGTGAATTTTGAGTATTTTTAGGTATTTATATCTATATACTAGCTTATATTGTACATTTATACCTGCATATATTTATACTAATATTATTACTATTATTATTTATAATTTTAAAAATAAAAAATGTAAAAGTAAAAACCAAAAAAATATAAAAAAATAAATACATAAAAATTTTATAAAATTAAAAGCCCACAAAATTCAAAATCCTAAAAAATACCCAAAATCAATTATTGCTTTCTTGTAGCCATCTTTGATTGTCTATCCTCCATTGTTTCCTATGTTCGAACCCTACTACACTTGTCCACTATAAATCTATTGTAGGGTATAATAAATTTTAATTCATACTTGTTTGCTTTGCTTGATCTATACATTATGTAGGTTAATTGTTGATTGATCTTGGGATTTGCTAGGTGTCGCCTCAGCGAATTTTATCTTCGCATTCCGTCAGGATACTAATTTACACCTTTGCAAACTATGAGTCATCAGTAGGGCCTTGCTGACGATGGTGTTTCTTTCTTGTGTGGATCATCGACTTGTTTTGAAGTACTGAGCATAGGCCACGCCCTCACGGGTGTTTCTACATCATTGTCTCACGTCCGAGTACGACCTTGCATGCTTACATGTGATTCAGTTGGGAGATTGGTCTGAAGTAGTGGTTTCACCTATCAGCTTCCTCTCTCTTTTCTTTAGTTGAGTAGCCACCCAAGCGTGAGGTTAAGGCTCTCAAAGAGCACAGATCACGTGATACAAAGGAGGTGGAAAAAGTATGGGGAGACTCTTCCTGGCAGTATACGCTCTCCTCTAGGGCTAGCCGCTTAAGGGCTCGTGACAGTGTTTTTCCTGAATCAACAAGCCTAAAATTGAAAATATAAAAAAAGTCGAACTCTTTCAAATTGGGTTGAGTTGGTGAATCCATTTTGTTTGGTGTTTGTTTGTTTAGATTAGGATCCCAGATTAAAACATCGTGCTCTTATGTATTTTTGACATATTTCTTTTCTTACTTCCTCTTTGACCCCTACTCATTGTGAGCCTTCCACTATTTTACACTCCTTTTATTTCTCATTCATCATCGCATCCTTCTTCCCATTCGCTCTTTCATCTTTCTCTGAGATGATGACTCAAGGATGACTTAGTCGGGACTCAGCCGACACTCACATCGACTCCTCGAGCCTGGCATCTTCAATAATTCAGGGTGATTCCTAGGTCCATGGTTCAGACTCTGTGAACCACCCTCAAGAATCACTACTTCTTCTTCCTTACCTAGATAGGGAAAACTCTCTTCCCGAATTCTTTCCTTTTTGGATGGAGATCGATTTCACCCCATACTCCTCTCCATCCCTAATAAGATTCAGAATTGACCCTAATTTTGAATTATTTTCTCCATTTGGTGCTTGCATATTGATTGATCGGGGCGTATTTCCCATTACAGATCTTGACCCTGATCTTGAGCCCACACAATCATAGACAAAAGCAGAGATGGCTCCATCAGGGAGAGGTAAGGGACCTCAGCAGCAGAAAACTGAGAAGGATACAGAGTAGGGCAGTGGGCCCAATCAGAATGAAGTCAACAGCCAGCTCTTGGCCTCCATCCACGCCATCCAACAACTCACTAACCAAGCTCTAGCTTAGGTCGCTTTCTAAGATATGTTAAACAATCTAAGGAAGAGATCCGAAGAGAGGGAAACACCTCGAGGAGGAGGTGATGATGAAGACAAAGATGATCACTCTGTAGATGGACCTGTGGAGAAGAGGATAACTGAGGGAGAGGCCAGCCCAAGCCAACACTCAAGCAAGCATACAACCCAGGGGCCGACCGCATCAATGACTGGATGCAGATCCCATCGATCCACATATATTTTGAACTAAAGCCATGACTCCTTTTGCTCCTCCCTAGCTTCCATGGGAACTCAATTTAGAATCCGCATATCCATCTACAACAGTTCAACCACATCTGCAGCACCACTCACTACCCTAACATTCTGTTGGGCGTAGTCAAGATGACTGTCTTCCCATTCCACTTTCAAAGTAAATCTCTCTACTGGATAAACCATCTGGGGTAGGTGGTGACGACTTGGGAAGAGTTGAAGTCAGCATTCCTACACAAATACTATCCTCAGATGTCTCAATCTCATGTGGTAGAAGATTGCTAGCATCTCTCAGGGACCCCAAGAACATGGGAGAGATTCGACGATCTAATCGAGAAGTGTCCCCACCATGACATTCCAAGGACCAGCCTGGTCCAACACTTCTTTGGGGGATTGACAAAAGCAAAGTCAATGTCCGGTTAACGTTGCTTGTGGAGAATCTCACTTTAACAAGGACGAAGATGCAGTTTGGCATGATTTTTGAGGATATTGTCGAAGGAGAGGCTGTGTTATCCTCATCTTGTACCTTTCAGATCCAACTAGCACCACAGCAGGTTCTCCGCAAGAATGTGAACATGGCAAAGACAAGAGAAGTCGATATGTGTGGAAATTCTGATTTGACCATCATTGGCAACCACCTATCCAAGGTATACATCATTGAGAAGAGGTCTCGGGACCTAAAAAATCTTGTCGGGATCGAGCAAGGAATGAAGGGATTAGACAAGCTTGATATCATCACCAAGCAGCTCGAGCTGCTGGTAAACACTATCAGCGCCTGCAATGCAGTGACCGGCGTACCTTACCCTCCAACTGAGAAGAAGGAGTAACCACAACCACAACTGCCTCAATCAAGTCCCAGTCAACCTTTGGTCCGACACATATATTACATGCAGGCCCCAGAGCAGCAGCAGCCACAACCGTAGACTTAGATGGTTATCTACCAACCAAATCAACATCGGTACATCGAGTCTTGTTCTCACCTTCCTCTGCTCATTCAAGAGATAAGTGTCATTTGAAGCAATGATCAAAAGATGACCCATCCTCAGAGACAACAACAGGGTCAGAACCAAGCCAACCGGTCATATCACCAACAACAAGGAGGGCAAAACTACCAGCCCAACCCAACCCAACAACAACCTCCACAACATGGATACAACTAGATGCAGAGAAATTATCAGCAATAGTTCAGAACCCGCCAGCAGCATTATCAGCAGCCAGCTGCTCCATATCATCACCAGTACTCCTTGCAGTACCAGCAATACACAGCTCTTCCTCCTCCTCACTATTCTCAGTGTTACCAGAAACAACCTCCTTCCTATCACCAGAATCAACGGTCTCATCTGGCCGAATCTTCTGAGGTTGCCCTGGTCAACCCAACTCTTGACTGTATCGCCTAGTTCATCAAGAACATGGCTGAGATGAACCAAAATATCGATGACCTTAAGATTGTCATTCCATCCTAGGTCGAGGCAAACCTGAACAACTTCCGTCGCAAGCATCATGTAGCCTGCAGTGCCCAGCCCAATTCAAGTAAAATAATGTATTTTTATCTAATGGTGTACATCTCAGGAGTGGTAGGAAACTCCAGCCATCTGTGACAATGAAGGGGAAGAACAAAGCATCCGATGGCAAATCTTCAACCAAACCAGTCGATGGGGCCAGAAATTTTTTTTGGAGCAGCACCACCTACACCCAAAACACAAAAAAATGCATGAAATACAAGAATACAAAAAGAAGGCAGCAATCCCGGTGAAGTCATGCCAGCTTTGGTGAAGCCAGCACCAACAGCATTAAACGCCAACTGATGGAGTCGATCATGTTATTTTTGGTCCACTAAATGTACATGATTGTGTTCCTTTTTGCCATCTACTTGTACAGATAGATATGGACAGAAATTCAAATGAAATTGTTTTTGATAGTGTACATATGCCTTTTCCTTCTGTTATTAAAGTAAAAACAACAAAAAAATAAAAAATGCTTTGTCTGATCTTTGCATCGTTAAAATATTGCAAAACAGTATGCTTAAGCTGCCCCTTATTAAAGCCATGGAATACATGCCTCATGTGAAGACAAGACTTAAGAAGGCATGTACAACAAAGTGCCAATCCCACAGGCACAGATGCAAGACTTCAAATTCTGAGAAGCATATTCTCACCATGCCCAATGTCAATGCCATCATCAACTTCCGCCTAAGTAGAAAGACAAGGGAGCACCTTTGATCAGATGCACAATTTTCAACCATGACTTCAAGCACACACTACTCAATAGTGGGTCGTCTATCTATCTGTTGCGATCGTCACTACTCACCGAATTCGGGTTAGGACTTCTTAAAACTACCAAGATGATTCTACATTTCATAGACAAATCAGTCAAGCGGCCTCGAGGCGTGTTGTAAGATGTGGTTGTCACTATCCATGGGATGCAAAACCCTATTGATTTTGTTTTCTTGGACATGAACACCTCCACACCTCTACTCCACACACCTAACATTCTTGGACGGTGATGAATCTCCATTTCATCACCTTTATTCTATCATTTGGCCTTAAAAACCCTAGCTAAATGCATGTAAAGCATTATTTTGTACAAATTAACATTCATTATTTATTCCATTTATTGTATATACAATATAGTATTTAATGCCAAAATTATAGAATAAATAACAGAAAAGAAAAAGAATAAAATACCAAAGGTATTTTATGACACTAAACCCCGGGACCTAGGTATCTTAATGACTGGGTCGACAAGGAATAAAGTAGAGGGGATAAGGGTCAAAAACACAATAAAAGTCCCAATTTATTTTGCCAAATAATTCATTTTTAGGACCTATTTTATTTTCCATTATCTATACCTCAAATAAAGAAACTTTACACATTGAAGTTGTAGATGATAATAATATATAGAAGAATACAAAATTGAGTTTACACAAAAATAATATACAATGTGCTTTTTATACACAGAATAAAAATCTAAAATCCAAACTTCCTAGACCCATATCTTCTCCATATGAACTCAAAAGGTACAAATCACCATTAATAATATATAACTTTTAATAAGCTATTTGATGAAGGTGATTTCATCCAATTTGGAGTGAAGATGCAGAAGTTAGGTTTTGGACCCCTATTGTATAATATACCTGTTCATTTTATTTATTCTTCATTATTCTTTTAATTTTATATTTTTATAATTTTGTAAATATTATTTATAGTTTAAGTACATAATGAGAATAAAATAAAACCATAAAGAAAAAAAATAAAACAGTCTTTCTAAATACATAGATGAAATACTTATACTTATACCTATATAACATATGCCTATATTTATTTAAGAGTACATATTATATCAAATAAATACAATAAAAATATATTTATCTATATAAAAATAAGTTATAAATAGGTAAATTATTAAAATAATAAAAAACAAAATTAAAAATTAAAAAATATACAAACCATAGGTAGTCATACCTATAAATAAACCCTAAAAATTAACATGCAATAAACTCACTCCTAAAAATAAGTAAAAAATCATATTAGAAAACTGCATAAAATAATAAACATTTTTATATTGTATTCAAAAATAAATAAAATCATTTACTAATTTATTTTAATTTATTTTTGGATTTTATTCTGGTTTTGTCTTTTTACAGGTGACGTGGCCCAATCTACGCTCGTCACCTGTTGACTTTGGTCAATTGTCTGACCCAAGTCATAGCCTCTGTCAGACCAGCTTAGGACCCCTTCTTCTTCGATTTTTGTTTCCCGATGCATTCGTATTTTTGGGTGGATTCCTCTTTGACTTTCCTCCCTTGATCGATGCTCCATCACGCAAGATCATTACTTTGATCCAAGAGCTTCTGAATCGAGTGCCTCACCTCGATTTTCTTCCCCTGTCTGTCACCTGTACATAACTGATCCCTTCACCTTCTTTAATTTTCGAACTGCTTTTGCTCTGCATTCTCTCCTCCTTTTGCACTCACTGACTCAAGGAAGGTGACAACTTCTTTGCCTGGTATCTAGGTTAATCGAGGAGGCGGAGTGGAGGTGAGTTCCACATCTCCAGCGATGCTTTGTCGCTATGAGGCTCATCTCATGGCTTCGGTAATCTGAGGTCCTTTTCCTTTATTTTTTAGATATCATTTACTCTTAGATTTTTAATCATGCCATTAGTTTAACGTTTCATCATTTGCCTTAGCGTTAATTAGCAAATTCGTAGTTCACCGGAGCTTAACTTCGGCGAACCCTCCATTGTACCTCATTGTGTTTCCAACCCACCTATAACACTCCTCTCCTTACCCTTCCATTTCTCCATGCTGCCCACTTAACCAGCCAACCGGATCTACTCTAGATTTGCGAAGCGAGGTTTTCCTCCGTCACCTCACCAGAGACCTCACCTTGATCGCACATTTCACTTCAATTCTCCGCCAAATAAAGGCCAAGACCTTCTCCTTTACTTCTCTGGTGTTTTTGACTCCTTTCAAGTCTTGAAGGGGGCTTCCGAGCCCCGTTTTTCTTTAGGAATACCCTTCAGGTATCCTTGCACTCTACAGCTCCTCCGATGAGCTTTGGAGCTCTTTGAGGTGTCCAACATGTGCACGGCAGCCGTAGGAGCATGGAGAGCTAGCCGAGGTGTGAAAGCAAGCTAGAGGAGCGAGCAGCACTAGATAGAAGCTCGCCTGTGGATAGTTTTTTCCTCGTTCTTCCAGCCATCTCGTGAGTCATCCATCTGATCATCAGCATCTGCCAGATTGCACACTAGTCATCAGATTTTGCAAGCCACAACCATTGATATCCTCTGCGAGATCTAATCCAGACCGCCGGTGATCGAAAGGGTATCGTGTGTTGCGGTCCCGACACGTATCTACGTTGGCACCTCTCGCCCATTTGATTATGCCTATTAGGGGGGTAATATGCAGACTTAGCCCCAGTTGTTATTTATTTTATTTTAGTGTTGTAATTATTTTAATTAGTGTAAACTTTTTGGTTAAATTGCATTACTACCCCTTATCATTCATGTATTTTCATTTAGGTTTAGTCCACATCATCTCACGTACCACATGAGGTGGCGATTTTGTAGATACCCTTGTGAGTATTTGTATTTCGCTTTAGTCCAAAAGCTATAAATATTAGTTGAATAATTTTTTAGTATTTTGCAGAAATCACCTCACCGTTTATTTTTAATTGCAAGTATGCCCCTGCCAATTCAATAATTTTTGTACATGTTCTCTATTTATTAAAATTATCACATGTTCTCCAAAAAATCTCAAAAAATAGGGTAATGCCTGCTAGCATCACTTTCATGCTATATTTTTATTTTTGCATTTTAGATATATTACATATTAATTAAAAAATCAAAAGAGCACATTTTTATACCTGTTTATATTATAAAATACCAAAAAATATAAAAATGTTTTGAAAAATTCCCAAAAAATTGTCTATTTAGTATTTTATACCTCCATACCACATATCTCTAAAAATATAAAAATTAAAAAGATTAAAAATTAAAATGATCTAAAATCTGATATAAAAATAGAAAAAATTCCAAAATTCCCAAAAATGTTTATTTTTATCAATAAATTTTCTTTATATTATATATTAATTATTTAAATTGACTTGAAGAATTTTTTTACACGATTTGCTATTTATAATCTTCAAGTCAATTCAGCCTATTTATTTAATCCCTATTTTGATATATTTGTTTACTTTAAAATACCTAAAAATTAGCAAAATTATCTAAAAATAAAAAATATTATTTTTTAAAAAAAAACTGCAAAATATTTAATTCTACAATTTTCATTTATTTTACTCATATTTATAATTATATTACCTTGTATTGTATATATGGTTTTATATATTCCTATATTATATATTTAAAAAGAAAATGAAATTAAAAATCAGAAAATATAAAAAGAACATAAAAATATATAATTAAAAACAATTTAAAAATATATAAAAATAAAATCCAAAAAAACTATATAACCAAAAACCCACAAAAAATCATTTAGACAAGAGGAACACGTATTTTGGATTCATTTTTCCGATCTATCTAGTTTGCTCCATGGGTTCGACACTCTACACATAGTTACATATGTACACACATTTGTAGAGCTATAATAAATTTTAACTCCACATCTTATTTTTCATTGCTTGATTTATATTGTGGGTTAATTGTTGAATTAGTCCGAGGTTCTCATCTGTCGTTTTGACGACTGTGTTCCCGCTTGTATTGAGAACAAAACCGACAGAATTCTTGACTTTTCAAATGGTGCCATTGCCGGGGTGTAACGTCGCATAGATTGGATTTCTTTGTTTGTGCCTTCTTGTCTATATTTTCCCTTTATTTATTTTCTATTTTATTTGATATTTTTTGTGACTTGTATAATCACCATGTTTGCTTGACATTGTTGCGAGGGACCATGGATAGTTGGAGGTACTCGTAAGAGCGCCTACACAACCACGTGAGGCGAAATCATCTCCGAACCTAGCCGACAGGTGAAAAGCGACAAAGGAGGACTTGGAGGAATTTTGAAGACAATAACACTTTTATTTTCTTGTATTTACATTATAATTTAAAGTGAGAGAGAGATACATTAATTGTAATAACTTGGACTCTCCAGGACTCTTCACACCTCACGAGGTCCATTTCCCGAGTGATTTTTCACATGGAGGCCTCATCATTTTGTCGTGTTTTCATCGCTTTCATTTTTCTTTATTTTTTAGTTTTATTTTTATTTGTTTTGTGTGATTGATCCCTAGCTTAGGATTTACTTGCTCGATAGATTAAGGTTCAAAACCCTAATATATTTTTGTGTACCTATAGTTTCACTTTTGGACTTAGTCAAATCGTAATTATTGACTATTAGACTTGAGACCACATGCTGAGAGAAGCTCTATACAACGCTTGTAGGATCTGCTGTGGCGGACACTGATGAGCTTCCGAGACCGAACCCTAGGTCTCATATCTAGATGGTTAGCATCTGGTGCTTTACGCTAATAGCAATTACTATTGTAGGGCGATTTCGTTGGATTGCATTTGTATATAGATATGTTTCAACGCTGCTTAGCATCCTTGCATGAAGAGAGCTAGAGGCAAGGTGAGTATTTCTACTTAGCATTCATCATTTATTTCGCTTGCATTCTTTTCCAATTCTCTCCCTCTAATTTTGTCACGTGGGATCTAAAGGAATTGGCTCCTTATTAGGTTTGTGCATTTCTATTAAAAATACATAAAGTGATAACCAATAAAATTGGGACTGCTCAGTTTACTCGACCCTAAAATCAAAGAGAAAAATATCATTGTCTTGGGGAGAGTAACCCCCTCATTGTATGTGCATTTTATTCATACGTACACACTAAGGATTAATGCCCCCATCCTAGACCTTCGTATGTGCTTGTAAACTTTGCATTGCTCACCTAACTCTACAACCAAAAGGATAAAAAGACCAAACTTCCACGATCCTCATTGTGTTGAGTAGGTAAATTGAGGGGTTTGTTTTGTGTATATTTATTTGTGCATACTCGATCATATTTGCACATTTGCGCTTTTTCTTGCATTCTTGAATTGACCCTTGTGCTCTCCCAATCATTTTCTTTTATTTCAGAGATGGCCAACTAGAGTGATTTTTATCCAGACTTGCGGATCCCCCGTGCTCTTCAATAGGTGCACCTCCATTTTATCAAGAGGATTTTGCTTCTGACTCTTCTTTTTGTACATATATTCCTACTCCACTATTTCAGGCATCTGATTTTGAGTTTGACCCACCATCACCACCCTCGCATTTTGATAATCCACTTTTCCATGAGAACTTTGCTCCACCCTCATTCCACTCACTCGATAGTGAAATTTCGGAGTCACCTCTCATGAAGACCGCTCTTGAGTATATGACCCGATTAGTGGATCGAATTAATTTGAGGATTGATGACCTCACTAACCTAAATAAGAGCCACATCGATGATTCACCTTCTAGATTTATGGATTCATTTGAGGACACCCATGAGAGCTCATAATCGCCCAAAATACAAAAAATGAGAAAAAAAATTAAAAATCCACAAAGGTTTCAGGAGACATATAATTAAGTCAGATTGTGAGGGGAGACACACATGCCAGACTCTTTGATCACACATGCATACACACCAGTTCACACCTTTGACCCCAAGGATGACATTGTACAGACTGCTCTTAGTCATCCTTGTGTAGATGATGATTCCGATCTTCTCCCTTGTATGGAGGAGATCCAAAATCTTAAAAAATGTTGACTCAACCTGAAATTGTGGCAGTTATTCATGAGATTATTTTGGCCTCACTTCACCAGGACATGACCTGATTACCTTCTCTGAAACCCAAGAAGAGAAAGCGAATGAGCATATCTGAGTGACACATTTTTACCATGGCCACTGCATACACCATCACCCACCGTTCACACATTGGGAAAGGGAACATTGTTTGCACCTCTTGTGAGTTGAACCATCTCTGACTATTCTTGTGATAACATTCTCCTTGATGGTGGTGCTTCAAATAATATAATACCCTTCTTGTTAGTACATCCTATTCATCTAGAGCCTCTCAAGAAGAACAGGATGATTTGTCAGTTTGCTATGGATCAATAAAGAGACCGATGGGTATTCTAGGGAACGTTGTCATTCAGATTCAGGGCATGAGTTTTAGTGTTGACTTTGTCATATTGCCCATGGATACCTCCACCCCTATGGAGCATCCTCCAATCATCTTGGGATGGCCTTTCGTCGCCTCTACGAGAGCTGTTATTGATTATAGATTTGGAGAGGTTCGCTTCAATTTTGATATCAGGAGCGATGTGTTGATCACTGCAGCCGCTATTGAACAGAGACCCGCATCTCACGAGAGTGTGCCCATGTTAGCCGATCCCGAGGACTATGACCTTGATGATGATATCAAAGAGTTTTGCTATATGTTAGTTGAGACATGAGAATCTCTCTCCAAGGAGGAAGACTCGGAAAGCATAGACCTTGGAGTTCCCCCTTCTGGTGAGTGGCGATGCATTGATGACATCCGTGGTATTTACACTATAGACACCCTAGAGCGGAGATCATATTTAGTAAAGACTACAGAGGCTGAATTTGACCTTTTTTCTTTCATCAAAGAATTCAAGCCTTTTGATGATGACTTAACGGAGACTTCTCAGACCGAGCACAACCACACTACTTCCACTGCCAGTTCATGCCTTTCCGCTTTGAGATTGCTGAGGATCTTCATTAGGTCGATCATGACCGGTCTATGTTTGTTGATGACCCCAAAATTGACCAGAACATTATCAAATCCATTCCTCAGTGATCACGCAAGAAGGTTCGCTTTCTACCTTCTTTATCTTTGTACATCCACCTCTTTGTATATCTGCTTTTATTTTATTTCCTTCCATCTACCATTTTTGCTCATCCACCTCATTCCATATGTTTTGCCTTGGTTAGGGCGTACTCTGTCCAAAGTATAGGGGAGGTGGATGATTTGAGTGATCTTTCTTCTTTTTGTTTTCATTTTTCTTTTTCTTCCAAAAGGTGTCACTCCATCTTCACTACTATACTTAGGATGCACTTTGTCCTAAATATAGAGGGGGTGCGCACCTTGAGTTATTCATTCTTTGACTCCCTCCACTGTCTCCTATCTTGTTGATTTTCTATCTATATAGGGATATCTTACCCTAAGTATAGGGGGAGACAGTATGAGTATGATCTGTTAATTCCCACCCTCGACCCTCCCTGCATGTAGATATAACCTGCTATACTTAAGATTATTTCATCCTAAGTATAGAGAGGATGGTCGACTTTTCATTCTTTCATTTATTCGCTCTCCATTCTTTATTTGCCGTTTTAGTATAGGATCTTCAATACTCAGTACGAGTTATTACTTTTTTTCTCTCTGATCTATGGGACATAGATAAATATAGAGGGTCATATATACTTCGTATATACTTTAGCCAATACTCTTACTTTTGTATTTTTTAATATGGCTAATTAATAAAAATTAATACACAGAAATACCCAATTCTTTGTATTTACTAATTAATAAATCACATTCAAAATATTTTTTGCAAAATGTTTGAGAAATAGTTTCAAAAAACCTTTAAAAAATCTTTTGAAAACTATTTGGAAAATGTTTTGTTAAATATAAATATTTTCAACCTTTGTAAAAATATTTTATTTGTAAAAATTTATTTCTTTGTTTGGAATAAAAATATTTGAAAATATATTTGCAAATTATTTCGAAAAATGGTTGCAAAAATATTATAAAAAAATCTATCTATACTGTTTCAAAAATCTTTGTAAAATGAATTTCAAATTTAATAAAATGTTTGTAAAAACTATTTCACAAAATTAGTTTGTAAAATAGAGTTTTCAAAATACTTGTGAAAATCTTTTCAAATTATTTTTGAGAATTTGGTATGTAATAAAGATCCTTTACAAAACTCGTATAAACTTGTAAATTCTTACAAATCCAACTCTTGTATATATGGAGATGCATCCCCGTGTAAATATTTATACCTATTTTCTTTGCAAAAAATTTTTGTTTTGAAAAAATCTCTAAAAAATACAAAATGAAAAATCCCAAAAACAATTGCAAAATCTTTTTAAAACTGCATAAAAATGTGCAAAACCTTTTTTCAAAAATCCATAAAAAAGTCAAAATTAGAAAGTTGCATCATAAAAATATTTTCTTCATTGTGCATAGCATCTGCATTTTTTGGATTGAGTTTGATAATTGAACAAGTCTAAATAAATCCGAAAATTGAAGCTTGGTTGGACCATAAATATACTTAATCACAAGAACCTTATATGAAATATAATTAAGGTACTTCAAGTGTAGTTGATTTAATTCTTTGAGATCATGAGACTTAGTTCAATTTCTTCTTGACTATCTAAGTAGAATATTTCGGAGCACACACATGACTCTTGTTGATAATTACCTTGCTTGTACACATGCACCTTTCACTTTACTCACCTTAGTTGAAGTGGTAGAGGGTTGGATTTCTCGGCATGAAACATCGGAAATCACACATTTGTGGCCATTGTACCCTAACCTGATCCAATAGAGACAAGGTCTAAAGACATAAGTTGTGGGTTGCAATAGAGCTTCAAAAGAGGGATAGTCTACTGGTTCCAAGAGAAAAAAGTCCATATGTAAATAATGTTGTATATAGTATTCAAAAAAATGCAAAATCAAAAACTCCAAAAAAAGTGGGCAGGCCAGATTGAAAAAAAATGCCTACCGAAGTGTATATATTTGTATAGTTAATAAGCAATCTTGAGCTTCAAAGTCATATATTTGTGAGCCTGCAGTCGGATGACTTGGCTACACTGATCAAGCATCTTAGGATAAGTAGCTACACTAGCTACCATCCATTCTTCTCTCCACCTCCTCTTCTTGAGCTAGTTGTACTTGAACTTAGAAGGGAGTACCCCACTTATAGAGTAAAGAGTTGTTGGATTGAGGAATTAGGGTCACCATGTTGGAGAAGACTGACTTTTACCACTTCAGCCGAGGAGAGTTACCTATCACACACACTGTCCAAGATAGATTCATAGTCATAAGGGTTGCGTATGAGTTGAAGTATTCTGGCATGGCTATTGAGGAGACCTGAGCAGCGTTTTGTGATTCTCAAAAGCTGATGTGTTTCAAATCCATTCCACAATAACGTTCCGACCGCATCGAAAATGCAAATGGTCCGGATTAAGTTCCAAACTTTGATTTTGGGAAGACAAGTTTGAAAATTAAAATCAATCCAATTTCTTTATTTTTCTTTTCTTTATTTTTCTTTTCTACATTATTACATAAGTGTTTGCTAAGAACTAGCAAAGGTAAGGGTGTGATGAATCTCCATTTCATTACCTTTATTCTATCATTTTAGCCTAAAAAACCCAGCTAAATGCATGTAAATAACATTATTTTGTACAAATTAACATTCATTATTTATTCCATTTATTGTATATAAAATATATGTTTTAATGCTAAAATTATAGAATAAAGACAATAAAAGAAAAAGAATAAAATGCCAAAGGTATTTTATGTCCCTAAACCCCGAGATCTAGGCATCTTGATGATTGAGTTCACAAGGAATAAAGTAGGGGGATAAGGGAAAAAAACACAATAAAATTCCCAATTTATTTTGTCAAATAATTCATTTTTGAGACCTATTTTATTTTCTATTGTCTCAAATAAAGAAAGTTTGTACTTGAAAGTTGTAGATAATAATATATAGAAAAATATAAAATTGAGTTTACACAAAAATAATATAAAATGTACTTTTTATACACTGAATAACGATCCAAAATCCAAACTTCCCAAACTTGTATCTTCTCCATATGAACTCAAAATATACCAAAATCAACTTTAATTGTATGTAACTTTTAATAAGCTATTAAATGAAGTGGTTTCATTCAATTTTGAGTTAAGATGCAGTAAGTTTTGGACCCCTATTGTATAGTATACCTAAATAAAATATTTATTTTATTTATTCCTTATTATTCTTGTAATTTTATATTTTTTATAATTTTGTAAATATTATTTATAGTATATGTACATATTGAGGATATAATAAAACCATAAAGAAAATTTAAAAAATAAATTAGTCTACCGAAATACATAGATGAAATACCTATACTTATACCTAGGGGAAAATGGGGCTGCCCCTACCCCATTTTTCGTAATTTTTTTTATTTTTTTGGGAAAATATCACCATGTATATTCATCCATATATCCCTCCTACATGTCATTCGAATTTCGTCAGAAACAGAGACTCCTACAGCCTCCATCCAGACATCATTTTTTTAACGGTCGCAGATTTTTTAAATCGACCCTGTCTGGATGGAGGCCGTAGGAGTCTCTGTTAATGACGAAATTCGAATGACATATAGGAGCTATATAGGGATGAATATACATGGTGATATTTTTCAAAAAAATAAAAAAATGACAAAAAATGGGGTAGGGCAGCCATGTTGGCTGCCCCTAGGGAGCAGCTCCCTTGACCCCTTATACCTATGTATCATATACATATATTTATTTAAGTACACATATTATTTAAGAAAAATACAACAAAAATATATTTATGTATATAAATATAAGTTATAAATAGATAAATTTTGAAAATAAAATAATAAAATCAAAAATACAAAATAAAAATAAAATATACAAAACATAGGTAATTATACCTATAAATAAACCCTAAAATTAACATACAATAAATTCACTCCTAATTTTTTTAATATTTTAACAAAAAATAATAAAATCATTTACTTATTTATTTTAATTTATTTTTGATTTTTATTCTGGTTTTTTCTTTTTGCAGATGAAGTGGCCCAATCAGGGCCCGTCACCCTTTGACTTGGATCAACTGTCTGACCCAAGTCGTAGCCTCTATCAGACCAGCCTAGGACCCCTTTTTCCTCGATTTTTATCGCATGATGCATTCATCTTTTCAGGTGGTCCCTCTTTGACTTTCCTCCCTCGATCGATGCTCTATCACGCAGGATCGTTACTTCGATCCAAGAGCTTCTGAATCGAGTGCCTTGCCTCGATTTTCTTCCCTTGTCTGTCACATGTACATAACAGAGCCCTTCAACTTCTTTGAATTTTCAAATCGCTTTTGACATGCATTTTCCCCTCCTTTTGGGATCGACGGTTTGAGGAAGGTGACACCTTCTCGCCCAGCATCTAGGTTGATCGAGGAGGCAAAATGGAGGCTAGTTCCACATCTATGGCGACGCTCCGTCACCGTGAGGTTCATGTCAAGGCTTGAGCCATCTGAGGTCCTTTTCATTTGCTTTTTAGGTATAATTTACTCAGAATTTTAATCATGCCATAAGTTTAGCTTTTCATTATTTACCTTAATGTTAATTAGCAGATTCGTAGTTCGTCGGAGCTTAACTCCGGTGAACCCTCCATTGTACCTCACTATGTTTCCAACCCACCTGTCACACTCCTCTCCTTACCCTTCCATTTCTCCACGCTTTCCACTTCACCAACCAACCAGATCTGCGAAGCGAGTTCTTCCTTTGTTGCCTCACCGGAGACTTCACCGTCCTCACCCATTTCACTCCAATTCTCCACCAAATAAAGGCCAAGACCTTCGCCTTTGGTTTGCCAGTGTTTCTGACTCCTTTGCAAGTCTTGATGGGGGCTTCTGAGCCAATTTTGCTTCAGGAAGACCCTCCAGTTAGCCTTGCACTCCAGAGCTCCTTCGATGAGATCCGAAGCATTTTAAGGTGTCCAACTGGTGCACATCAACCACAGGAGCGTGGAGAGTCATCCACGGGCGCGCAATGTGGCCGAAGGAGTGAGCAGGACTAGATCGAAGCTCACTTGTGGCGAGTTCTTCCCTCATTCTTCTAGCCATCTCGTGAGACGTATAATCATCAGCATCTGCCAGATCGCACATTTGTTTTCAGATTTTGCAAGCCACAACCGTTGATATCCATTGCGAGATCTAATCCAGACTGTCAGTGATCGAAGGGGTATCGTGCATTGCCGTTCCGCCATGTTTCTAAGTGGCCAGCTCTCACCCGTTGGATCGTGCCTATTATGGGGTAGATTGCAGACTTAGCCCTTGATTTTTGTATATTTTATTTTAGTCCTATAGTTATTTTAATTAGTGTAAACTTTTTGGTTAAATTGCATTGGAACCCCCTATCTTTCATTTTCATTCGCGGTCAAGTCCACGTCACCTCATGTGCAATCCCACATGAGGTGGCGATTTTGCATTGATACCCTACGGGTATTTGTATTTCACTTTAGTCTTGGAACTTTAAATACTAGTTGAATAATTGTTGGGTATTTTGCAAAAAGCACCTCGTCTCTATTTATAATTGCAATTATGCCCCTGTCAATTCAATATTTTTTTACATATTCTCTTTTTATTAAAATTATCATCTGTGCTCCAAATATTCTCAAAAATAGAGTTAAGTGTATGATAGCATCTAGTTTCACGCTATATTTTTATTTTTGCATTTTAGGAACCTTTAAATATTATTAAAAATCAACAAAGAACATTTTTTATCCTGTTTGAATTGTAAAATACCAAAAATTAAAAAAAAATATTTTAAATAATTCCCAAAACAACATGATTTGTCTATTTTAGTATTTTGTACCATCAAACCAAAAATCCCTAAAAGATAAAAAGAAAAAGTAAAAATTAAAAATCTCCAAAATCCAGTATAAAAATATAAAAAAATCCAAAAATCCAAAAAATATTTTTTTATATTTTTATTTTCTTTACAGTATATATTAAATATTAAAATTTATTTGAAGAATTTTCAAACTGATTTTCTTTTTTAATCTTCAAATCTATTCAGTCTATTTATTTAATCCATGTTTTGGTATATTTTTTACTTTAAAAAAACTTAAAATTAGAAAATTTATCTAAAAAATCACAAATTTTGTAAAAATTTATTTAAAATACAAAAACTTTTTATTCTGTAATTTTCTTTTATTTTTTGTCATATTTATAATTATATTACCTTGCATTATATATATAGTTTATATATTCCTATATTATATATTTAAAAAAGAAAAAAATAAAAATCAGATAATATGAAAATTAAATAAAATTATATAAAATTAAAAACAATTAAAAAATATAAAAACTAATATCAAAAAAAATCATAAAAAAACCCACACAAAACACTTAGACAAGAGGAACATAAATTTTGGATTCATTTTCCCGATCTATCTAGTTTGCTCCTTGTGTTCGACACTCTACATACTTACACTTATGCACACATTGTAGAGTTATAATAAGTTTTAACTCCACATCTTTTTTTCATTGCTTGATTTATATTGTGGGTTAATTGTTGAATTAGTCTGACGTCAGTTACTTTGACAATTGTGTTCCCGCCTTATGTGGAGCACAAGGTCGATAGAATTCTTGGCTTTTTAGACAACCGTTCCTTTAGATGAATGAAGAAGTAGTTGACTACAGCACTGGAAAGATCACATTCTGATCCAGGAGTGACAAAGTGCAGATAGAGACCGTTCCAGAACCGCAGCCCACAGAAGCGATGTCTGAGTTGAAGGTGTTTGAATCTCAATGTTCTAAGGAGTGTGATTTTTTATCAGAGATCAGAGATACAAATCTATTTATGGATGATAGATAAACTCTATACTTCCTTGCCCTTGAAAAAGACAGGAAAGCATACCAACTAACAGATGTCTTTAAAGATAAGGTTTTTGATGATGTGCCATTAGAAGAAGAAGAAGAATCCCTCTCATTTGAGCAAGAAGATTTTATTAAAATCTGTGTGACATCTTGAATGACGAAAGTAAAATTTCAAAGGTGGACAGATGACAGTTAAGAGAGCTTACACCTTCAGTTGTCGCTGAAATCACCACCGAAATTATTTCCACTCCAGAGCTCAAACCATTACCCTCCAATATGAAGTATGCCTTCCTTGCTAGAGAATCAAACATGTACCCGATCATCATCAATGCTCATTTGACCGAAGACCAAGAATCTCATCTAATGGAAGTTCTTGAGCACCACCACAAGGCGATAGATTGGAAAATTTTGCATCTCCATGTGATAAATCCTTTACTATGTTTGCATCACATTTACCTTGAAGATGTCAGCAACCCCTCCTGTGAATTCCAAAGAAGGTTGAGTCCAAACCTTCAGGAGGTGGTTATGAAAGAAATTTAGAAATGGTCTGATACATGATTCATCTATCCCATCTCGACAGCAAGTGGATGATTCCACTACACATAGTGCCCAAGAAGTTTGATATCACCATTATTACTTGATAGAGGAGAGGAGATTTCGACCAGAGTACCAACATCCTGCCAAGTATGTGTTTATTACATACGTCTCAACCTCGCTACCAAGAAGGACCACTTCCCATTGCCCTTTATTGACCAGATTCTTGAGAGATTGGTTGCGAAGGAATACTCATGCTTCTTGGATGAGTATTCTAGGTACAATCAAGTTGCAATTGCTCTACAGGACTAAGATAATACCATGTTCACCTATCCTTTTGGGATGTACTCTTTCGACGGATGTCGTTCAGGCAGTGTAATGCCCCTGCTACATCTCAGCGATGTATGCTAGCAGTATTCGCAGACATGGTGGGCAGTTTTCTTGAGGTGTTCATGGACATTTTTTTGGTCTATGATGGCTCATTCGATCAACGTCCGGCGATTCATTTGATCAATGTATTGATTATTTAGATCAAATTCTGATGAGGTGTTGCAAAGTGAACATTGTGCTCTCGTGGGAAAAGAGCAACTTCATGGTGACTAATGGGATCATGTTGGGTCTTGTTGTATCAAAACATGGTATGGAAGTTGACCCAGCCAAGGTGGAAGTGATTTTCAAACTTGAGCCACCAACCAATCTGAACAGGTCAGGTCATTCTTGGGGTATGTTGGTTTTTACCGAAGATTTATCAGACTTCACAAGCTTGCCCGACCATTGACTGAATTGCTCGGCAAGGAGAATTTTTTTTATTGTTGATTACCATGTTCTCCACACCTTCAATGAGCTAAAAAGCCTAATCACACATGATCCTATCCTACAGATGCATGATTGGTCTCTATCATTTGAGATCATTATGGATACATCTGATTAAGCAATTGGTGATGTCTTAGAGCAAAGACGAGGGAATGTCCCCTTCGCAGTTCATTAGGCTATCAGAATACTTGATGAGGCCCAGAGAAACTATACTATAATAGAGAAAGAGCTGCTAGCCATAGTGTTTGCATTGTAAAAGTTCAGATCACATTTTCTAGGGTCCAAAGTAATTGTCTATGTAGATCACTCCACCTTCCGGTACTTACAGTGCAAGAAGGATGCCAAACCTCATCTGATCTGATGGATCCTTCTTCTCTAGGAATTCGACCTCGAAATCCATAACAAACTTGGAGTCAAGAATGTGGTAGTGGGCCACCTTTCCAGAATCATTGAGACAGAAGCCCCTGAGCAAGCCATCATTCCTATCACTAAAAGTTTTCCATATGAATCTATCCTTTCTGTTACCATGGTATGCCAACATCATCAATAACCACATCTCCGAGAAGATTCTGACAGATTAGCCAAAGATCGAGAAAGACAAGTTCTTGGCAGACATTCACTTCTACCAGTGGGAAGAACCACACTTATTCCGTGAGGGGGCAAACTGCATCTGGAGGAGTGCATACCTCAGGAGGAAATAACATGTGTTCTAGATCACTATCATAAGTTTGAAGCAGGTGGACACCATTCTGGAAAGAGAACGACAACGAAAGTGCTTTAATGTGGCCTATGTTGGCCAACCTTGTTTTAGGATGCAGTTAATTACGTCAAGAGTTGTACTGATTATCAGAGAATGTGTGGAAGCTTCAGCTCTAGAGATATAATGAAATGCATTCAGATATCATACATCTTCGATGCTTGGGGCATGGACGTCATGGACCCATTCCCTAATAGTTAGGGCTATGAGTACATCCTTTTGTCCGTTGATTATGTTAGCAGATGGGTGGAAGTTATCCCTACTCGAACCACTTATATCAAAATAATGTGCAAGTTCCTTAATCCTGATATAAAATGGGGGTAGTCATTTCATAAACAGAGAGGTCAAGAAAT
Organism: Ottelia alismoides; assembly: GCA_037367405.1. Classification (NCBI taxonomy): domain Eukaryota; kingdom Viridiplantae; phylum Streptophyta; class Magnoliopsida; order Alismatales; family Hydrocharitaceae; genus Ottelia; species Ottelia alismoides. The sequence continues at coordinate 132,282 of JAZKJV010011158.1, read as the reverse complement.
TGACCAAAGAATACAACATCGAACACCGTGTCGCAACTCCATACAATCCACAGTCAAATGGCTTAGTTGAATTGTCAAACAGGGATATCAATACTATTCTGCAGAAGCTTGTACAACAAGACATGAAGAATCGGTCCCAACTCTTGGAGTCGATTCTTTAGTCATATCACATAACATACAAGTCTCCACTTGGCATGTCTCCCTACTACCTTATTTATGGCAAGCTGTGTCACCTGCCCATAGAATTAATTCACAAATCCTTATGGGAATTGAACTTATGTGATTTAGATTACGAGAAAGCAGACAAACATAGAAAAGTTTATCGGAACCAGTTGCTTCAATTCAGAGACTACACGTACATGATAAACACATCCGAAGAAAGACTTTTGAGCCTGGACAAAAGGTCTGGTTGTTTGATGCACAGTTAAAAATATTTCATCGCAAACTAAAGAGAAAGTGGACATGGCCTTATATCATCCACAAGTGTGTGATAATAGAAGCCTCTTGATATCAAAACCATCATCTGACATAGCCATTTGTCATAAATAGTAAGTTGCTGAAGCCGTGCATAGAGCCAGATACATTCTTGTCTGTTGTTGATTCTATCGATGTGATATCTCAAAATGAAGTGCCTGAGATCGATGGATTAGACACTTAGTGCAGAAAATCTCAAAAATCATTTTTGTTGTCTTCTTTTCCTTTTCATTTTTCTAATTCTACCGACAAGGTGTTCACCCCTTTCATTACTGTTATACTTAGGGTGTACTTTGTCCTAAGTACAGGGGTGGTGATCACTCCAAGCTGTTCAATTCTTAATCCCTCACATGTTCCCTCAACTATTGATATTCTGTCTATACTTAGAGATATTTTACCCCAAGTATAGGGAAGACAGGTCAAGCCGATAATCTATTCATTCCCACCCTCAACCCTCCCTGCATGTAGATACAACATGTTCCACTTAGGATTATTTCATCCTAAATATAGGTGGGACGGTTGACATCTCATTCATTGATTTATTATTCCTTAGTCATTGTTGTATTGGCTCATCCATACTCAGAACGAGTTATCTCTTCTCTTTTTTCTCTGATCTATGAGGACATAACTCAAGCTAAGTATAGGGGGTTGTATATACGTTTTAAATACTTCAGCCATAACTCGTACTTTCATATTTTCAATAATAGGTCTAATTATTAAAAAAATCTAAATTTAAACACACAAAGTTCTTTATATATACTGATTAACAAATCCAGTTACAATATTTTGCAAAATGTTTAGAAAATGGTTTGAAAATCGTTTTGGAAAATATTTTGAAAACTGTTTATAAAATATTTTCATCCTTTATAAAAAAAATTTCTTTGTAAAAAATTCCTTTTCTTAGTTTGAGATAAAAATATTTTGAAGATGTATTTGTAAATGTTTGGAAAATGGTTACAAAAATAGTTTGATAATTTTATACATACTATTTGAAAAATCTTTGCAAAATTATTTTCAAATGTTGTAAACATTTGTAAAAATTATTTGTCAAATTAATTTTCAAATAAAGTTTTCAAAATATTAGCAAAGATCATTTCAAATTATTTTAAGAACCCTTTACATGTTCAAAACAAATAAAATTCTTTACAAACATGTAAATACCTTGTGTAAATGCTTCACCCTAAATCTTGTAAATAACGACCTCACTCCCATATAAATATTTGCACATACTTATTTTTGTATTGAAAAATCACTAATTATTTGCAAAACTTTTCAAAAAAACCATAAAAAGTTCAAAATTAGGAAAATTGCATTGCAAAAATATTTCCCTTTCATTATGCTCAGCATTTGCATCTTTCGGATTGATATTGATAATTGAACTAGTCTAAGTAAAATCCAAAGATTGGAGCTCGATTGGGCCTTAAATATACTTAATCACGGGAACCTTATAGGAACTGGAATTGAGGTACTTCAAGTCTGCTAGACTTAATTCTTTGAGATCATGAGACTTAGTTCAATGTTGTCTTGACTACCTAAGTAGAATATTTCAGAACACATGTACGACTTTTGTTGACAATGACCTAGCTTGCGCACCTGCACCTTTCACTTTGCTCACCTCAGTTGAGGTGGTAGAGGGCTGGATTTGATGGCATGAGACACAAGCCAGTGGAAAAATCAGAAGTCACACATTTGTGGCCATTGTGTCCCAACCCGATCCAGTAGCGAAGAGGTCTAAAGATAGAAGTCTGTGGATTGCAATAAAGCTTCTAAAGAGGGATAGTATACTAGCTCAAGAGGAAAAAACCCATATGTAAATGATGTTGTATATAGTATTCAAGAAATGGAAAAAAACTTCAAAAAGAATAGATGGGAAAAGATTCTAAGAAAAATCGATTCCCGTCGGAGCATGTATATAGACGTATAGTCCAATAAGCAAGCTTGAACTTCAAAGTCATTTGAATGTGAGCCTGTTGCCGGATGACTTAGCTACATTAGCCAAGCATCCTAGGATAGGTAGCTACACTGACTACTGTCCATTCTTCTCTTCACCTCCTCTTCTTAAACCGGTTGCACTTGAACATAAAAGGGAACACCACACTTCTCGAGGAAAGAGTTATTGGTTTAGGGAATTAGGGTCACTGTGTTGGAAAAGACTAACTTTTACTGCTTCGGTTGAGAAGAGCTACATATCCGACACATTATCCAAGATAGATTCATAGCCATAAGGATATGTGTATGAGTTGACTTATTCTGACATGGCTATTGAGGAGACTTAAGCAGAGTTTTGTGATTCTTAAAGGCTTTGTGTTTCAAATATGTTTCCCAATAAGATTCTGACCCAGCTTAATGTCCAAAGGCCCGAGTGAGCTCCAAACTTTGATTTTATGAAGACAAGTTTAGAAATTAAAATCAATCCAAGTTCTTTCTTTTTCTTTTCTATATTTTCTTTTTCTGCACTTATAGGCATAAAGTGTTTGCTATGGACTAGCAAAGTCAAGTATATGGGGGGTGATGAATCTCCATTTTATCACTGCTCTTCCATTTTGTCCTTTAAACCTTAGCTAAATGCATGCAAATAACATCATTTTGCATAAAGTAACATTCATTATTTATTGTATAAATATTGTATAAAAGACATTATTTAAATCCAAAATAAAGAATAAAAAAGAAAAGAAAATTAAATTAAGTTCCCAAGGTATTTTATGACCCTAAACCCCGAGACCAAGGCATCATGATGACTGAGTTGGCAAGGAAAATGTAAGGGGATATAAGGCTCAAAAACACAATAAAACCCTAATTCGTAAATGCCCAATATTCTATTTTTTTGGGACCTATTTTATTCTTTAATATTTAAACTTCAAATCAATAAACTTTGTAAGTGAGAGTTGTAGATAAAAATACATAGACAAATACAAAATTAAGTTCATATAAAAATAACATATAATGTACATTCTACACTCAAAATAAAAAGCCAAAACCCAAATTTCCCAGACCCATATCTTCTCCATATGAACCCAAAATGTATCAAAATCGCTTTAATTGTATAAAACTTTTTTTAGCTATTTAATGAAGGTGGTTTCAATCAATTTGGAGTTAAGATGCAAAAGTTATCTTTTGGACCCCTATTGTATAATATACATGAATAAAATATTCATTTCATTTATCTTTTAATTTTTTTTCAATTTTATATTTTTATAATTTTGTAAATATTCTTTATAATATATGTGCATAATTAGAATAAATAAAACATTAAAAATGCAATAAGTATATAAATGTACAAAAATACATTGATGAATATAGTATACATGTAACTTTATAATTTATACGTATATTTATTTAAGTATGCAAATAACTTTAGAAAAGTACAATAAAATATATTTGAGTACATTTAAATTATTTATAATTATATAAATATGTTTATAAAATAAAAAAATCTAAAAACAAAATAAAAATAAAATACTTATTATATAGGAAAATATACCTATAAATATACTTGTAAAAAGCAACCCAAATAAATAAAAATCACCATAAAATACTACATAAAATAATAAATATTTTCCATATTTTAAGCTAAAATTAATAAAATTATTTTATTATTTTTAAATGATTTAATAATGTATTTAGTTTTGGTTCTGTCCTCATCTGTCTTACGTAGACCGATGAGGAGCGAGTCATAGTTGACCTCGGTCAACTCCCCATTCCTCATAGGCATGCGTTGTTAGAATGTAGGACCCCTCATTTCACACAATTTTGGAGATCACCCCTTTCACTCTTTTGGCTCGATTCCTTCGCTAAATATGTTCCTCGATCACCCCTCCTTTATGTACACCTCTTTGATTGATATGAGGGACCTCGATGCATGAGATCTAGTCGGTCAAAGGAGGACATGTATAAAGTATCTTCTCTGATCTCCACTTGAACTTGATCCCTCTTCCACCGAGAAAACCCTAACCTTAGCCTCAATCGAATCTCTTGGAGAAAGCAGGAGGATTCTCCAGGGTCGGGCGGACCTTTTTGGTGTCGATTTGAGGTAGATCCGAGATTCGCCAGCCATCTCCTCCATAGGCTCTGCTTCTCAGTCCTCCTAGGTCCGGTAAGCATATTTTCGAGAATTTTTCGATTCCTTAGGACAATAATAGAGTAGGTTAGGTGTTAGATCAATTTGGTATTGCTTTTTATTCGCAAAAATCAAAAAAATCGAAGTTCAACGGAGCTGAGCTCTGACGAACCTCCTCACTCTGTCTCTGATCACTCCGACCAACCTCTGCTTATGTCATCACCACCATCATCTCCCCCTTCATCTTTTGAACATCCCAGGCACCCCCAATCCCCTTGATCTCACTCAGATCAGGGAAATAGAACTACTCTCCACTGCACCATTGGAGATCCTCTGCCTTACTCCACCACCATCCATTTCACTCGTCAACACCCCCAATACCTTTTGTCTGAGATAACCACACAGGTTAGAGGGTCCAAGAGCCTCGCGAGAGGAAGTTTTGTTGTTGAACGAAGCTTCAAGGTACTCACGCACTCTAGAGCTCCATTGATGAGCTCTGGACTTCTTTGAGGGGCCGACCAATTTTGGGGAGGCTGCAGGAATGCATAGAGCTACTTGGAGGACTCCCAAACGGCTGGAGACGCGCGCGATGTCGAATCAAAGCTCTCCAAGAATGAGTTCTTCAATTGTTCTTTGTGATCCATCCAGAGCCATCCGATCAACATCAGCCACCCAAATTGCATAGTTCACGTCCGATGAACACGATCCTGCATCGTTGGATCCCCATCTGGGATCTAATCCTAGGCATCCATCATCGAAGTGTCATCGAATGTCCACACCGCGACACTTGTATAAGTAAACTGTTACCACCGTCTGATCATGCACGTGGGGGTATTTTGCATACCTCACCCCCCGCTTTTGTATTTTATCTTCAATATTTAAACATTTGTCTGTAGCGTAAATATTTTTGTAAGTTTTGCATGTCAGCCCATGTACTTCTCATATTTGCATTTAGATCTAATCCATGTAACCTCAAGTGCCTGTGCACTTGACAGGATTGGGTATTTTGCACCTAAACCCCTAGGTTTTATTTATCTCATTTTAGTCCTTGTTTTTGAATAATTAATGTATTAGTTTCTTGAAAAGTTACATCTTGTCCCTGGAATTTGTATTAATTGCAAACCACCCCTCTAGGTATATATTATTGGAAATATCTTGGGAAAATTACATCTTTAGTCCCAAACTTCTCTTTTGTGTTTGGTTAGGGTCCAAAAACTTTAAATATTTACTAAAATACCTTACCAGGTTGTATTTTTTAGTAATTTTATTTTATTAAAAATAGCTCCATGCCTCTTACAATTCGTAGAAAATTACCAAAAATACCAGATATATATATCCATCACATATATTTTTGGTAAGGTTTTTAAGGATATTTTATATCTATTAAAAATAAAAAAATAAGCTATTTATTCTTGCTTAGCTTATAAAGGTAAAAATAAATAAAATCATTTAGAAAAATTAAAAAATATTTGTTTATTATGCTATTTTGAACCTATAGATAAAAATCATTAAAAATAGAATAAGAATAATACTAAAAAGTAAAAAGCTCCAAAATTCATATAAAAGTTAGAGAAAAACTAAAAAAATACAAAATTTCCATTTCTATTTCAGAATTTTTATTTACTATATTTATTATATATTAAAAATAGTTTTGGAAAATTTTAAAGCTTTTAACTTTTTTTAATTTCCAAAATAATCTGGCTATTTATTTTAGCTACTTTTTTACCTTATCAACTCAATTAAAAATTTTAAAAAGTAAGTAAAATTTACCATAAAATGACAAAATAGATAAAAATATAAAAAAGTCGAAACATTTATTTTGTGATTTTTGAATATTTTAGATATATTATATAAAGGCTCTCTCTAGATATATACTTATGTATACTTATATTATAATTGTTTATTATTATAAAAATAAAAATCAGAAATTTTAAAAAGAAATTAATATATATATACAATTAAAAATCTAAAAATATATAAAAGAAAAATTCCCAAAAATTAAATAATTATAAACCCATAAAAAACAAATCCCTAAAAACCCCAAAATCATTTATTATCTTCTCGTTGCCAATTTTGATTACCTATTTCCCATTGTCCCATGAGTTCGACCCCTACTGTACTTGTCCATTTACATTTCATTGTTGAGTATAATAAAATTTGACACTTTGCTTGATTGATTTATTTCTTTTATGGGTTAATAGTTGATTGAATACAATTGTTGAGAGGTCATCACAGTGATTGAGTATTCACATTGTGAAGCTCATTTTAGACCCCTCGATTTTCGTAGTAATCAATCACCAGCTTCAAACTTAGACTAGGAGACCTCCACGTGAAATGCGTTGAGGTACGAGTAGGGAAGAGCTCGAGCATTTATGCCATAATGTGGGTGTATTCTATAATCGAATTCATGTAGTGACTGCAGCAAACCTACTTGTGGAGATAGTTAGTGAGTGATGAGTGTAAGAGGGTAATCATTAAGGGAAGCGAGGGGGTAGAGATGGGAGGAAGATGTGGGTAGTTCATAAAGAGAAGGTAGCGATAGGAATGGTACGAGGGTGGAGGAGGTTGTTCTGTGTACAACCACACCTAAAATTAGTACAAAAAATATAATTTTATTTTGTTGTGTTTCCATGAATAAAATCTCCTAATTAACATTGATTAATACAAAAATCAGATAAAAACCAAAATGAAACTAAGAACTCCGAAAATCAGAAAGGATGGATTTCTACATACTGATAAAAAAATGAATTGAACAAGTTACAAAACTATTTATTTCATCTTTCCCCGATACTTAGGCAATGTGTCTCGATTGATAAATAAAAAAGAAACTCAAGAGAAATTCATAAAAATATGGTTCACATCCATGTATATTTACATGTATATAGTGTATCACTAAATTCTAATAATTTCATATTAACACCAATTAACGTGATACTACGCCTCTATGGTGTACATACAACTGGCCTAAACACATGAAAAATTTACTAACTTGTAACGACAAATAAAACCAAACCCTAGTTGGCAGTTTGCCCATACTAAAAACTATATATCGCACTCATATATAGTCATATGGAACTCTACTCACTTTTGAATTAATTTAATCTTTGTTATCTACAAAACTGATGAATCTCAGATTCATCAATCTAAAAATCATTAGTTACGCTCTAATCCCTAAAATTCATTGGCATTTCTTCAGCTATTCTGCATAATTGGTATTCATAAATGTTTTGATAAGAATCGTATTTTATCACTTATTATTGCACAAAATAGAAGCCAAAAATCCCAACCAAAATGACCTGTAAAATAGCCTAACTTCCCCGATTTTTAACTAATTCATGCTAACTTCAAATGACCTTAAACTACCTCCACTGTGCATATATCACTAACAAGAATAAATGAAAATATAAAAAAATCACTAACGTAAATAGGTGGACCAAAAAGCCAAACCCTAGTTCTATGATTTCCGGACTAAAACCTTGATATATGCCTCATCCAGCGTCCGATCTGATCATACTCACTTTTGAACTAATGTACATTCAATTACCTTCAAAACAAGACCAAGTTCAAGTGAATCCGATCTCATATGTGAAAGTTGGGTTTTGGGCCTCTTTTGTACATTTTGTATTTTAGTGGTTTTTGACCTACTATTTTCTGTACGTAATTGACTCATTTTATTTTATTTCTTTTTCATTTATCTTCTTTGATGAAAGTTTTATTATAATGTGTAAAAATTCAAATCCGAACTAATCTTGAAATTAAAGAAATTAACTGAGTCCGAGTCTTCACCAATTGTCTCTATAAAAATTGACTTTTTCACATTCTATGTTATTCGTCTTTTTCTTACTTAATAAATATTTACACATTTATCTAATTTTTTGGATTTTTATATGGTTTAAAAATGACAAAAAATATAAAACCCAAAAATCAATGTATTCTATGTACATGGGATACCCAAAAATATCATATTGTGCAAATGATCGATTTTGATAATGGTCTCTTCATGAAAGTTGTAGATCTCATCGAGACGAGCAACTTTTATGAAGAATTTTTTTTGATCCGAGTAGTTTTCTATTTCTTTTATATTTATCTTTATATTTATTTTTTCGATTTTTCTGAGGCTGACACGTGGCGCTCCTTGAGCCGCCACGTGTCAGCCATTTTTGGCATTTTTATCACTTCATTTTTATTAAAAAATTAAAAAAATATTAATAAAAGGGTGCACGTGCTGCTCACGTGCCTCCTGTGCACGTGCTCAGCACGTGCCGCCCCTTCTCCTCCCTCCTTTCCCCTTTTGTCACGACTCCGCTGCCTTTCCAATCAAGCCGCCGCCCTGGCCCACCTCCGCGATCTTCGCCATCAACCGCCCGCCGCGTATCTCACCGTCGCTCCCAACTAATCCCGCCGTGCCGCCTTCCCCGTGTAACTCTATCAACTTCGTCAGATCCCCATCTCCGATCTCCTTCGGATCTTCCGCCCTCACCTTCCATAGTCGTGACAGCCTACGCATCATTGATCCCCTTCCATCTTCGACAGACCCTCTCCTCTCCTATTAAGCTACATCTTTGCCCCACTCCATCCTCATCCGTTGATACCCCTAAGTTCTTAAAGGTGCTCTTCAGTGGTGACAGCCCGGAGAACCTCCACCTGCGACGAGATCTATGGTCTATTGACCTTGCTGCAGCGCGAACCTTTGCCGCTACTACCCTCGTTCCGACTCATGTATCGAGCCAATAATCTCTATCATCGTTCACAATGCTATACCATCTTCCACCTTCTCCCGATTGACACTTCAGTTCCATCGCCTCCACGACGCCGAGCCAATGATCATATCACTTTGCTCCAGCCACTAGAGGCCCATGCTTCGCCTCAAGCTCTATGACGCCTTCATCATCGACCAGCATCGCCGATGCCAGGAGACAATTCCTCGACGATTGTTTGTCGGCTACAGGAGCTAAGCATCTTCACTTCCAGGAGCTTCACCATCGGCGGCCACAACTCCTTCATCAACTACCGCCATCTGAAGCTAGAGCCCCCTCCATCTTCTCCGCTCTCCAAAATCGGCCGGAGAACCACACTGCCACCACTGCGACTTCATCGGTCGGGCGTGAAGCCTGAGGCCCCCACGTACGTGCGAGGCACGTGCGCCGAGGGAACGACAGCCACCCCTAGGGTGACGTGCTATGCATGTGACCGCTAGGTAAATGACGGAAGATCCCTCAGGTGCTCACACATTCTCCACCAGACCCCGCCAATAAAATAAATTAAAAAAATGCAAGGAGGACTAAATTGTAATTATCGAGAGTGCTGGGGGTCCACTACAAAATTTACAAGCACGTGACCGCTTTTGAAATTTTACAGTAGACCCTCAGCACTCTCGATAATTATAATTTAGTCCTCCTTGCATTTTTAATTTATTATAATTTACAGTTAGACCCCTGTGTTCCCCCTTCACTTTGAACTGCTTTATTGCATCATTTTATTTTTATAAAAATAGCATTTTGTTATTCAACTAATTCTCCACATCTTGGCATATCTTCGACATTTATGTGATATGTGGTTAATTAATAATCAATTGTTTTGAGGAAAATTGTATATTTTGCCAATTCTGTGCTTGGAAATCCATAACTAGTTAACCATTACTTTGACAATTATCGAAAATCGCGGATTGAATGATTAGTTGTATATCACATTGTGCCTAAAAAGATTTACATTTGCATGCATAATTTACCTTATAAAAATCATTTTGCATATTTTAATATTTAATTTTTATAGGTATTAAATCTAGTATTTTTTAGGTTTAGGATTTTTCTAAGATCAATCACCTAGTGATAGATCTTGGATAGATTTATCTCTTGAAAATAATTAGGTTTAATATTTATTATAATTAATTATTGAAATTCATTAGGTTTGCATTCATAAATTCATAAAGTATTTATTTTGCATCCAAAAATTCATAAAAAAATACAGTGCATTATTTTCAGTCATATTGGCCAAGTTTCATATTTTTCGGACATCATTCGATTGAAATTCATTTTTTAGTCCTTGAAATTGGCTAAAGTTGCATTTTGCATCCCAAACATTAAGAATACAAAAAAAGACCGTCTCGAAAATCGTATTCGAACTTTGAAAGACAAATTTCTAAGTTGTTCCTTTGCCTCCTTGAGTTCTACCTTGGGACTTGCCCAAGTAAAATAAACAAAAACCACACGATTGAAAATTGATTAAATTATTGTGGTTATTTCTTGACCGACTCTGATTGCCCGCCTACAATGAAACGACATTCATAATTAAATGTACAATAATTCGTGATAATTAATGTCGGGCGACTTCGCGATTCGTCAAATGGCGCCGTTGCCGGGGAGGCAAATGACTTAGATTTTGTCTAAAAAAATTTTGTTCGGTTTTTCTCATTTGGGTGGTCTGACCCCCGAATCTTCACTGTATAGATTCCATTTTTTCTCTTTTCTGCATTTAATTTTATTTTATTTTCAGCATTTATTTTCTTGTTTTATTTTTTGAGTCATTCTTACATTCTCTCTCTTATTTTTCTTGCGAGGTACCCGATGTACGTGGAGCAGTTTTCGAAAACCGACGCATCTTCACCGACTTCCGAAAAGCTACGTTAAAAATTAGGATCGAGTCGAGTCGTGAGAGAGTGTAGAGTCTAGGATTTTATTTTCTTCTATTTTAATTTTAGTAATTATTTGCTCATTTATAGTGGTGTCTGTTTGGACTCTCGAGTGTGTAACAAAACCTTGAACTATTTTTGTGGTGTGTCGTGGCATGTTTCACTCTTCAGTGAGGGTGGGGCCCAACTTGAGTGGCGCTTAGGATAGACCTGCACAAACGGCTATTAGAGCTTTTAAATTTTTGATTGTGCTCGTAGAACCTAGGACACACTGCATGTTAATCGAGACACACAATAGCTTGTTCAACTTAGTCAAATTTAACTCATTTCTTCCAGGCTAATAGAACTTTCTGGTAGGTGCGGTTTTCATCGGCTTGCATTCATCAAGAATAATCTTTCAATTCTTGTATTGCATCCCACATGAAGATTGTGAGGAATCATTCTAAGTTTTCTAACTGAGCATACATCATCGTTTTTTGCGTGCATTGACTTTTCCTAAATTTCTCCCTCCTGTTTTGTCATATAATATTAAAAGGAAATTAGGACTGAATGGTAGACGTACATTTGTGCTCACCTTAAATTTTTAGTGATCACCTAATTAAAATTGGGACTGCTTAATATAGTCGATTTTAATTAACCCATCAAATCAAGATCTTTTGCGGGAGAGAAACGCTGACCTTGGATTCTTTTATTTGTCTGAGTGAGCGAGAGACGATACTTAAGGCTAGAGCCCAAATCCGAATTTTCATATTGACTACTGATTCTATAAAAATGATTAGCTACTTCTCAGTGAGGATCTACGGGTAGTCGGTAAACGATCTGGATTTCCTTAGCAGAGTGGGCGGTTTAAAGGACACTGCGTAAGGTTTCGTCCTTAAGTAACACCGGTAGCCGTTTTACTATCCATACTTACACCTATACTGGCTGAAAGTAGGTGCAACTAGTCGTAAGAATTCAGGCCAGTCATTAAGAAAATTTCCGTCACCTAACAACTCGCTAATTATTTTCCAAGATTGATTTATCATGAACTAAAATTGAAAAGATAATTGCCGAACTCTTACGGCCTCATTGTGTGAGTTGGTGAACCTGAGGTTTGATTTGTGTTTGTATTGGTTAGCGTGAACCGAATCCAAAAACCGCACCCTTATGCCATCACTCTCCTTTCTTGATCTGAAATAGTTACAGTTTCTTCTGTTGAATATCCTAAGCACTTGAACATCGTTAATCAAGATCCATGATGACAATCGATAAACCTCCTTTGAAAATTATGGAACTTTTATCTGAGTATCCATCAGAGTTATACTATGAAAATAAATTCATCTCGGTCAAACCCAAATCGTCCTTCATTTCAGCTCTTTCAAAAATGAAGGAACATTTATCCAAGTATGCATCAGAGCTATACTATGAAAATGAATTCATCTCAGTTACAAAACCTCCTCCAACTAGACATCATCCAACTTCCACAGGAGACTCTCACCCACAAATCGATCCAACAAATCCGATCTACGTTATGAATGACAAACCTTTGTATTCGGATCATACAAACAAACAACCGACTGAGGTCTCTATTTCTTCATATGTCAATCCTTTCTATTCTGATCATACAATCCATCCTTCATATTTTGTAAATGTCAATCCATCATTCATGGGAGATTCTAACCACATCGAATTTAACACTTCTTCACATCTTTCACCTCCTCCAACCTTGAATACAAATGAGCAACTATCATCTTGGATTGACCATGACAACTCCATCTTCAGACATAACATTCATACAGAGGACTGAACTGATGATATCAACACACATAAACCATGTATGTTGACTACACAATATAAGCGTCCGACCAATCATGATCCAAGGAATGAACTCTACTCATACCAGCTACACATGCTTGAATCACACCATAAGACTTATGGTTTCTATCCTATTGAGCAGACTCCTTCCATGATTTTAGAGAAGAAATTTTCAAAAGATAACGATCATATATTCGATATTCCAAGAAGATCTTCTCCCAGCTCATACATAAAATGGAAGATGTAATATTTGATCTCAAATTCAAAAATGAGAAATCACACAGACTGCTCCAGAAAATTCTCTGGAGGATGATATTTCGAGTATAAATAAAAGATTTGATTTAATGGAAGATAGATTTAGAAAGTTTGTCGATCAGCTAATTTCACTTTCTGGTAGCTCGGATATAAAAATGAATGAGGAAAAAACTGGATCTCATGTTGAAAATTATGAGGATATTCAGAAACCTAGAGAATATGTTCACCCTAGGGATAACTCTGATAGTGATACTTCTGCATACTACTCCCCTAGGGATGGCTCCGATTCTGACCCCGACTCTCCCTCATCATATACGGAAAACATCATATCACCACACCACACCAAAAACACCAAAAAATTGAAAAATCAGACAAATTCATAAAAATTGAATCTGAAGAAGATCTGAAAAATTTGTATCCTGCTTTATGGGAAGCACTGGAGAAAAGATTGATTTTTAAATGTCCCTTTATATAGGCCATTGAACACTTCCCCAACCTTAAAGGATTTGTAATGGACAAACTAATGATGAAAAAGTCGGGTTGGATTAGAATAAAGACTGAAATACATATCTTGTCAATGGCCTCCTTCTTAGTGTTGAGGAGAAAAACCAAGAGCAGCATAGTGAAGCGGTTGCCCAGATTTGACTGTGGAATTAAAGACACAATTTTTACCCATGCTTGAATTGATGACGACTCACCAATTAATATCCTCCCGACCTCTGTATTTCACAAGCTCAAACTTGAACCCATCAGGAAGATACGAGAGATCATTCAACTAGATGATCGATCGATAAAGAAACCAAGAGGAATCATTCCGGTCATTATTACATTCCAAGGTGCTCCGCTCAAAGTGGACTTCACGATCATTGATATTGAGCATCAAGGAGAATTCAACTAGTCTCCTATCATTCTCAGAAATCAATTCTTGGCATTGGCTAAAGCAATTATTGAGTGTGGCTCAAGAAATCAACTTTATAGCATTGGGAGCACTTCAATCTCAACAAATCTTTGAGGAACCACGGTTATCTAAGGCAACCCACGAAGCCCTCGGTAGTCGTAACCATCAAGCGTTAGATGAGCCCTACCCCGCTGCTACACCTGAGATAGTTGTTGATGAGACTATTGGTTTAGAGACTCTTCCCACTGTTCCATTTCCCGCAGATCTCACCATAGAAAAGTGTTTCTTATATGACCCTGAGACATATGCATGGGCTCACCCTGAGTCAACCTTCTCTGACTACCTTGAACAAATCAATCCAATTCGTGAGTGCACCAACATCAAGAAAACTAAGAACAAACATGCGGGACGAACACCGACCAAGGAGAAATATTTCAATGGTTATTAATATGGAGACTCAAGTGTCAACACCTCACTCCTAAGACCAGCACCTTCACGAAACAAAATGACTGCTCCTTCATCTAAAAAGAAAGTCACCTTTGACCTTCCAGAAGAGGAATCGTCTGATGGTTCCTCATCAGGTCTAGAAAAGGTAATCTACATGAGTGAGGTCTGTTCGCCAGTTCTCAAACCATATCTTCGCAAGGATCCAAATTTTGATTCCCGTTGGACGACTCCCGTTCCTCACTATTATTCATCCAAAGCTTATTCTCCTGGTCTCATTAAATATACTGGAATAATTTCCTATGAGCTAAATGAGACTGGTGTTTCAGAGTATTCATCCGAGGATAAATCACTTGATCATAAGAAGGAACGAATTCTGAGAAAATAATTGAAGAAGCAACTAAAAGACACGAATATCTGGAGTTCCTCCACTTTCAAATACTATTCCTCTGAGGAAAACTCCGATGATGGTTATCTTTCATCTGACTCATACACTTCATCTAATCTCCAGCATGATTTCTCTGAGTATAACATTGATAATGGTTGGGAATCGTATGCTTCATCTCCTTCTTATCATTACGATCTCCCACCACAGGCTCACAAAAAGATCGGTCGAAAATCGCCTTAATCATCGGCTACTTACCCTCCCTCCCGACTACATCGGTCTCCTTGTACATCTTCTTCCTCTACTTAGGCCAAGGCCTAAGTATAGGGGGTGGGGACGATGCCATCTGTACATACCATTCTCCCCATCTCACGATCATTCCATTTTCACCCTTCTTCCATACTTAGGCTAACCAGAGCCTAAGTATAGGGGGAACCGATGGCCATCTGTATATGCTCTCCTCATTCACATCTCCTTACCACCTCAGTTTCATTCTTCTTCTATACTTAGATTGTTCAAATCCTAAGTATAGGGGGCGGACCGATCTATCTTTTTCTTTTTCTTTTTCACTCTCTTACGCTTAGCCCGAGCTATATATTCTTTACGCTTCTTGTGCTCTGAGGACACAACACTCGCTAAGTATAGGGGGTGTGTATATATACTATGTATATATTTTACTCATATCTAGTACTTTCACATAAGTCTATATGTATTTACGGGGTGGGTAACTAACTTGAAAAAAAACAAAAAGGAAAAACAAAAAGAAAAAGAAAAAAAGTTTTGCTGCTAACACTGATTGTGTCCAACAAAAAATTTTGAAAAAAGGCTTCTTATTCATTTTTGTATTAAAAAACTTTTTCAAAAAAAATTCAACAAAAAAATAAAAAAAAGTTGTATGTATTTCACACACTTGCACTTCATCCAGCATTACATTCTTTTGTGAAAGTCCTTGGGTTCTGAATCGAGTTATGAGAAGAAACCCAGAGTGGTCTGGACTTGACCTTAATCCACCTAATTTTCAGAGGAACTTCATCGACAAATATGATTTTAGAAGCTTCATGTCTATGACTTAATTCTTCGAGTTCCACATGACAATGTGCAGCGTTTGACTCTTAGTGTGTAATCTGGTCTCTTCATTCTGGGTACGACTTTGAAATAGAGAATTAATTTGTATTCTCGCACTATGCACTTAGCTCAACTCAAATAGGATGTTGGAAGACTGTGTAGGTTTCTTTTCTGGTAGCGTGTAAATCTAAAGACCAGAGTACGGGTTGAAATAAAGCTTCGGATAAGGGATGGACAGCTGGGCATAATTTTTTCTAAGACTCAAAAAAATGTACGGAAGAAAAGATTCTATATCCGTAGGGGCACAACAAGATCCAAGTAGAACCACCAAAAATCCAAATACAAAGAAGCTACTACCAAATAAACATTTGACCAAAAAGGTCCAAGCTTCAAGAAAACCTGCAGATCTTGGTGGAGACTTGGCTAAACTGGATGACTTCACAAGGAGAGGAGACTACACTGGCCACCCTCCAGTTCTTTTCTACTTCTTCTAATTTCTCCCTCTATTCGATAGTGAATACAACACGACAGACCTTAGAAGGAAATACCGGATTCCCCGAGGATGAGTTACTAGAGAGGAGGTTTGCATGGTAGTCCGATATTCTGGATGGGAGGAGCTAAAACCTTTCACACACATGAGTCGAGTGTTCAATGTTCATGAGGTATGCCTTAGGAGGAGGATTGATCTAAGATGACTTCTGAGCCGAAACTGTGACAATGATGTGTAGAACTTGAAGGTTGTTGATTTTAAAATTCTAAGTCTCACAGAAGTTCTGCCATACTAATAGTCCAAAGGTTAGGTCTAGTTCCATTTTCACCTTCTTCTCATGACCTTGGTATGGAACCCAATCTCATTTCGCCTCATTGCATTGCTTTTGATGCCTAGGACGAGCATGGTTTAAGTATAGGGGGATGATGAATCTCAGATTCAGCACTCTAAAATCATTAATTAAGCTTTAATCCCTAAAATTCATTGGCATTTCTTCAGCTATTCTGCATAATTAGCATTCATGCAAGTTTTGATAAGAATTGCATTTTATCACTTATTATTGCACAAAATAAGAAGCCAAAAATCCCAACCAAAATGGCCTGTAAAATAGCCTAATTTCCCTTATTTTTAACTAATGCATGCTAACTCCAAATGACCTGAAACCACCTTCAATATGCAGATATCACTAACAAGAATAAATGGAAAATATATAAAAAAAATCACCAACCTAAATAAGTGGCCAAAAAACCAAACCTTAGTTATAGGATTTCTGGACTAAAACCTTGATATCGTCCTCATACAACGTCCGATCTGACTCACTTTTGAACTAATGCACATTCAATTACCTTCAAGACAAGATCAAGTTCAAGTGCATCAAAGCTCATATGTGAAAGTTGGGTTTTGGGCCTCTTTTGTACATTTTCCTTTTTTGCGGTTTTTGACCTATTATTTTATGTACACAATTGACTCATTTTATTTTATTTCTTTTTCATTTGTCTTCTTTGATGAAAGTTTTATTAAAATGCGTAAAAATACAAATCCGTACTGAGCTTAAAATCAAAGAAATTAACTGAGTCCGAGTCTTCACTAACTGTCTGTATAAAAATTGACTTTTTCACATTCTATTTTATTTCCTCTTTTTCTTACTTAATAAAAATCCAGAAAATAGATTAATGTGTGAATATTTATCTTTGATTTTATCATAAATTTTTCGAATTTTTATCTAGTTAGATAATGATAAAAAGTAGAAAACCCAAAAATCAAGGTATTCTATGTACATGGGATACCCCAAAAATATCACTTTGTACAAATGATCGATTTAGATTTTGGTCTCTTCATGAAAGTTGCAGATCTCATCGAGACGAGTAATTTTGGAAGAAAATTTTTCGATCCGAGGTCATTTTCTATTTCTTTTCTATTTATATTTATATTTATTTTTTCGATTTTTGTGGGCCGCCACGTGTCAGCCTTTTTGAGCTTTTTATTACTTCATTTTTATTAAAAAATTTAAAAAATATTAATAAAAGGGCGCATGTGTTGTGCACCTACTCAGCACATGTCGCCCCTTCTCCTCCCTCCTTTCCCCTTTCTGTCACGGCTCCGCCGCCTTCCCAATTAGGCCGCTGCCTCGGCCCACCACCGCGATCTTCGCCATCAACCACCCGCCGAGTATCTCACCGCCGCTCCCCGCGAATCTCGTTGTGCTTCCTTCCCCATGTATCCTTCTCAACCTCGTCATATCCCCATCTCCGATCTCCTTCGGATCTTCTGCCCTCACCTTCCATAGTCACGATAGCCTACGCATCATTGATCCCCTTCCATCTCCGGCAGACCCTCTCCTCTCCTATTTAAGCTACACCATCGCCCCGCTCCATCCTCATCCACCGATATCCCTAAGTTCTTCAAGGTGCTCTCTGGTGGTGATAGCCCGGAGAACTTCCACCTACGACGAGATCCAAGGTCTATTGACCTTGATGCAGCATGACCCTTCGCCGCTACTGCCTCGCTCCGGCTCCTGTCGTCGAGCCAACAATCGCTACCACCATTCACAATGCTATTCCATCTTCCACCTTCGCCCGATTGACACTTCAGCTCCATTGCCTCCGCGACGCCGAGCCAATGATCATCTCACTCCGCTCCAACCACTGGAGTCCCGTGCTCTGCCTCAAGCTCAGCAACACCTTCATCATCGACTATCATCGCTGAAGCCAGGAGACACTTCCCCGACGACCGTTTGTCGGCTACAGGAGCTACGAATATTCCCTTCCAGGAGCTTCATCACCGGTGGCTACAACACCTTCATCAACTATCGCCATCCAAAGCTAGAGCCCCCTCCTCTTTCTTCTCTGCTCTCCAAAATCGGCCGGAGAACCACGCTGCCACCGCTGCGACTTCATCGGCCAGGCGTGAAGCTCGAGGCCCCCACATACCCCCAGGGTCACATGCTACGCATGTGATCACTGGGTAAATAATGGAAGATCCCCCACGTGCTCACATATTCTCCATCAGACCCCGCCGACCAAGGGTCACGTGCTTGGCACGTGACTTCTTGGAAATTTTGCAGTGGGCCCGCAACACTTTCGGTAATTACAATTTAGTCCTCCTTGCATTTTTGAATTTAATTTATTGTAATTTACACTAAGACACATGTGTACCCCCTTCACTTTGAACTGCTTTATTGCATCATTTTATTTTTATAAAAATAGCACTTTGTTCTTCAACTAATTCTTTACATCTTGGTATGTGTTTGGCATTTATGTGACCTGTGGTTAATTAATAATTAATTGTTTTGAGGAAAATTGTATAATTTGCCCATTCTGTGCTTGGAAATTCATAACTAATTAACCATTGCTTTGAAAATTACCGAAAATTCACGGATTGAAGGATTAGTTGTATTTCAGATCGTGCCCAAAAGATTTACATTTGCATGCATAATGTACCTTATGAAAATCATTTTGCATATTTCAATATTTAATTTTTTGGTAGGTATTATATCTAGTACTTTTTAGGTTTAGAATTTTTTGAGATCAATCATCTAGTGATAGATCTTATATAATTTTATCTCTTGAAAATAATTAGGTTTAGTATTTATTAGAATTAATTATTGAAATTCATTGTATTTGCATTCATAAATTCATAAAATATTTATTTTACATCCGAAAATTCCAAAAAAATTTACAGTGCAATTATTTCATCATAGTTATCATCTTGGCCAAGTTTCATATTTTTCAGACATCATTTGATTGATATTCATTTTTCAGTCCTTAAAATCGGCCAAAGTTGCATTTGGCATCCCAAACTTGCATTAAAAATACAAAAAAAGACCGTCTTAAAAACCGTATTCGAACTTTGATAGGCAAATTTCTAGGTTGTTCCTTTGCCTCCTTGAGTTTGACCTTGAGACTTGCCCAAGTAAAATAAACAAAAAACCACATGATTGAAAATTGATTAAATCATTGTGGTTATTTCTTGATAGATTCCGATTGCCCGTCTACAACGAAACGACATTCATAATTAAATGTACGATAATTCACAATAATCACCATCGGGCAATTTCGCGATTCGTCAAAAACAAGATCAAATTCAAAGGGAATGGAATTCATATGTGAAATTTGTTGGGTTTTGTGCTCTTGTTGTATATTATATATGCAAGTATACATCTAGAAAATCTTTTTTCCAATGTATGTAACATTCTTTTTTACTTAAGTAAGTTTTTCTTTTATTTCTTATTTATGTAAGATAACTAACTATAAAGAAATTAAAATTCAAAAAAATAGAAATATTTGGACAAATTAAAAAGGTTCCCCTGCATACAATTATATTCATCTCTAAATTATTTCTATTTTTCTTTAATCGTTAAAAGTCTAAAAAATAGATAATGTATAAATAGTAAAGTAGTATTATATTTAATTGTAATATATATTACTAAATAAAAAATAATAAAAACATAAGAAATCAATAAAAATATGTATTTTTCACTAATAAAATACCCTTAAATTTTTATCTATATGTACATAACTTCTTTCACATTTTTTATCTTCATAAATCTTGTTGATCTCATTGAGATCTTCAACTTTCATATAGACCATTTTTTATTCTCACTTCAAGAAAATTGACTATTTACTAACAAAAAATTGCGAGAACGTATGGTGCCAATATGGTCACAGTTCAAATTGTGACTACTTATAGTGCAAAGTGGTCCTCATTTGTTGTGTTGCGATTTGCTATCATATTGTGCTCGAGTTGTTGTGCCAACTTGTAGGCGCCTCAATGCAACCATATATGATCACATTTTATAGTCATATCGTATGATAAAATTTCAGAGTCGCGACACTTCCCCCCCATCCCCCCTCTAGTTACTAAAATCCCAAATCCTTTGTCCGTCTCCACTACCCTAATACCCAAGAATTTCTAATCTCTTCTTCCTCCTTCATCCTCTTTGGCCATGACCTTCACCTCCGTCATGTCCAATGGCCATCAATCTCGCCATCACCCTCTCCTCCTCCTCCTCCTCGTCCATGACCACTTCCTTCTCTCCTATATAACTAACATCTTATTTCTACCACTTCCTCCTCCTCCTCCATAACCTGATTTTCTCTTTTTCCTTCTCCACTATTTGACCTCCTACATAACCATCAACCCTTCCTATCTCTCCCACATGACCATCACCACTACCATCCCTTCATCCTCGCACACCACCATCACCACTACCCATACTCCTTTACCTCCCATCCTCAACATACTCTATAATCGGTACATGTACTCATTCATCCACGGGCTTTCTAGGTTGGTTCTCTCAACATCTCCACATGCATTTTATGGAATGGCCTCTCCACTCATAAGGTATAAATCAAGGGGTTTTTTTCTATTTTTATATATTCAGTTATTTATATTTAGAATGTTAAGAATCATATGTTATATTATATTATCGATGAACATGATAATTAGAAGTTATTATTTCGATGTTAATGTGATA
This sequence comes from Ottelia alismoides, assembly GCA_037367405.1. Lineage (NCBI taxonomy): Eukaryota > Viridiplantae > Streptophyta > Magnoliopsida > Alismatales > Hydrocharitaceae > Ottelia > Ottelia alismoides. The sequence goes on along the minus strand of JAZKJV010011158.1, from coordinate 110,817 downwards.
ATAAACTAATTTAGTGTCCAGACATTTCTTTGCATTGTGATATTTATTTGTTAGATAGATAATATACATGATGCTCACATGTTGTAGTATGGGAGTGTCAAGCAGCGACCGGAAGGGTGGGCAAGAGCGTTGGAGGCCAAGCGGTGACCGGAAGGGGGGCAAGAGCGTTTTGTTGTAGGTTGTGGCCAACCGGGGCCTCAGCACGACAGTGGTTGGGTCAAGGTATGTCGTCGACAGCGGGAGAAAGTGGCAGCGAGCAACGTGAAGAGCGGCGACACGGTTAGGGCGCATCCATTTGGGAGAGACTTCTTCCGTTGTGGAGCTCTCGATCAGTGGTCGTCTCAGTGTCGAGAACCAATTCGTTGATTCAAATGCCATGGCTTCTCTCACCAAAGCAACGCGTGCAAGTTAAGAAATCAGCCGGCACCGATGGTGAAGAAGCAAACAATCTAGTTGGTAGGAGAGGGAGGCGGAAGGGAGATCCTTTTCAGGGGGACTTCGGATGTGGGGATGGCTTTGAGGGGTCGGTTTCGGGGAGATGTCGTCTTAGTCACACCATGGCGGGTGTTGGCCAGGGATCTTGATGGGGATGAAGCAGAGGCTTTGTTGGCATTGTCCAACTCAAGAAAGTCGCTTCTTCGGTGGAGACCGTCGTGTGCCTCTGACGGCCTCCTGTCAACCTGTGGTTTATCCGTGGTTCGCATGCGAGGAATTCCATTTCTTTGGCATCCCCTGGATCGGGTGCGGAAGATTCTCTCGGGAATAACCGAGGTGGAAGAGATCGTCAATGTTGGAGTCGCCCGCGGCGAGTGGCCTGACCTCATCATCCGGGTTCGGGGAATCCATCCTCGACAGCTGGGTTGGTGGGAGGTGCGAATGGAGGGGTGTTTATTTCAGGTGGAGCTAGCGATGGCTGGAGTACTGCCTGCTCGTCTGGAGCAGCCATGGGAGCAAGGCGTTGGCGGTCGTCGTGGTCCTGGCTACGAGCGGAACCCGGAGATCGCGGCACCGATGCCGGTTGAATTGGAAGGCAAAATGTCACCGAATATTTTGCATGGCGTTCATTTCGGAACAATCAATGCTGGGCAATCAAACCAAGAAAATTTGAAACGATCTGCTGTGATATCTCCGAGCGTCCCATTAATTTCGCGGGTGCACATTCCCACCGTGGCAATGAGATGGGAATTTTGAATGTGGGAGTGCCCAGCTGCACAGATCAACCCTCAGATCTGGGAGTGGAGTCTGGGTCAGGCCAATCCAACCCACATAGCTTTTCTCGATGGAAGTCGCTGATACAGAAACCGGTGGAGGTGACTCCGAATGCGGAAGTGGACCCGAGAGTGAGGATTGAGGTAATGGACCATCTACTAGACCCGAATAACGAAAGCGTGCCTTCAACATCACCCGAACCCCCAAGGATGCAGCTCTGAGCCTTGGGGGCACGATGCTTCCAGTAAATCATCCGCATCCGAATGAAGAGTTTCAAACACGGGGCTCCTTGTCGGAACGTATGAAGTCAATACAAGTAGAAGAGGTTGCACGTCAGGTCTGCGATCAGCAGCTCGGTCTCTCTGCAAATTCGTCGGCGGTGTCGATCCATGCCCATGTTGAAGGGGGAGGTCTCAACCAAAGTCTGTGCAGATGGGGGGATCCCGAGCAACGGTGAGGGATGGCTTTGGAGGTGCGGCTGAGTGCACAAGGGGAGAGGCGGTGGATGGGGTTGGAAGGTGGAGGTCGGGAGGGAGGGGTGGAGGGAGAAGGGTTGGAAGTGGCCTCAAAGGAGTGTTAGGGGGACACCGCTTTGGAGAAGGACCATCTGGAGTCAGCGCGGGGGGTAGACCTTGAGGGGGTGATGAGGGTCAGCGATTCGGATGGTTTTTTGAGAGGAGAGGGGTAGCTACGAGGAAGAAAAGGTGGAGGAAGACGCTGGAGGTGGCAGCCGCAAGGCCCAACTCGGGAGATCCGAAGTCCTTATCGAAGGTCGTTATGTCGGCGTCGCCAATCGGGGGCCCAAGTTACTTTAGTTTGTTGGACAGAAGTTTTGCGGAAAGTCTGGGGGTGGTGGCCCCGTTGAAGAAGAAGAAAGAGATATCATTATGAAGGCACTATCTTGGAATGTGAGGGGTCTGGGACGCCCCGAGAAACGGCTGGGAGTCACGAGACTTATAATGGATGCAAAGGAAGATATTGTATTGTTGCAGGAAACGAAAGTCTCGAGGGATGGAGACAAGTTGTGAAGAGACATAGGGGGTGGTAGTGGGGACTTTGAATTTGCTGAGGTGAAGGCTCAAGGTGCTGCTGGTGGATTGCTGACGGGTTGGAAGAAGGCAGAGTTTGAGAAAATGGGCGAGATGCGATCACAATTCTCTATTTCAGTGAGCCTGAAGCACAGGCTTGACGGCATTTCTTTTATAGTATCAAACATGTATGGTTCCTCTGGTAATGATCGTGGCTCCCTCGCGGCAGACCTGGTTCAGACAACATCAAGCTTGGAGGATGGTATTTGGATTGTGGGTGGGGACCTCAACGTAACTCTTCTACCAGAGGACCGACCTAGGCATGGAGGTGGTCGTGACCCGGGTTCTGAAGCCTTTGTGAACTTTATTCATGCACGAGGGTTATCAATCATGGATGCGGCTGAATGCGCTTACACATGGCGTAATATCAGATCGAGATCCCGTTTGGATCGATTTCTTCTTTCACCAGATGCGATGGAGTTCTTCTCTCTATCTCGAGCTTGGGCGCTACCTCGGGCTCATTCGGATCATACACCGATACTGTGGTCTTCTGAGGAGCAGACAAGGACAAGATCATTCTTCAGATTTGAGCGGTCTTGGCTTTTAGAGGACGGATTCAAGGATGAGGTGACTTCACGGTGGGCTGAGTGGAGGCCTGAGGGGTCAGCAGTGGCACGCCTGGCAAATAAATTGGCTTTAATGAAAAAGTTCCTATTGAAATACGGGAAAGAGGTGAGGCCGAGGCGAGGAGCACAGAGGGGTGTCATTAGGGAAGGAGTTGTACAACTTGATAGACTGGATGACCAGAGAGGCCTTAATCAGGAAGAGATCGTAGAGAGAGCGCAACTGTTAGAAGAAATATGGTTGGAGGATAGGAAGGAGGAGGTAGAATGGAGGCAGAGATCCAGGCAAAAGTGGCTGCGGGAGGGAGATGCAAACACAAAATATTTCCATGCAGTCTCATCAGGAAGAAGAAGGCGGAACTACATCCAAGAGATGGAGATTGGGGGGGTGAGAGTGGAGGGGGACGCACAGCTAGGGAGTGCTCTCAGGGGACACTTCGTGGAGGCATCCAGAAGGAGGCATATGGAGAGCTGGGGGTGGCTTGGGAGAGGGGTACAAGTCTTGTCGGAGGAAGAAGCGGCGAGGCTAGAGGCTCCTTTCGAGGAGGAAGAGATTAAGAAGGCAGTTGGGGAACTGAATGAGGATGGTGCCCCTGGTCCTAATGGATTTCCGGTTTATTTTTATAGGGAGTTTTGGAGCATGCTGAAGGACGAAGTTGTGGAAGTGATCAATGAATTTAGAGAGGGGAATAGGGGCTTCGAGAAAGTGAATAGGGCGCTACTTGTTCACTTGACCAAGAAGGACCATACATTGACAGTCAACGACTACAAGCCGATCGCACTATCCAATGCCATATACTTAATTGTTGCTAATGTTTTGGCTAACAGATTAAAAAAGGTGCTCGACTCGGTCATCTTGCAGGGGCAGTATGCTTTCATACCCGAATGACAGATGGCTGATGGCTTATTTATGGCTACTAAGATTTCTCTTCAGTGGAGGCGTACAAAGAAGAAAGGGGTCATTTGGAAGATTGACTATGCGAAAGCTTATGACTGTATGGACTAGGACTTTCTATGGGTGTCTCTTAGGCGGCATGGCTTCCCAGACCGGTGGATTGCTTGGATGAAGAGATGCATCAAGACGTCTTCTTATACAGTCATGGTCAACAGGAGACCTGAGGGGGGGTTTTTCCAGCCCCAGAGGGGTGTCAGACAGGGATGTCCTTTGGCACAGATGCTGTTTGTTTTGGTGGCGGATGCTCTAGCGGTGTTGTTCAGGCACGCAGTTGACGAAGGATGGTGTGAGGGGTTCCGTTGTGGCTCCATCTCCTTACCTATCTTACAGTATGTTGATAATACAATGATTTTCCTAGACGGATCAGAGGAGATGACTAAAAGGGCGGAGCAAATTGTGGGAATTTTTAGTAGTCTATCGGGCCTTCAGATCAATAAAAATAAGTCGGTGGTGGTTCCTTTTGGGATGGAGGGTGACGAGGGGATCCGATGGGCAGAGCTGTTGGATTGCCCACTAGGCGAGTTACCGATTTCTTACTTGGGGCTCCCACTAGTGGCAGGCAGGCTCAAAAAATCAGACTGGGATATGGTCCTTCAGAGGATGGAGCAGAGATTGGCGGGATGGAAGGTAGTTACCATGTCAAAAGGGGGAAGGCTGATCCTTCTGAAACACGTGTTCTCAACAATCCCTATTTTCTTCATTTCCACTAGATTGATCCCTGTGGGAGTATGCAGGAAGGTCGAAGCCATGATGAAGAGATTCTTCTGGTCTGATGGTAAGCAGAACAGATCATGGTTGCATTTGGTAGGCTGGGAAGAGCTGACGAAACCGCAAGACAAAGGAGGATTAGGGATTCAGGATTTGGCGTGCATAAACAAAGCTCTATTGGCAAAGTGGGTTATTCAGATTTGGGGCAAGTCGGACAGATTGGTTGCTAGACTTTTGCGTGAGCTCTACGGTGTGCAGGGCTCCTTAGAGGCAGGAAGAATGAGGTTTGAGTCCCCGCTATGGGCTGGTGTCCGAGAAGTTCTACCAGTATTGGCATAGAGAATGAGACCGCAGGTCGGGAATGGGGAAGGCTTCAGGTTCTGGCGAGATGATTGGACGAGGGACGGACCCCTGAGCAGTAGGTTCCCGAGGCTATTCGCGTTGGCAGATTCGAAGGAGTGTACTTTGGTGAATGTTGGGATCTCAGGGTCCTGGGACCCACATTTTGTGCCAGTTCTCTCAAACCAGCGTTCAGAGGAGCTTGCAAGGATGCAGTCTGAATTACCAACTCTGGATTGCATCACGCAGGGTAGGCGCCATTTTCAATGTGACGGCGGCAGATTCTCGACAAAGAAAGCGTACAATGAATTCAAGGGTTCTGCAGAGACCATGGATCCAGACTTCTGCCAAGATATGAAGATTATTTGGGCAAGCAAGATACCAGGCAGGATTAAATTTTCCTTTGGTGTTTAAGAAGGGGAAGATTGTGCGATAAAGCAAGGAGGGGAAGGTTGTTTGGTATTACCGACACTCGGTGCGATAGATGTGGAGAACAACTCGAAGATGCAGATCATTTGCTCTTCACATGTCCGACGTCGGAGAAGGTGTGGAAGGAGATCGGGCCATCATGGATTTCGACAGGAGGAGCCATTGAGTTTTGGAGGTCGGTAAGGTCGGTGGGGGGTAATTCATCCGATGATTGCACTCTGCCATTTGCGATTCTGTGGGCCATTTGGGTGGAAAGGAATGATCTAATTTTCAAAAATCAAAGGTTCTATCCAGAGAATGTGCTAGCTCATTGTAATGCATTGTATCATTTCTGGGCCTTTGGGTGATGTACAACAATTTTTCTAATAATCATATTATTGCGGTGAATCCCATCTCGGGATGACACCCTCTTGTTATTAAAAAAAATATACATGTGATAATTTGGTGATTATTGTACGTGTGCATGTTCCTATTTGTGTTTATATTTGTAGGTGTGAATGTGCATGGTTGTGGAATTGTGTGCATGTGTGTATTTGTATGTATATTTATGTGTGAAGTTGTGTTTGAGTGTCTGAATGTGTGTCAATGTGCGTTTGAATGTGAATATATGTGTGAAAATGTGAATATGTTTGTGGGAGTGAACGTGTGTGCGAGTAATGTGCGTGTAAGTGTGCATGTGTATGTGTATGTGTGCATGTGTTTGAGTTTATGTGCGTATGCGTTAATGGGTGGGAATGTGTGCATCTGCATGTGTGAATGGGTGCAAAAGTGTTTGTGTATGTATCGATGGGTATGTGTTTGCTTATATATATGTGAAAGAGCGCGTGTACGTGTAGAAGTGTATGCATGTGTGTGTTTGTATAATTATTGTATACAAAAAGGGTATGCTCATGTGGAAATGTTCGACTATGCATATTTTTGTGTATGCGAGAGAGTGTGTTTATGTGTGAGTGAGTGTGAAGTTGTGTATGTGTGATGTTTGTGTATGAGTAGGTATATGTGGGTGAATGTGTGTATTTACGCATGCAGGAGTGCAAATGTGTATGCATATGTATTTGGTTGTAAATGTATGTTTGTAAGTGTGAATGTGTGTGAATGGATACGTGGATGTTTGTGTTTGTGTCAAGCTGTGTGCATATGTGTGTACGTATGTGAGTGAATTGAGTGTGTATATGCCTGCTAATCTATTACATATTATAAAGCTGAGTTTTTGCTCAGTTAATGGACATGTGGATAGTGTCTTTGACCAGGCTTTTTGAGCTTACTTCCCACTGGAGCGAAGCTTTTTCTCTTAGATTTGCTTCGTCCTCAAGTCGATGGAAAGCATTTTTTATTTGTTGAGGGCCCAAAACATGATAGTTGTTCTCTAATCCTTGTAACAGTTGTTGTTCTCCCTCTAAATCTATCTCCATCTGTCAAATGTTGCAAGGTTTAAGGCATTTGGCTTCTCTAGGTGTCATCCATCGATTGCTATTGTCGGATTCCTTCGACGAAGTTCAGTTTTCGTTCTCTTTGCGGATCAGTGCTTTGACGATTCATATGCAAATGTTGCTCTCACCTCTATGACATTGGCGATAGTCGTGGTGCTTGGAACTCGAGAATCTTGGAGGCAGAAGAAACCTTGCATGGAGATCAGATTTATCATCTGGATCTCGAAAGAAGCCCACACGGTCTTAGTGCTCCCCCATCCGCTAGAGGCAGCATTCGAAGGAGAAAAGAAAAGTCTACTCCCTAACATCTTGAACTACTTCTTTCCGTATGCAATATTTACCATGTAAATGATATTTATAATTGAGCTACTTCTTGCAATTTGCTTCTTCTTCTTTATAATATTTTTAGATACTGTTAATATATACCATGTAAATGATTTAGTGGATTTCTGTAAGTCATGCAAAAGGTGACAAAATAATAGTGCCAAGAAACCAATCAATGAAGAATAAAAGTAACTATATATCCGTCAAACAAATGTTCCTAAAAGAACCCTAAATTGTTCTGCTATGATTTATCTGATATCCCTACGTATTTACCTGTAAATAATAAGCATGCGGTTTCAGTGACCTCCTCCCTGCTCTGCTTTCTCTATGCAACCGGTCACTCGCCGGCGATGCCTTCTCCTCTAAAGCGACACCTCCGCTTCGGTCTTCGGACAACCGATGTTGCCAGTGATGGTGAGTCCTTTTGCCTCATTTGTATTTAATCTTCGGTTACTGCAACTTTTTTACATCTGTTTGTTTTTTTCCCAGATTTTTATCTTTGATTGATGGAATTTAAAACGGTTAGTTTTGTTCTAAAAGAGTATACGATAAGGTTAAATAACTTTTTTTGAATTCCTTTGACCTATGATATTATCTTTGCAGCACCTTTGTAATCCTTCAGTTTAAAATTCCATCAAAGATTTCAATATAACTTACAAAACATCTTATCCTGATCACTTCACAATATGTGCACATAAAGATATCGATATTCGTTACCAATTGCAGTTAAGCTCGTGCCTAAATATTATCAATTCATGCATCAAAATTATGGATGTGTGCACTTTTCTAACATGTACGTATAAAAAAGAGTTAGATAGTAATACAAAAGTTACATGGTTATAGTTGGTTATTTTATTTTTATGTGTATTTCTATTTAAGAGAACTTACTATGAGAGATTTAGAGGAGATTTATGAGCTTATTTATAAATCTAAGTCTCCTTTCTTATATTAACTAATTGCGTATTTTTGAAAAATTAAATTTAACAAGCATGTTTTTGAGATTAGGTGCATGCAATAGAGATTGTAAAATTTCATAAACTTTTGATTAATTAACAATCTCAATGTAGAGACACCATACCGTTAAAATATCGTTACACATTGAGCCTGAAGGTAAATATATTTATTTCATTTTAAAATAGGAATATATGGGTATAACTATATATGCATTATTTTTGTTAGTGGAAAATATCATGTGAAGTTTGTATATCTTACATGCAATTTTAAGCTAAACAATAGAACCGCATCAACACCCGCTTTGTTGTTTCATCTCTGTGATCATTTGCAAGAAGTGTGTGGATGCTCTCTCTATTATTCCCATCTCAGTGATCAACTGCAGGACGTGCATAGAAGCCCTTTGTTTCCATCTTCATTATTGGTCATAGTTGTTCACAGTGACGTCTAGAATTTGTGCTAAATGCAATACACATAAATATTTTTGTAACTTTGAATTGGCGAGGTAATTTGGCTTCAACAAAAACCATCTTGCGGCTATATCTGTCTTTTTTTAAGAAAGAACATGCATGATCACATTCTGAACCTCTTTTATTTTTCTTACACATAAATGCTTTTGTAACTTTGAATTGGCGAGGTAATTTGCTTCAATAAAAATCATCATGCATCTATATCGGTCTTTCTTAAGAAAGAACATGCATGATCACATTCTGAGCCTCTTTTATTTTTCTTAAATACTTATGATTTTTTACAAGCTTTTTATAATCTTAAATATTTCTTTTTTTACCTTATCTAGCACGATAGATGTTTATAAGCAAAAAACTATGGCATATCATCATAAATTTAATGAACATCTATTAGTCGAATCATCACTGGGTGAAAGAACATGTACTTTTTTCAACTAAATTCTCTTCCATGCCTTCTGTATCTAATCTTCTAGCTTCTATTTACTCATTTTTAAATTCTATTTCTTCTCTACTACAATAGAACCACCCGTGGGTAAAAGAGCGTGGTCATCTTTTACAACTAAATTTCCTATGTCCTTCATTCTATATTTGACCTTTTATTATTTTAGTCACTAAGTTTTATTTGTGTCTATCATTATTTCTTTTTGCCTCTTATGGAACATAATTTTTCTTTTTTTATTTTTGAAACATAGACTAGCTTGCATCATTAAAAAAAATTGAAGAACGATAACTACGATAGAACCAACATTAAGTAAAAGACCAAATGCATACTTTTTGACTAAATTTGCATCTTCAGTTTCACATCTGATCTTTTATTCATTTGTCTTTCCTATATCAATTCTACTTCCAATATTATATCATATAAATGTTAGCTCAATAAATTTATTCATGCAACTTCTTCACGATTATCAATATTTCTTCTTTCATCTTATTTAATATAATATTTTTCTAAAAGAACATAGTCTTTCTTGTAGTAGAAAATGTTTAATGAACATCAACATTAACTACAATAACATACATATACAGTTTTTAAGACTAAATTTCCTAATTCTTCAATTTTGTACCAGCTTTTTTACCATTTTATTTCCTCATATTATGCTCCAAAAATATTCTTTAAGTTTTAACACTTTCTTCCAAACTTTATTAAGAAGAATTATTCACGCCGCGAAGCGCGTGAATGCATCCTAGTGTATATAGATAGGTGTAAATGTGTGTGCGTGCCCGCGCATAAATGGGCACAAGGAGGGATCCATTATTCTCTTTTTTACTACATTTTGATTTAATCAGTGCATTGACTGGAATATGATGGGAAAATTAATATATTAACTGTGAGATCTGAAGTAAAAAGATTTGCTGAAAAGAAGGGGGAAAGATCTGCATGGTGCTGTTGGGAACTTTCTCTGTGAATTAGATAAGCGTGCCACCCTTTTAAAGAATAGTTTGTGGATAGGATCGACAGAAACGGGAAAGTAGATTGGGGCCTCTCGGATGAGGGGCTCCAGGGATGGGGGGGGGGGAGGAGGGGTCGGAGAGGAAGTGAAATGAGAGTTTATCAGGGCAGGATTCGGGTCCAATTTGCGCTGCTCCTTATGGGTGTTCAAAAATATCCGGATCAATGGATACTCGGTTTGATCCGTTCGGTTTGACCCTAAACCTTCGGGTATTTGTTTATAAAAGATGGGGTGGGTACCCGTTATGCCATGATCCGTGCTCCATATAAAAAAAACCCACGGGTACCCGCAGGTACCGAGTTGGATGTGGAGTCACAAAGATGCAAATGGTTGGATACAAATACCAACATAGACGTTATCATTATACTTATCTATTTTAAAAATATAGATATGGACGTGGATACAAATATCGGTAAATATGGAAAATATATTGCCAAATCATTAAAAATAAATATTGATATGAAAATGGATACAAATTAGATAGAAAAAAATAACAGAATCGAATTGTATAGATAATATTAAATTTAAATAAATGGGCGCTCATATATGTATCTATTTTGAAATCGAAATATATACATGGATGCCAAAATTTGAATTAACATATATGACAATAAATCGGATACGATCCGAATCGATATACATACATCCTGACATCCAAACATGATGATAATGAATACAATTGGATATGAATTGTATCGCATACACATATGCACACGCACACGCACGCACCCACCCAGACGTGCATGCATGCTCGTGCCCACGTCCATACCCATGTGCGTGTGCACGCGCACACATGCATCACGATAACCAAATGTTGTGATAATTATTATAACCATTTATGAATAAGAATATATACTTATATATTTTTGTCATGTTGTCCTCCGATTATACATATTTACATCATATTTATTCATATTTGATTCATTATAAGGATGAACCTACATGAATGCGTTATTATTAGATCCGTATTCGATTGTATTCCTTCCAATTTCATATATGCATAGGGTTTACGTTATCCACATAGTTTTTATATATCCTCATTAGTTTATTTATCTATGTTTATATATGCCTATCGGCATTCCGTACCATTTAGATTTTCGTGTCCAGACATTATCATTATAAATATGGTATAGATACGGATATACATAGCTGGAAATATCGTTTACATTTTTATACATATCATATTTCACTAGAAGTATCTCTCTTTATCCCTACGGGTACCAGCGGATAGCCAACATCCATTGGCATTAACTAGATACCCGTTATAATTGGATATCCATTGGAATGGAGTGGGTCGACCCGTTACCCAATACCAACAGGACGGGACGGATCACGATCAAATGGGTTGTGTACCCATCCCATGGACACCCCTACTGCTCCCAGCTTCATAATGCCATCCTCCTCATAGCCAAGTGCTACATAAATACCACCTTGATCACCTTGTAATTCGTCAACAACTAGTCTCGTCACCATCTAACCTTGGTTGAACACCATCACCATCTGCTAACGACCTTTCTCCTTAATTTCTGTCACCGTACAGTCACCACCGGAGCGGATCCTCACCCTTAGCCCACTTTTTGCCGCATTGAGGTCTATTGGGATCCCTGAGAAGAACAACCTAAGAGATTTGGATGGAGGAGGCGGAGAGTTGGAGGGAGGACGGAGAAGAAGGGTATTAGATATAATTTCTTTAAATAATATGGTTATGCAAGTTATATTTTATAGAGATTTCATCTATGTTTAACGGATAAATGGATGTGAGTAACCACAAAAGCTCATGGTGTAAGAGTTACAAGTTTAGAGGGATTACACATGCAAGTGGGTTAATTGCAAAGTTTATAGGAATAATGATGCATAAATCTCAAAAATTAATGTTTGGTTTATATTGGTAATAGTGCAAGCTGCTATTTTTAATTTAGTTTATTTTTTTATACATTATATGGAAAGGATGCAGAAAGAATTAGTTATATTGGAGCTAATGTGAAAAATATTGAAGTGTTTTAAGATTCCGATATATGGCAGCTATAAAATTGGTTAAAAAGTCAAAACTTGAATCTTTGACCTGGTATTATTAAATTATTTTTAGATTTTTCTCTATAGATGTAGTCTAATATGAGTTGGATAGATTTGGAGTTGTATAAAAACAGATACAAACCATAAGGTTTATGTTTCCTTCCCGGTTATTGTGGCTATTATTTTTATTTTTTATGCTCATTTAATGTACACAATGGAGAAAGAATGAGATAAAAAAGAATTAACCATAAATAGAAATAGTTGTTTGTATGTATGTTTGTGTTATATACATGTATCATAAGTTATGTTTTGTACATTGTGGTGCTCTCTTCGAGGTTTGTTAAATGCATTAGTTCTGCTGCTGCTGCTTCTATCTTGGAATCAGAAGCTCAAGCCTTAGAACTCTGCACTCGGATTAATGATATCTTCTCTAGGTATTCAACTTTGTTTAGTTTTCTTGCAAAACATTGTTGGCATGCTCCTAATCCGCTCCCTGACGAATGAGAAGGATATTGGAAGGCATCCCAACGAACCTTCTTTCTTTTCCCAGTTGGTTTTTGCTGTCAAATCTGTACATTTCCTGGTAAATTTTGCTTGGTGTTACTCCGGATCTGGATAATGGTCAGATTTGAAATATCCCCAGTTGAGCAGAAGATATCATTGGTTATATGGGTTTTTACTCTCCATGTGATCATTTGTAACAACATCAACGAAGATAGCAAGCCATTGGCAGGACATGCATAAAAACGTCCAAAGAAGAAACAGGGATGGCACCCATGCTTTTCTTATCCACACAAAAATGGAAGGGCTATCCACTGGCAGGGAAGAGCTCCCTCCCCCTCTTTCCGAATCCAAACACACACTTGGCGGACGTATTCACATGCCACGATCACGTTCAATCCGCCGTCCGATGCGTTAGGAGTGGTCCCAGACTCCCTCCATCTACGGCCGCGAGTTCTCCACTGTCAGATTGGGGTGGACGGGAGCTCCTCACAGGCGCACCAATAAATACATGCAAAAGAAGAAACGGATAAAACCAAAATAGGATACAATCCTTCAGCCTTTCGCGCACAAGCGAAGGCGAATACCCACCAAGAGAGAAAGGAACGATTTTTATAGGCTTTCCCTCCTCTGTTTTGCTTCCCTCTCCCCCTCAGGATCGTTCTGGAACAGCTGCCGGGAGGGGTGAGGTTCCGTCCTTGCGACTGCCCATGGCGGAAGCAATCGGAAAGGCCCCTGCTTTGGCGGCCACAAGGCCTGAGGGGGACGCCTCGGCATGTGGGGTGAAGAGGAGGGTCCGTGCGCCTTTAGCTGTTGCGTTCGGTGCCACCTCGCCGAGGGGTGTGGGATGCGTGAGGGCGTCCGTAGGTGGTAGTGGGTTCCGCGGGAGGAAGGTGGAGACCGCCGATGGAAGGCAGAGGATCGTCAAGGAGGGCATCAGGGGCCAACCTGTGCAGGTGGGTTTTGTGCAAATCGATTCAAGAATCGATCTTTATGTGTTCCTTTTGATTCGTGGGTAATCGAGATATATTTTGGTTTCTTTCTCCCTCTTCCGAGAAAAGAGGGGTTTTTTAATCCATTAAAATGGACCTTTAAAATGGAGTGGATATATTGTTTTGGGCGAATGGATTTTTTCTTACAAATTACAGGCCTTGAGTTGGGTGACATAATCATGTTTGAAAAATCTGATTTAGGCAGAACCAGTTTGGATCGATATGTTTCCTTCTTTTAAACGCCTAATTTTTAAGATATGGATTGACATCGATGATCTTGACTGGTAAATAGACGTTCCGATAACTAAGATGGTAATTGCTATATGCAGATGAAACTGGTGAGCTTTACCACGAGATGGTGGGAGAAGGGGCTCCATTCCAACATGAAAGACATCACCTCTGCCCAGGATCTCGTGGAATCCCTGTTGAATGCTGGGGATAAGCTTGTCATACTCGATTTCTTCTCTCCTGGTTGTGGAGGCTGCAAGGCCCTCCATCCCAAGGTACACATCTCCATCCCATCTTTCCTATTTTCTGCTGATCCACATGAAACTAATTAGTTTGTTGCTATCCCTGCAGATATGCCAATTTGCGGAGTTGAACCCAGATGTGCTCTTCCTGCAAGTGAACTACGAGGAGCACAAATCCATGTGTTATAGCCTCAACGTTCATGTTCTCCCGTTCTTTAGGTTCTATAGAGGAGCCAACGGCCGTCTTTGCAGCTTTAGCTGCACCAATGCAACGGTGATCATCTCATACCATTCCGAATTCGCCCCATTTAGATCCACAACTTGAACAATGGTATGAGTGTGTTAATTTGCTATATGGGTCTTACTTATTTCTCCTGATTTGTATGTTCAGATCAAGAAATTCAGGGATGCCTTGGCCAAGCATGGCACAGAAAGATGCAGCCTTGGAGCAGCCAAGGGCTTAGAAGAGTCAGAGTTGTTGGCTTTGGCTGCCAATAAAGATCTCACCTTTGCCTATGCTGGGAAACCCGAAGAGCTTGATCTTGGCCCAGACGAATTGGTAGGACCAATTCCTACAGGCGTCCCTTTGGCGACTAAATCTAACAAGATAGCAGAGGACAATGCTTTTGTCACTGCTTGGAGATAAACAAGAACGAGGAGGACGTTACCAACTATCCAGTCACAAACTATTGGATATCAACCTGCCTACCCTAATGTACAGCGCACTTTCCTTTTAGGATTCCATATGTGATATATGTCTAGATGCATGAAAGGTGTTGCCTTGTAGTTGCAGGATCTCAGCTATTGCAGGCTTTCGGTTTTTTGGCTCTAATGGCCTGCTGATTTGAGCTGAGCTGCTATTGATACCCATCGGCCAGTGTAGAGAGATGATGGTTTTATATTGCTCCTCTCGTGGGAACCCTATGTTTGTATTTTTCAAGCTAAATCAATGTATGAATATATGTGCTTGGAAAGACAACTGTGCAACTATGAAGCAGATGTTGGTTCATGTTCTTCAACTTTATTAGAGTGCATTGCTTCATGCTATCTTCGAACCTGCAAAAATTGCAGGCTTGTGATCGTTTCTATCACTATATCTTGTAGTTCATTGTCCATGCTTAAATTGCAAGCGTGTGCTCCAAAAATAAGGAGTTTTTTTCATGTTCAGCGCACGAGCATAGATGTTGGTGTGTGATCAAATCTTAGTACAACTGCAGTTCTTGGCGACTAAAGCTCAGGGCTCAGCGAGGTTGGGTTTTGTGCCGTAGATCCAATGTAGCTGAGGGTGGTACATGCTTTGCATCAGGCTCATGCCCAAGCTCAACAAAGCAAGCTTGAGATACATTTCCAAGTCACGAGGGCGGGGAGCATGGAAGGTTGATGGTGTGGAATAGCAAAGTGATGGGGTGGTGCTTGGAAAGCTTTGGACATGACAGGAAGGGTGTTTGCATTGCTAGGAATGTGGGGTAGCTAACGAGTGCGCACGAGGCTACGAGAGGACGAATCTGGGCTCAACATTATGGGAAGATGGTGGGGAAATTGAGGTTTGGAGGATGGTGATCAACGCAGGGAGGGATTAGAAGATTAAGGCCTAGAGGAGGGAGTTTGGCATTGGAATGTCTTGGAAATCATGAATTAGGGATTGAGAGTGAGGAGCTCAAAGTTGGATGAGGCAGAAAGGTCGGGGAGCTCGTAACAAGCTCATGGTTAGGACGCGTTGTGAGATGGAAGAGCTCAGGGTGAAGCGAGAAGTAAGAAACATGCAGTTTGTGGTTAGCTCGAGACAAGGAGTGAGCAATTCCCAAACACAAGGGGAAATCCGTCGAGCAGCTCCTAAGATGTGGACTGGGACGTCGAAGCAATATGAGGAGCATGGTGAAGGCTGGTGCCTGGAAGAAGAGGAAGAGTTATTTTTTTTGTAAATACGACGCAACATCAATAATAAATTTGCATTTTCCCCACAAATTCCGATGAAGTTAACAACAAGATGGATGGAAATAATCCACATAGGCTATGGTGTCAGAGTTAATAATACTATACATATAAGTTCTGGTTAAAAAAATAAAACAAAAGTTATTCTTTATCCTTAGATCTGTAACTAACTACAGATTTCACAGTATAACTAAATTATTAATTAAAGTGGCATTTTTTATTTAAGTTTGTCCAAAAAGGAACAAGTTATGAGCATATCCTACAATGTGAGAGGAGGGCCACTCCAAGTAGAGCCTGCTGATAATATGGCATATAAGTTACCATGTAATGCTTAAATATTAATTCACGGTTAGAATAAAAGTCAAAGATGCCACATCCATCTATTATTCTATTCTGCGGTGCGTACCATTTCTTTAACCATTGTCGTGTAGGGGAATAATAACCTTGGAAGAACAGGGGAGGGGAGGCGACTGTTGTTGGTCGTTCCACACTTGAGATCGCCCCAATTCCGCGGAGTTGAACGGATTCTTGTAAGCTTTCCACTCGGGAACAATGAATAACAAGATACTAAAATAATATGCGAAAGTGAGAACGGAGCACAAGTAACTCGTTTTTAACGGTTAAGGCGGGATATGCGAAAGGGTGCGTTGGTTAACGGGTTAAGGCGGGAATAACAAAATACCAAAATAATATGCGAAAGGGTGCCTTGGTTAACGGGTTAATACGGGATAAACTGGTAGAGGGTAACTCGTTTTTAGGTTTTTGTGTTTGGATAAAAGGTTAAACTGGGGGTGGGTTATAAGTGGGTTTGTTGTGATATGATTATATTGAAGTTTGAAAAAGTGACTAGTTATTGTGATGTGATTGTATTGAAGTTTAGAAAAGTGAATAGAAGTAGAGTAGTTTATAATTTTTATATGATATGATGGTATAATATATTATTTTTTGATAGGATTGATGATGTAAAATTGATTTATTTAATTTTTTTTAAAAAAGAAATGTGGGACCCACATGAGAGAGAGAGAGGGAGTGGGTTGGGGGGAGGAGTTTATCCCTGCAACCGAACGGCCCCTAAGAATTAGCTGGCGACCCATTTTTATTCCTGGGTTTTTTCACGGTTGTATCTCTCAGATTTTGCAATATCAGTTATTCCCCTCTTTTTTTTGCAATGTTAGTTGTGCCTCGATCTTCTAGGGAAAATTAAAAGTTGTGCTCCTCGAGTTGGTTTTGCCTTTAGTTAGATAAACCAAAGTATAGTTTATATAAACCAAAGCTTGATTTAGTAAAATTTTCTTACATTTATTTCCCTGCAATTTTCTTAAATTATATTTGTACCCGTCATTTTCTTTTGATTACATTTTTATCCTTGAGATACTGTCTCTATGGAAGGGAATTGGCAGAAACTAATCTGAGGGGTACACATGTTAATTTCCAACAAGGTAGAGGCACAACTGGTATTGTAAAAAAGTGAGAGGCTTAACTGATATTACAGAATGTAAGAGGAGCACAACTGTAAAAAAACCTTATAAATATCGATAATACATTTTTCATATCCGTCAATACTCATGATTTGTATTCATATTTTTAAATATATAAGGATACAGTACAAAAAAAGAGCAAATGAGGAGCATGCTCTATCGAGGGATGGGCGAGCACATGTCTTCTCCTACAGCCAGGCGAGCACCTGACCAACAACCATGCGCGTTCGTCTCCTCGCCTCTTTGTAATTCGGATCTGGTTGGTGTTGGCATCTCAAAATTCAAATGTGCGAGCACATGGTCTGCATACGTGTTCGCCCGTTGTGCTCGCCCATTTGAATTTCGACCGGTGACAGGTGGCGCGATAATTTTGCCAGGCGAGCACTGCGGCGTGCACGTGGCATGCACATGATGTGCTCCCTCACGTCTGTAAAAAGAACGATCCAAGGTATTTCTTTCTCATTCATTTCGATTTGAGCCCTCAACCCCTCGACGACTCTTCCTCTGTGTGCACTCCCTCCGGCGGCAACGTTTGCCTCATGCGAACACACACATGCCTTCCTTGAGGTGTTTTCCTATATATATCCTCTCTCTCAGTTTTCGTAATTTTCTGGTATATTGTGATACTCGTGTTTTAGGTATTCAAGATTTTTGATAGAATAATCATATTTATTTGTATTTTTAATGCATAAAATTCTTGCTTATGTATAATATGCAGTACATTAATATGTATTTGTTATTGGATTTATTGATCGTAGTATAGTATAGATGAAACTGTTAATGTATGGAAGGTGTACAATGAAATGTCATGACCAGTTTCATGTTTAAAATTGTATAAGGTGTTTGAAAATTAAATAGAAGTGGCATTTTAGTGGTCGATACATTGTTGATGATAAAATGACTAAACCTAAGAGATAGAATTACCATGTCATGATTGTTCTTTATTATGCATAAATAACTTAGGGTATAATTTAGGAGTTACTTGTCAATTAGGATTAGTTTACTTGACATGGGTAGTATATGAGTGAAGGAGAATATACATGTAGGTTTCCTTTAGCATGAGAATGGGGTTATTTTAGTAGATTTAATATTGAGAGTGGTGTATATGTGTTGGTATGTTGAAGAGATGGTACATATGAGAGATGGTATATGAATTTAGGTGGGGGAGAGAGAGGTTAGATGTTAACAATAAGATATACTTTCTATTATGAAAATTATAAACTACAATACTAAGGTTATATTATTCAAAATATATTCATTATTTATTTTTAAGTAATAAAAGTAACTATTAAAATTTAATTAAACATAGGGATATTCTTTCATTATATAATTTTACAATACTACTAATAATTCTAAAAATGACTACAAAAACTATTAAGATAATTAGATAACATTCACTTATGGATATATTTATATATTATAATAGAAATAAAAGTATAAGGTAACATTAAATATTAAAATGATGAAGAGCCCTTTTAACCTCGAAATGTAAAATACCCTAAATTTTTAAATAAATCACAAAACACGTTGAAATCATTCATCAATTTTATTAAGTAAATATTAAAATATATTAAAAATAATTACATAATAATATTTTATAGATATATTGATATATTATAATGAAAATAAAATTAATACATAACTTGTAACATAAAATGATGAAGATTCCTTTTAATCCTGAAGTGTAAAATAGTTTGAGTTTATTTCAATAAATTGTAAAACACATATTCATTACATTTCATTAAGTAAATACTAAAATATAATACAATATGACAAAAATAATAAATATATTTCATAAATGTTTACGTTAATGTATTAAAAAATATTTTTAAATCTCACAAAAATAAAAATTAATTATATTTTTTATTAAATATTAAAATATATTTAAAATGTGAAATATGAATCTATATAGTAATTTTTACATCAAATTAATAAGAGCATTTAAAAAATATACAATGTTGGCATGATTGCTTTTCAGTCAATTACGAAACAGTGTTTATTCATCTGAGGCAACACACCTCTTATTTTTTCCAGTTAAATAGCCCCCTTGTTATTATTTATCGCATTAAATTTTAATTATTGTGGACCTCTACTCCACATTAGTTTATAGTTAGATATTTAATAAGGTTAAAATATTAAATAACTATTAAATCACACAAATAATACACACAGTGTGTCCCTCCACACTGGCGGTGTGTGGCCATGCACAATGGAAAGCATGTGCAACACATTGGAAAATTTCATCACTTTGAAATTGTTATATTTTTCACAAAACTATTGGACTCACTTCGGGGTGATATGTCCTAGTCTAATGGTTGTGGATTTTGATGTAAGTTGGAAGACATTTTTCGCTGGTACATTCCAAATATTATAATGTTAAACACTTTATTCGGCACAATATTAGGATCACATAGTTCTATATCCCAATCGTTAACTGGGCAAATCTATGTAAGTGTCTGGTTAACATAAGTGTATATATTATACCGGTATATTGAAGTCCTCATGTAGCACAAACATATTAGAGATGCAAGGCGCCCTTATAATATGACATTTGTATTAGCTTTCCTTAGTTCAGAGGTGATGAATGTGGAAATTCTACAGGTTTAGAGTTATTAATGAAGAAATATGTCATTGTTCACCCGCAAATTCTTGAAACAATCAAGAATTTATCCAACAAAAAGAAACAGAAGTGAATTGCTAATTAATTAACCTAGTATAGCTCCTATGGTCGGATACAAGGAGGCAACAATTGTGAGCTAGGGTTATTAATTACAAGAATTAATCCAAGATTTTTTTTTTATTTTTAGTGGTTTTGAATTTTATAAATCTTTTATTCTTTTATTTACATCTATAATCCTAACTAATTTCATAATTACCCCAGGAACCCTCGATAATCACGAATAACACCCAAGACGCTAAATAATCGCTCCACTTTACACCCATAACCTTCTGTTAGTCTAGTTCATTAACTCAACCAGATGGTTGAGTTAATCTAACCCAATACGTGATCTGACGGTTGAGATTAATCTAAAAACAAAAGGAAGGAGGGAGGAGGTGGGTTTGATCCTGGAGCTTGCAGCAAGCGATGGGGTCTTTCACGAAGGGCAGCGGGCAGCGACAGGGGTAGGAGGGCGGAGGTGCGCAGGAGGGAGGGGGTGGGGGGGAGCACGACCTCGGGCTTGCATGTGGGGGTGTGTGGGGAGGGGTTGGGGGGCACGACCTGGGGCTTGCAGGCGGAGGCCCGCAGGGGGGGTGCAGGTGGTGGGGTGGGGGCTCCTACCTAGGGTAGGGGGCTCTGACATGGGGCATGGTGGGTCATGGGTGGGCAGGGGCTCCAACCTGAGCCAGCCTTACGGGCGGGCCTTAGACCTATGAGGGAGGAAGAGGGGAGGGGGCGCTCAACCTAGAGTTGCAGGGGGGGGGGGGGGGGGGGCTCGACCTGGGTATTGCAGTGGGGGCTCTGACCTAGGGTGGGGGTGCTGGTTGGAGGATGAAGGGGAGGATGAGGTGGGTGCTACTTGTAGGACGAAGGGGAAAGGAGGAGGAAGGGGATAGTAGTCTTATTTGTAAATAATTGAAAGTTAAAGGGTATAAATTATAAAATACTTGACAGATACCGTCATAGTTAATGGAAAATTGGATGGAAATTTACACGAGGCTATGGGTATAAAAGTTAAGCATTACTCAAGGTCATGTATGTAATTCATGATTGTCGAGGGTTCCTAGGGTAAATACGAATTTAGTTAGGGTTATGGCTGTAAATATCCCTTTCAAAAACTAATTTTCAAAACAAAGTATGCATAAAATGAAATTAAAGGGTTTTTGTATTTTTCAAAAATAGAGAAAGATGCTCAAAAATCATAAATAAAACAATTTTGTGTTTTAATGAATTTTTATTATTTTTGATATATTTGTGGAGTTTTATATTTTTTATGTATTTTAAAATGAATAAAAAGTGAGATTAATTTAAAAAACAAAACGAGCTACAGTTTTGGAGTTTTCAAAGATAAAATAATCAAAACAAATCTAGAAATCAATTTTATCATAAACTTTTTTTATTTTTCTTCAAAACAATACCAGAAATAAATTTCTATAATTTTCTTTGATTTTTTTGAATTTTGTTTGATTTTGTATATGTGAGAAAATAGAGTAAAATACAATTACTATATTTTTTATATTTTTTCAGAGTTTTTGAAATTTTATGATTTTTAAATGGTCAAACAGGGGATTTAAAAGAGTTTTGGAATTTTTAAAATTAACAAACTAAAAGATTTTTCAAAACAAAAATTACTGAAGAAGAATCTACTAAGCAGAAATTTTATGCAATTTTTGTGAATTGTTTAGAGCAATTAAACTATGTATTTCTATCAAAATATAAATTAAAATTAAACATGGAATTTAAGGACCTAAATACAATTATTTAAATTTTGCAGAATAATTAATAACAAAGAGATAAACTACATGGAGATATATGAAGAGTACACACAAAAATATGTGAGGACTCACGTGTCCAACAATTACATGGGAATGGATGCCATTATAAAAAACAACGTCAAATTTTATTAACCAAATAAAGCTTCAAGATTTATTCTGTAAAAACACCAGAAGTGCACGTGGGGAATCATGTGACTAGAACACACATGGACTAAAAAGCAAATTTAAAAAACTTAAGGAGAAATGTGAAATTATTACATATCTTTACACACAGAGGAAGGATTTAAATGCAAATTAAAGAAATGTAGGGTGTGGTGTAATTACATCATGGGAGCATATGAGGCACTAAAATAACACGATTTTCAAGGGACGTACATTCTCGCAAGGCGATACCACAATTGATGTAATGGCAGCTTAAGAACCTCATTAAATTCAACAATTATCCCACAATGTGTATAAAATAATAAAAAGCAAAATATGTCGAGTTAGAATTTATTATAATCTACAATGGATGTGTATAGGTATAAGTATGTAGAGTGTCAAACACAGGGAGTAAACGGTAGATTATACAAACTAGTGCGTAAAATTTGTGTGTTCTTCTTGTCTATTTGTTTGTGTGTAGGGTTTTATTTTATATTTTTATGCATTTTAATATTTTTATTGTGAATTTTATAATTTTTTAATCTTTTTATATTTTTTAATTTTTAATTTCTTTTTCTTTTAAGCATATATATAAGGCTATATATACAAATAGACTAATATAGTTATAAATACTAATAAAATTAAACAAAATAAAAAAATATAATGTTTTTAGGTTTAAATAATTTTTTACTATGTTGTGATTTTTAGATAACTTTGCTAATTTTTATATATTTTTAAAGTAAAAAATATCCCAAAATCAGAGATTAAATAAAATAGGCTGAAATGTTTTGGAAATTAAAAATAGGAAATAAAGTCAAAATATTATAAAACTATTTTTAATTAATAATATAGAACAGAAAGAAATTCAATGATAAAAAAGTATTTTGGAAATTTGGGATTTTTTTAGATTTTAGTAAAGTATTTCGGATCTTTTAAATTATTATGAGTTTTCTTTCTATATTTTTTGTGGTTTTGGTCTGAAGGCTCAAAATACTAAAAGAAAAAATATATTTTTTTGGAAAATTTTCAAAATGTTTTTATATTTTTTGGTATTTTCTAAGTCAAACAGGGATTTTTGTGCTCTTTTTTATTTTTATAAATAGGAAAAAAATCCTAAATTATAAATCTAAAAATGTGATGTGAAAATACGTGAAAACAATAGCTTAACCCTTTTTATGGATTTTTCGGAGCATGGAAACTATTTTTAATAAATAGAAAAAACCACCAAAATTAATGAACTGGCAGGGTCATAAATGCAAATAAAATTAAAGTCAGGGCTGATATGCAAATACATTAAAAGTTTATACTACAGTTCAAATTTAAAGTACTAAAAATAAATTATAAAAGGTACGAGGGCCCCTATGCAAAATGTTAACCTCACGTGAGGTGGCATGCCTAGGACCAAAGTGAAAATACAATAAATGTCAGGGTTCGACATGCAAAAATATAGATAATATTACATGTTATAACTAATTTACAATACCAAACTAAAATGTTACAAAAATGAGGATAAAATGTGAAATTTTACCCCATATTAAGCGCTAGAGCGAATGAATGGATGATTCTCACTTGCTACGTATCAACCCTTTCGTGGTCGATACCAGTTCAGCCGCCTATTGTCTGATTAGATTGAGCGACCGATCCTATGGTCGATCAGTTACTCAATCAAATGACTGTTGTACAAACTGGGACGAAAGCCCCATCGATCAGCTCTGCTTCACTCCCCAATAATAGGGAAGAACATAGGCGTGTTCTTCCTTATTCTATCAATTCCTCGTGATCAAAGTCCCGATTCTAGCTGCTGAGGTGCTCGTGAGGGTCTGGGTGATGCACCGTAGGGTCTGGAGGTGTCAATGAAATCCATGACCCATTGATGGGGTCCTAGGGACTTGAGGTGGTGCAAGCTCCAAGGATGGTGTTCTTGAACGCGGTTTGCCTTAGCTGAGGCCTCCTGATGATTACAATATATACAGAGATAATATGATCAAATTATGTGATATGCAACCTAAATAATTGATCCATAAACTTCAAATTCACATAAATTGCATCTTATACACAGAGAAGATAAAATTATCATTCACATTTTATACTGAGATTAATTCTCAGCTATAAAGATCAGACTTGTTGTTATCAAAGAAAAAAAATGAAGAACTATCGGATATGCTTACAATATAAACACATTTCACTTCACTTTTTTTTGGGAAGAAATAGGGAGGGGGTTTAGTGTAAAAAATATACTCTTTATTATCATGCATAGAGCCACCCTACCACTCCCTTCCCCATACATAAGTTGCACCTCACGTACTTCACCCATTCCCTTCCCCATGCAACAATTATGTTTTTGTCTTTACTCTCTCTTTATTTGCATGGCATGGAGCCGCACAATGCAAGGATAAAAAAGGCCATGCACGGACTCCCCTCCCATCCATTTTTTCTCACTAACGCACCCTCCCTCTCCCCATTCTCTCTCTCGATCTCTCTCTCTCTCTCTCGTTTTCTTTGGTTTTATGCAGGCATAAGCGTCTCCAGTAGCTACCATTCTTCAGCTCCTTCCCCGCGGGCGTGTTCTTCTCCTTCAACGTGTACCCGCATCCGTCTCGTCGCAACCAATAGTTGTGCACCGCAGTTGCACGCCCCAGCTCGCTTCCATCTCTTCCAGTCCGTACACACCTCCTCCTCAGCGGCTGTGTGCGAGTGCAGCCCGCAACGGCCCGTACGTCTATTTACCGGCATCACCTCGCGCAGCCGCACCTCCTTGTGTGCGTCCAGCAGCCGTTCTCCAGCGACCCCCCTTACTTGCGCGTGTCCAGCCACTATCCACCACCGTGTTCTTCCCTTGTGCGTGCACCCTCGTCTACAGCTGAACGCGAGTGTGCACCTGGCCACCACCCTCCTCCAGTCTGACTACTTCTCCAGCCAGCACTATCATAGTGCTCCTCTGCGCATCCAGCCCTCTATATCGATACTTGCACATCCGGTGCACCTCTCAGTTAGCAAGGCTTCACGTACAACATTTTTGTTGTGCACTTCTGGACAGCTCTAGTTTTTCTGGAATCACCATTCGCCCCTTACAAGATTTTGATTGAGAAAACCAATCCCTTTATCTTACGTTGATGCTTCTAGTGGAACCATTCGTATTTTATTAAGATTCATATTATCTTTATCTAATCTCTTCATTTCATGCTTTTCAAATATCATGTGAAATTTACAAATCCACCCCCCTTTGTAGTTCTGCATTGAACAAAGCATCCCCCAACTTTGTGCTCACTTATTATTCAACCTCTGAAATATCATTTACTTTTCAAGTATACATCGTTAAAAAAAAATATTGCTAATTTGCTTGGTCCCTGTGGATTCGAACCTCAACTTGCCCGTTACGTTCTCTTATGTTCATTTTGTGCAAGTAGTTGTAATATTATTTGTTTGACTTTGATTATTTGTGGTAACACAACGACTTCATAAAATCACCTTCATAAACCGCGAAAAATCTTGTCAACATTTTGGCGCCGTTGCCGGGGACTAGGCAACATTTGCATTTTTTTTCTTCTTCTTTCTAACTTAATTTCAAGTTTCTAATCCGTGCATTTTTTTTGTTTTGCAGGTACTTAGGCTTCAAAAAGAAAAAAAATATTACTTGTCTTTTCATGCATTTTGTTTTAGCGAACTTGTAATTTGTTAAAAAAAAATTTTTTTTGTAATCTAATTTCCCCCTCCCTTCTCGAAAAAGCTCGCCATCAGTAGGACAAAATATTACGGATTAGCGCCAGAAGTGCAGGCACTGTGAGTCCATCTTTCTCCTAGGCATCTTAGGCTTTTAAAAAAAATTTCCTGCATTTGTTTGCGCTCCGAACTTAACCGAAAAAAATTAAAAAACACTTCTTCTTTGCATCATCTCCGTGGTCTTCTCCCTCTGATAATCTAATTTAAAGACCACCAAATCGTGTGCTGATCATTTAAAAAGATAAGCTTGAAAGGCCACCGCAGTGGCCCGAACAGAAAGCGGACAAATCCTGAATGCTTGTTTGATGCACGTGTATGACACAAAAATCACGAGCACATAGAACCCTAGGATAGAAACAAAAATCCCTGGTGCTACGTGGGATTGCAGAGAGAAATCGTAATTCCTCGACGCGTTGGGCACAGGTTCTCGCGGGAAGAAGCAGATCCTCGATCTGAGTACCGCACCCTGGATCCCCCAGCCGGATTAGGACATCGATTTCTCACAATCTTCCACACCCACCTCATCCTTTAAGGACTCTAATTTCTCTGAAAACTTTTGTTGAATCACTAAATTAAAATCGAAAAGATAACCGCTTCCGCGGCAATTTTTGTGTGAGTTGGTGAAACAACAAATTGCTTGGTGTTTGTGCTGTGTATGCTAGGTCGTAGGTCTCTGAAAAATCCAGTGCAACAACCATTAGAGTACGACCCGATTTATAGGAGAAAACCCAACCCATCTCCATCAACTGACCTTGGAAATATGGGAGAAGAAAGACCAAACCCTATGGATCTCATCCTGCATCAATTACAACTGCTGAGAGAAGAAAATGCCACAATTCGCCACACCATAGCACCTCTCATCCGACCGCCACCCATTAGTACACATTACAACCCGGCTGCAGAAGACTTAGTTCATTGGGTCCAAATCCCGCCTGAGGTAGGAGACTTTGAGATAAAGCCCGCATCACTCTCCTTGATCCCAAAATACTATGGAAATGACTCTGAAGATCCCTTCCTCCACATCCAAGACTTCCGATCTGCTTGTGACACCATGAGTATCCCTGGGGTTGAAAAAGAATACATCTACATGAAAGCCTTCACTCACTCACTCAAGGACAAAGCACTCCAATGGCTTAGAAATTATGGAACCCCTCTCACCTCTTGGGACTCATTAAGAGAGGCATTCATCAAGAAATACTTCCCAATAGGAAAGACAAATGCCTTGAGACAAGCCATATCATCATTCACTCAGAAAAATAGAGAGCCCATTCATGAAGCTTGGGAACGATTTAAGGAACTTCAAAGGAAATGCCCTCATCATGCCATACCCAAATGGAAGCTAGTTCAGATATTCTATGAGGGCATAGATACATCATTTAAGAGAGTGATTGATGGCTCCTGCGATGGAAATTACATCAGCCGTGATGAGCATTTCGTTTGGAAATTATTTGAAAATATGGCTGACAATTCGATAAATAGTTCATCAATTGAACAATACGGTGCAAACACGAGGACAGTCAATATCATTGATTATGAGAGATCTAGCAATGAGAATCCTGACAAATGGGCAACCCTCTCAAAACAAATGAACCTCATGACTCAAGCCATAGAAAAATTGGCCATGAATAACCCCACCAACCAGGAAGTTAACCACACCACATTCACCCATAATCAAGACATAAATCCGGAGACTGTGAATTGGGTGCAGAGAAATCAAGGAGGAGGATATTCAAGTAACCACAACACATGGAGAGAACAACCAAATTCTGGGTGGAATGAACAAAACAATTATCATTTTCAAAATCACACCCAACCCAGACAACCGATAGCACCGCCCGTGACTCAACCCTCCACCACTGCGGTAAATTTTGACGCCTTGGCTCAGGCAATACAACAACTAGCTATAGCTCAACAACAGGCCACTGAAGCCCAACAAAAAGCCAACTCTGAGAATGCTCGTCAATTCGCTGAGATCAGATCGTACATCCCAGCCTTATCACCTCAACCGCTGCCCAATCCAAACACCAATAAGGCTAGCTCATCTGGAGTACTTCAAACTCCTCCACCTGTCGGATCGTTCACCTCACCACCTGGTTTTCAAAACCAGAGTCAAGGATTTTTTACACCTTCTAGGACAAACCAAGGGAACCCACAACAAGCACCTAGAAATCAAGTCAATTTCAAAACCCCACCCCATCCAAACCAATCTGCTAATGCTGTCACTTTGAGAAATGGGAAAACCACTTCTGCCTACACAAGACCACTAGCTTCTGAGGATCAAAATGAAATTGAGGAAGAGTTTTATGATGGAGAGAAATCAGCTGAAACAACCATGCTCCCTCCTTCCTCTCCAACAATAACCATCCCCTTTCCCGGAGCTCTTCATCGAAGAAAACCGCGATCATCCACCATCGATCCGGAGTTAGAAAAACTATTCTCGGACATCGTCATTGAAATCCCACTCTTGAAAGCCCTCGAACAAGTTCCAGCCTTCTCCCGATTTTTGAAGGACAAATGTACACCAAAACGAAAATCCAAAGGAAAAAGTAAAAAGGACAATGAACATATTGAGAGACATGTGCTCCCTCAAGCAACAACCAATGCCATCTCCCAATTCTTACCCACCAAAAAGAAAGACCCAGGAGCTCCTCTAGTTAGATGCACAATTGGCAAATTGATCTTTGATCACACACTGCTGAATAATGGCGCTTCTATCAATCTTCTTCCGTCTGCTATTCTGGAGCAATTTGACCTAGGAAAACTGAAACCTGTCTCAATGACTTTGCAAATGGCTGATCGATCTGTGAAAAGACCAAAAGGACTTCTTGAGGATGTGATAGTTGATGTTCAAGGTCATAAATTCCCGGTTGATTTTGTTGTGATGGATATGGATCAAGCAAATATATTGAGTGAGACACCAATCATACTAGGACGACCATTTTTGGCCACTGCTAAAGCTCATTTTGATTATGAGGTTGGAAGAGTTGAATTTAAAATCAATGGCCAAGTCATTCCTGTTGATCTTGTCACCCCTACTTTCACTGAATCTGAGACCGAAGAATGTGGTTGGATAGAAAGATGTGTTGTTCTCAACATTCAAAAAGACTTTGCCCCCATCCATCTCACCAAGGATCCTTTAGAGGTTAGTCTGAACACCTCTAGATCCACTTACAAAAACACTTTCCATGAAATTGCCACCTACAATCTGAATCTTGCACTAGAAGCTCCACCAAGCCCTCTCACCGGACAAGAAATTGAGGAGCTTGATAATGCCTGGGACACATTAGACTCTGAACTCTCATTGACCTCAACAATGATCATGCCCATGATGGAACCACCATTTGAGACTATTTCTGTAATAGACTCAGGAAACATTACAACTCCGAATCCATCGACAACCACTGTTGAATTAAAACCACTACCCAAAGATCTGAAGTATGCTTTCTTGGATGATGCCCACACTCTACCAGTCATTATCAATGCCAACCTAAATCATATGCAAGAGAGCCAACTAATGGAGGTGTTGAAAAAGAATTCTCAGGCTATTGGTTGGAAAATAACTGATTTGAAAGGTATAAGCCCGACATTCTGTACACACCACATATATTTGGAGAATGACAGTAAACCCTCTCGAGAAATGCAAAGGCGGTTGAATCCTAATCTACGAGAGGTTGTGAAGAATGAAATATACAAGTGGTCGAGTGCCGGCATCATTTATCCGATAGCCGATAGTCCTTGGATTAGTCCCCTCCAGGTTGTCCCCAAGAAAGCTGGATTAACAATCGTGAAAAATGAGAAAGGCGAGGACATACCTACCAGAGTAGCCACATCTTGGAGAGTCTGTGTAGATTATAGAAAACTCAATAAGGCTACTCGAAAAGATCATTTCCCATTACCATTCATTGACCAAATCATTGAGAAGCTAGCCGGAAAAGAATTTTTCTGCTTTTTAGATGGATATTCCGGCTACAACCAAGTTGCCATAGCACCGGAAGATCAAGACAAAACCACATTCACTTGTCCTTTTGGGACTTATGCATTCCGACGAATGCCTTTCGGATTATGCAATGCCCCGCCACTTTTCAAAGATGTATGATGGGCATCTTTGCTGACATGGTTGGTGATTTTATGGAGATATTTATGGACGATTTTTCAATTTTTGGAGACTCTTTTGAGGAGACACTCGGATTTTTGGACAAAGTCTTACAAAAATGTATTGAGGTGAACCTGATCTTATCTTGGGAGAAATCACATTTCATGGTGAAACAAGGAATTGTGTTGGGACATATCGTATCGAAGAAAGGGATAGAAGTGGATCCATCGAAAATTGAGACCATCACTCACTTAGGTCCACCCGTGAATATAAAGGGTGTTCGATCCTTCCTAGGTCACGTCGGTTTTTACCGACGATTTATCAAGGATTTCTCAAAAATCTCCCGCCCTCTCACCAAACTACTGGAAAAAGATCAAGATTTCACGTTTACTGAGGATGCTTTTGAATCTTTCAAAACCCTGAAGAAAATCATCATTGAAGCACCCATCCTACAACCCCCAGATTGGAACTATGAATTTGAGATCATGTGCGATGCATCTGATTATGCTGTGGGGGCAGTATTGGGTCAAAGGAAAGATGGGAAACCTTATGCCATTCACTATGCCAGTAAAACTCTGGATGATGCTCAGAAGAACTACACTGTGACTGAGAAAGAACTTTTAGCTGTGGTATTTTCTTTAGAGAAATTTCGATCTTACATCCTAGGATCCCACATCATCATCTACACAGACCACTCTGCTCTGAAATATCTCTTCACAAAAACCGATGCTAAGCCTAGACTCATTAGGTGGGTATTACTTCTCCAAGAATTCGATTTAGAGATTCGAGATAAAGCCGGAGCAAAGAATGTCGTGGCGGATCATCTTTCAAGACTCCCTTCCTCAAACACAGACACAATCCCCATCTCTGACACTTTTCCAGACGAAAGTATCATGTCTGTTTCTCAACTCCCTTGGTATGCCGACATCGTCAATTACATCGTCACTTCCACATTTCCTGATGATTGGCCAAAACATAAGAAAGACAAAACCAAAGCCCAAGCCAGATACTATCACTGGGAAGATCCTTTACTCTTCAAAGAGGGTACTGATTTAATATGGAGACGATGCATCCCCGAATCTGAAGTCAACGATGTCCTAACTCACTGCCACACTTCTAGGTGTGGAGGACACCACTCAGGGAAGCGCACAGCCGCTAAAGTCTTACAATGCGGTTTCTACTGGCCCACACTCTTTAAAGATGCCCATCATTTTGCTCAATCTTGTCCTACCTGCCAGACTCATGGGACAATGACCCGTCGTAACATGATGCCCCTCCAACCCGTGCATATAGTCGAGATCTTTGATACTTGGGGAATAGACTTCATGGGACCTTTCACCACATCACATGGTTACCAACACATTCTTCTCGCTGTTGATTACGTCTCTCGCTGGGTAGAAGCCATTCCTACTCGTGCTACTGATAGCACAACTGTTGTCAAGTTCTTGAATGACCTATTCTCTCGATTTGGATTGCCAAAGGTGGTCATTAGTGATGGAGGCACCCACTTTCTGAATGCTTCAGTTAAGAATTTACTCAAGAAAAATGGAGTCGAACACCGTGTCTCAACTGCCTATCACCCTCAGACAAATGGAATGGCCGAGCTGTCAAACCGAGAAATCAAGACCATCCTCCAGAAAATTGTTCGCTCTGATCGTAAAGACTGGTCCCAACACTTACCTTCTGCTCTCTGGGCCTACCGCACCGCTTTTCGCACACCCTTAGGTATGAGCCCATTTCGATTAGTCTATGGAAAGCCGTGTCACCTACCTGTAGAGGTCCACCACAAATCACTCTGGGCAATCAAGAAGTGCCATCTGGATTATGATGAGGCTGGGAAGAAAAGACTATTGGATTTATCTGAACTGGAAGAACTGAGATCACAAGCCTATGATAACAACCTGCTATACAAAGAGAAAATCAAGTTGTGGCACGATGCCAATATTTCGAGGAAAACATTCAAAGAAAATCAGAAAGTATGGCTATTTGATGCAAAACTGAAGTTATTTCCAGGAAAATTGAGATCGAAATGGAAAGGACCATACATTGTAACTCAAGTATTTGATAATGGCTCGATAGAAATTTCTGACCCAAACACTAAAGCCACATTCAGAGTAAATGGTCAAAGACTAAAACCTGTTGTTGAACCATCTGGTCCTATGCCTGTTTGCACAACATACCTTTTGCAGGAAAAATGAACCATCACATCGCCTAGCTGAGGCGTTAAATCATGCACTCTCGTGAGCCTCCCCTCACAGGTATCTTTTTACCGCTCGCATGTTTATTTTCACTGCATTGCATTAGATAAGTATGGGGGTACTCCTCTGCATTACTTAAAAAAACAAAACAAAAAAACAAAAACAAAAATACATTTCACATCCCTTTTGATCCTCCTATTGCACATTGTCTTCACCATGAGGACATGGTTTCTGTTAAGTATGGGGGGGTGTTTGCATATTTTTTTCAAAATTGCATACACTTTCAAAAAAAATACTCTCTTTTGCAAAAATTCCCCTAAAAATATTTTCAAAAGCAAGAAAACCACCAAAAATACATCCTTCCTAGTTTTATCCTATTTTGAGAAATCAGATCTTCACTACATAAATCATAGACTGAGGTTGAGTTGACCCTAATCCACTAAACTTCATCAGAATTTCACTAGGCATGAGTTCTTAAACTTTCTTCAGGTCCATTTGGACTTTATTCTCTCAGTTCCACTAACTCTACTGGTGAATGAACTTCTGTATCTAACTAGATCACCTGAGCAACTAGTAGCACTCTTAAACTCTTCAGTGGATATTAAACAACTGCACATTGCACTTAGCTTGAGTGAGTTGAGTTTACGAGATACAATTACAATCTAGTTGAGGTGAGGAGTTATCCTCTTGGTTGTGCCAATGCCTGAACCTTATCTATAGTCAGTGAAGGAACCTGACTCAGGAGCAACATGATCTCTCTAGTCCAAGTGTGTCAGCAAATAAGCCAGTATCGTGCCCCCAAAGACAATATTAAGCCGATACTACCTCTTGATGCCAAAACCCAAGACAAAAATACCACAAAAAGGCATATCACAATACAAATACCAAAAACCACCAAGCATGCAATGATGTGCAAAGCAAAAGCAAGGAAAGAAGACCACCAAATAACCCTTCTCCATCAAAAAGCCGTGGTAGCAGCCCAATGATGCTACCTAAATTTTTAAAAGAGGCCCAAAGAGGCCCAGGGTTATGCTCTGCAAAAGGAAAAGAATGAGAGCAACGGACCAAAGCGGTCTACGGAAAACCTCGAAATTAAGTCCCATTCTCCAATAAACTATGACCTATTTTCTATGCTGACATACTTGGGTGAAAGGAGATTATGCCTGAATCTAGGTAAGGACTGAGGCTATTTGTATAGGGAATCATTCGGTACCTTGATAGACTGTGTTGTTAGCTCGTTCTCTTGACTCACGAAAGCTAAAATTATCACTAACACTGTTTATATCCACTCAAGGTCAAAGAGAGTACTTGTTTCTTAGGGATGAGCTGACCTGATCGACCTTCTGAAACCATGTTTGATTTTGTTGGAACTGAGAGGCTGTTGAAACTACAAAACTCGAGTCAAGTTGACTATTCGAATAAATCATTAATCCATAGGTCAATTCTACTTAAGTTTGTGTGTCTGTGTGGTTAGGATCTGAAAACTCAAGACTTTGTGGGTATGTCTGCTGCAAATCCTTACCCAATCTATCTTGGCTATTTTCCTTCATTATTTCTTATCTTATTCTTGCTCGGGACTAGCAAGATTTAAGTATGGGGGTGTGATGATTACAATATATACAGAGATAATATGATCAAATTATGTGATATGCAACCTAAATAATTGATCCATAAACTTCAAATTCACATAAATTGCATCTTATACACAGAGAAGATAAAATTATCATTCACATTTTATACTGAGATTAATTCTCAGCTATAAAGATCAGACTTGTTGTTATCAAAGAAAAAAAATGAAGAACTATCGGATATGCTTACAATATAAACACATTTCACTTCACTTTTTTTTGGGAAGAAATAGGGAGGGGGTTTAGTGTAAAAAATACACTCTTTATTATCATGCATAGAGCCACCCTACCACTCCCTTCCCCATACATAAGTTGCACCTCACGTACTTCACCCATTCCCTTCCCCATGCAACAATTATGTTTTTGTCTTTACTCTCTCTTTATTTGCATGGCATGGAGCCGCACAATGCAAGGATAAAAAAGGCCATGCACGGACTCCCCTCCCATCCATTTTTTCTCACTAACGCACCCTCCCTCTCCCCATTCTCTCTCTCGATCTCTCTCTCTCTCTCTCGTTTTCTTTGGTTTTATGCAGGCATAAGCGTCTCCAGTAGCTACCATTCTTCAGCTCCTTCCCTGCGGGCGTGTTCTTCTCCTTCAACGTGTACCGGCATCCGTCTCGTCGCAGCCAACAGTTGTGCACCGCAGTTGCACGCCCCAGCTCGCTTCCATCTCTTCCAGTCCGTACACACCTCCTCCTCAGCGGCTGTGTGCGAGTGCAGCCCGCAACGGCCCGTACGTCTATTTACCGGCATCACCTCGCGCAGCCGCACCTCCTTGTGTGCGTCCAGCAGCCGTTCTCCAGCGACCCCCCTTACTTGCGCGTGTCCAGCCACTATCCACCACCGCGTTCTTCCCTTGTGCGTGCACCCTCGTCTACAGCTGAACGCGAGTGTGCACCTGGCCACCACCCTCCTCCAGTCTGACTACTTCTCCAGCCAGCACTATCATAGTGCTCCTCTGCGCATCCAGCCCTCTGTAGCGATACTTGCACATCCGGTGCACCTCTCAGTTAGCAAGGCTTCACGTACAACATTTTTGTTGTGCACTTCTGGACAGCTCTAGTTTTTCTGGAATCACCATTCGCCCCTTACAAGATTTTGATTGAGAAAACCAATCCCTTTATCTTACGTTGATGCTTCTAGTGGAACCATTCGTATTTTATTAAGATTCATATTATCTTTATCTAATCTCTTCATTTCATGCTTTTCAAATATCATGTGAAATTTACAAATCCACCCCCCTTTGTAGTTCTGCATTGAACAAAGCATCCCCCAACTTTGTGCTCACTTATTATTCAACCTCTGAAATATCATTTACTTTTCAAGTATACATCGTTAAAAAAAAATATTGCTAATTTGCTTGGTCCCTGTGGATTCGAACCTCAACTTGCCCGTTACGTTCTCTTATGTTCATTTTGTGCAAGTAGTTGTAATATTATTTGTTTGACTTTGATTATTTGTGGTAACACAACGACTTCATAAAATCACCTTCATAAACCACGAAAAATCTTGTCAACACCTCCTCTACCAGGGACCTACAAGGTGAGTCGAACTTGCACAGACGAGGGTCCTTGGGTTGTTATTGGGCATAAACGGTGAAGATGGTGGTGAGGCGGCGGCGCTCAAGCGAGGGGGGAGGATCAAACATCGATTCGCTGATAAGTAGTATCAGGTTAGATGGCTTATGTAGGGAGATGCAGAAGTACGGAGAGAGGCTAATGGCAGGAAGGTGGGGATTGGAACAGTGGAAGTACGACGAAGACGATGGCTGGAGCCCTAACGACTTTAGCAGACTCTATTCCTTAAATCGAAGCTACAATGGAGAACCAAATCTACTACTATTAAAGAAAATGCGATGCAAAATGAAAATGCAAGTAAATAGCCGAAGAGATAACCTAGATCGGCTAGAAACTGTGAAGGGGAAACCTCAACGATGGAGCACGACCGGAGGTGATGGAATCGGACCTCCAAGCACTCCTCCTCGGTGCGAACCTCACCATAAGCCAGCTGTCACCTCGTTCGTAGCATTTGATTAGGTCCGAGGGGCTAAGAGTTGAGAGGAGAGGAACAACCAACAAAAATGGAGGAGGAGATGTATTTACAGGGGAAGGATAGCATAGGAAAGATCGGCCATGCACGACCATTAGGTTCTATCTACATTGGCCCAAAGGGTATGGCGAGAAGACAGATCAAGAGGCGGAGAGATTTAGTGAAGTACGCACAGTGCCTCGAGCAGTGTATTAGGAAAGAAAAAGTGGAGAAAGAGGGCTCCTCGTGCTCTTATAGAGCCGACGAAAGAATACCGTGCAGTTGACCTAGGGTCAGCGTACGGTGACTCCTCATTGGTCCACATAGAAGTGGATAATGACAAAACAGGGTAAAAATAAGAAATAATTTAAAAAATAAAATAACAAATGAATTAAATAAAAGTCAAAATATAAAAATGTTTATTTTTTTGTACTATTTTATTATGATTTTTATTTATTTTTAGGAGTTAATTTATTACAAGTTCATTTTTAGGATTTTATTTTTAGGTATATTCATCTATGTTTTGCATATTTGATTTTTATTTGGTATTTTTGATTTTATTAATTTATTTTCTATTTTATAAAATTATAACATATTATATATACATAAGTATATTTTGTGATATTTTTCAGATGTATTTTGTGTACTTAAATAAATAGAAGTATTAAATATATAGGTATAAGTATAGGTATTTCATCTATGTATTTTTATATGCTATTTTATTTTTATGTTTTATTTATGGCTTTGTTCTATTACAAATATGTATATATACTATGCATAATATTT
Organism: Ottelia alismoides; assembly: GCA_037367405.1. Lineage (NCBI taxonomy): Eukaryota > Viridiplantae > Streptophyta > Magnoliopsida > Alismatales > Hydrocharitaceae > Ottelia > Ottelia alismoides. Next base: position 74,487 of record JAZKJV010011158.1, on the reverse strand, counting down.
ACAAAATCATAAAAAAATTATAAAACTAATAAAGAATGAATATTTTATTTAGGTAAAATATACAATAGGGGTTCAAAACCTAACTTTCACATCTTAACTCCAAACAATATGAAACCACCTTCATTAAATATCTTTTTAATGTTATATATAATTAAAGGTGATTTCGATACATTTTGAGTTTTTATTTATGAGATATGGATCCAGGAAGTTGGATTTTGACTCTTTATTTGGAGTATAAAAGATACAGTGTATATTATTTTTCTATGATTTGTATTTTTATTTGTATTTTTATCTACAACATTCATATACAAAGTTTATTGATTTATTGAGTAAAGAATAAAAAATAAAATAGGTCCAAAAGATAATTATTGGCGTATTTTTGTAGGGTTTTCTGATTGTGTTTTCTGTATAATCCGTCGTCCTATCTCCCCCTACTTTATTCTAACCATAATGACTGAGTCTTGGGGGCTAGGGTCACTCAATACCTATGGTGTCTCATTTCTTTTCCTTTCCTTTTCTTTATTCTTTTATTTTGGTAATAAATGTGATCTTTATACAATATTTTCTACAGTATTTTGTACAAATTATAAAGTATTTATTTTGGAAAAATAATGCTATATACATACATTTAGCTAGGGTTTAAAGGCCAAAATCAAAGAATAAAGGTGATGAAATGAGGATTTATCTTGCACATAACGTCTGTTAGGGCGGCGTGTTGTTGAGATCAAACTTCCTAGATCTGATCGGATGGCTGGAGTTTAGGCATGAATGGATATTCATGATCAGATCCAGAATGACTCTTGATGATATGACATCTCTTACATATGCTAGAAGAACATATGAAGAAGGCTGGTTTTTGATGGAATTCATTTAGCTTGATCTCGTTTGATCTATATCGGATCTCTGATCTGAAGATCGCAACCACCTCCAGAGATGTCTTTGCGTCAGATGGTGAAGAAGCCAAGGTCTAGGTCTCGTTAGGAAGAGACTTGGTTATGTTAACAACTCTCCTACTGTTGATACTTAGATTATGAATCCAGATCTCTCACGTGGGTGCCTGCAGGTATTATGGATCATGCTTAAAGCTCTAGGAGACTCGACCGACAGTTATTAGACAAATATCGAGATGAGAAATGGATGGAATCCTCCTGCGGGTAAAGGATCAAGGACAAGCCATAGATCCAATATGATCTGAGGGTGAATAGGTTCTGGATGAAGGTACGAATAAGTTCTTATCTTTTTCTTTTCTTGTTTTTCTCAATTAATTATTCTTAGAATAAGTGTTTGCTAAGGGACTAGCAAAGGTAAAGTATAGGGGAATGATGAATCACTAATTCATCATCTTTATTCTTTCTTTTTGGCTTAAAATCCTTAGCAAAATACATGTAAATAACACTAATTCTCATTAATTAACATGCTTACATCATTTTTTAATATCATATATTTATCAATTTTTTTGACCCAAATGAAAGAATAATGAAGAAAAGAAAATGAAAAAAGTAGGTTGTATAGATGAAATCATTACAGACTCGGTCAGGTAGGTCATTTGTAACATGATCGATAAGGAATAAACAAGAGGGGGATAAGATCCTTAATTTATTGAATATATCAAAAAATCAATTCCATAATGTCCTTGTTTATTTTTTTAAGTATGCATATTTCTTTTACTATTTTATTTAATATTAATTCAAATTCAAATAAAAATATTTTCTTCTTGAATCTTGTATATAAAAATATTTTTAAATAACAAAAATATTTGTAAAAAGAATCCATGTACAGAATAAAAGGGACAATACTTTGAAAAAGCTATAAAGTCATACTTGAAAAAACAGTATATACTCCATATGAATTCAAAATTAATCAAATTTATTTTCATTGTGTTTAAAATAATATATCGTTAAAATGAAAGTGGTTCATTAAAATTAGAGTTAAGATGTGATAATCAGCTTTTTGGAGTGTGGTTTTACATGTATACATGTATTTGAGTTATTTATTTACTTAATTCTTTATTTTTTTGCTCATATTGTATTTTTATTATTTTAAACATATTTTTTTATCTATATAAATTGCTAATAAAATTAAGAAAAATATAAATAACAAAAAAAAATTATTGTATTTATTGTACATGTATAAATTATATGTATTGTACATGTCTATAATTATTTACACCATTAAATTAAATCATAAAAACAAAACAAAAGGTATTTATAATATTTAATTTTGTTTAAATAAATAAAATATAAAATAACATGTATATTTATATAATTTAATAAATAAAAATGTGTATACATTGTACATAATATATTTAATTAATGTAAGTATATGTATTCATTTATTTTAACTATTTAAATTAAGTTATTTAATTTATTAAAAATAATCATAATATAGTTATTAATTTATAAACATTTATTATGTTGATAAGTTGTTTAATTTAGTCATTTTCTAATATATTTTGAATTATTTTAATTTAATTTATTTAATTTTGTTGTTTTTGTGAATATTTTAGTCAGGGTTGCACTTGATTGGTTGAACCCATATCCACTGACCCGGATCAACTCCTCTACCCTCCTTGAAACTTGAATAAATCTGCCAATCCTCTCTTCTTCATCTTTTTATTCCGCTCGATCAATCTACCTATTTGGTCCAATCTTTTCACCCCTGATTGGAAGGCTTCCAATCCAGATCTACACCCAATAATTTTTGTGTGGATCCACCTCATTTCACGTGCTCGATTTCAATTTGAAATTCACCCCTCAGTCACCTATATAATATCCTCCATGTGCTTCTTCTATGGTTTGATTCATCTTCAATCCTCAAATCCACCTGAAATCAACACCTGGAGCATGGAGCTCGTGATAAGAGCTCCATCCCATGATCAAGAGCAAGAAGCGAGGCCTATTGGCACGATCCGCATCGCCGGCGATCACCTCCGTCATGAGCAACCTCGACGACCAATTCAACTCCGTCTTGAGGTGATTACCCTCTCTGATCCATCCAGTCTCATCCCAAGTAATTTAGATTTTAATTTTGTTGCCTATTCATGTCGATTTCTAGATCTGTAACTATAGTGTAGATTCGACCTCTGATCAACCAGATCGGAGGCCCTTGTTCTTCTCTGTGTGTGAACCATCGATCGCATCATCTCACCTTCTTCAACAATCACTTCTACGCATCGTCCTCTTGCGTAATAATCATCAAACTAATCATCGTATCGGATCTGAAAAGTCTATCCCATTCCTCCATATACGTCGGAGATTGAACATTCTCATCACCCCTTTTGAGTTCGTTTGATAATAATGATTCGTCCAGGATTGTCTCTTTGAGTCTTGTCAATATCTCCGCAAGTTTGATCAAGATCTATATCGTGGACAACCTTCAAAAGCAAGCTTCATTGCCATCACATCTAGGTCTCCTATCAGTGAGACATGGACTTGGATTTCACCGTAGATCATTGCAGAATTGAAGAAGGAGAATACCAAAGCAATTACATCTTAGATCTTTCTTAGATTGAGTGAGATCGAGGTAATCGAAAGTCATCTGGAGACGTCTTCTTCTGCAGTTCTTCCAAGCCCTTCGTCCACCACTCAATCAAAGATAAGAGCCAACAGATCCAATCAGGAGCGTCCAACTGCGCTCAATTGTCGACAGTCTGATTAGATATGGAAGGAAGCATCTAGATCGCTCATTTCCCAGTCGCAACACGTAATTGGAACACTTTGGCTGTTGATTTTGCATCTCCACCCTCCTTGTTTCTTTTATTTATAGTTTAGTCCATCCAATGTATACAAATGTTTTGAAATAATTGTGCGAATGCCCTTGATGTTTTGATTTGTTTTTAAGTTCTTCCGAGTCATGAGCACGTGCATCCCATGTGATTCTGTAATATTTTGCATTTTATATCAAAAAATCTTTCACTTGTTAATAAAATCATGGAATGTTTTTTCTAATTGTAAAAATAACCCTATGTTTGTTACGTAAGTCTTCTTACACGTTATTTTCTAGAGAATTTGCATTTTTTTGCCCGAGTTTCCTTTTTGTTAATAGAATCATAAGAAGTATTCATTAATTGCAAGTAGGTCCTTCTTAATATACTTTTCCTTTGTGTGTTTTTCTTTGATTAATTAGTTAAAATGCTTTAAAAAATACATAAAAATTAAGTTAATTCCTTGCTAGTCAAAATTAACTCCAATAATTTTATTTTAAAAAATTAACTTAGTTTTCTTTTACCAAATTCAAAAACAATATGTTTTCAACTGTTTGATACTTAAAAAGTCATAATATTCAATAACTTTTTCGAAAAACCTAAAAAAATAATGTAGGTATATTTTATTGTATTTTATCATATGGATAAAAGCCAAACAAAAATATAATCAGAAGACCTTAAAAATTGAATATATAGAAAACCTGTAATAATTATATAAAATCATAGAAAAATCCAAAAAATATGCATCTGATTTTGTTTTAAATCTTAATAAAAATTCATTTATGTAAAATTAGTCTCTAGATTTAATTCATATATTTTCTATTTTTAAAATAAAAAAACAATACTTATTTTACTTTAAAAATTGTTTTTATATTAAAACAGTAAATGCCCATAAAAAGTAAAAAAAACTCAAATAAATAGAAAAAAATCAGTAAAACCCAAAAACATTTCATTTGTTTATTTTTTATTATTTTTCACACATTTTCAAAACAAAGATGTTTTTATTTCTTTTTTATTTATATTATAACATGATTTTCAAAATAAAAAATATATAAATTTTGTAAAATTAAAATCAATTACAAATTAATAGTCAGAAAATATAAAAATATAAAACATTTAAAATTTAATTAAAAATATAAAATTCATTAAAATATATAAAATTTCATAAAATCCATTAGAAATAAATTAAAAATCATGAAAAGATACTAAAAATCTTTATTAATTTTTGTAATTAATAACCTTAGTAAAAACAGTTGCCTCCTTGTTTTTGACCCTGTGATCTATACCGATTAATAATTACCACATTCTTGTATTTAGAATAAAAATATTTTTTTTGATCCAGGGATTGTTGAGTTGCAGTGACACTTTCATATATTTTTAATCAAACCCGGTAAATTTCTACTTCTTCATCTGGTCCAATTATACAATGGTTGTTGTATTATTGGTTATCATTTTCATATGATAAATTCAAGTGGAAATTTAAGTACTCAGAATTATGAGGTAATGGTTCGTGGGTATTATTACGGAGAGGATAATATCGACTATAGAATCCTAAAAGAAGTTTTGGAAGTAGAGTACAATATTTCAGGACTTAACAAGATTTTCTTATTTCTATGTGATTGATATGATCCGATAATGGGTGTATTTGTTGATAAAAGAAAAAATATGGTTGATGTAGTCGCACGGAAATATATACGAAGGTTTGAGCCATTTGCCCTTACTGCACAAGTGGAGCAAGTATGCCATCCTCTTCAAGTCTAACGAAAAAGGAAAAATGTTGAATATTTAATCGCTATATAGATAAACTCTCAAAGTTACATAAGTAAGGAGGACAATAGTGTCCATGAAGACACAAATGAAGCTTTCATACCTAATTACAATCACCATAATATAACAGAAGTTGTTTTCATTATTGATAAATATTCCATTAGCATATCCTTTTGTAATAAGTACTTATTTAATTAAGGATGTGGATGATATAAATGAGGATTCATCTACTAAGGACAATATTGGAAAAAATAATGATATTTCACATTAATCGAGAAATGAAGATTAAGGTATAAATATATATTCTATTATTAAATTTAAATTATTTTTCACTTTTAATTAATTTTATCTATGTTTATTTATAAACATGACTGAACTGGAGGTTCAGATGTATCTCAGCGATCCAGTTGACCATCCACTTTACAGTCCCTCTCGCCTTCAACCCCGCCTAATTTTTCATGACCTCCTTCAGATGTGATGCGTCAGCTTATGATGTATTACAAGTATTTTGGTGTTCCTTCACCTCCATCGTATAGAGGTATTTTTGTTGAGTCATCTTCTTCACAGGTTCCTGAGTCCTACCCTACACCGATTCCAACATGTCCTTCTATATACTTAGCATCTCCATCTTCTACACGTGAGAGTGTCGATGTGCATGTGTCACCTACGGGAAGTTACTATTCTGATTCATACCTGGTTATATATATTTCAATTGACGAGAGGTAAATATCGTTTGTAAATTATATTTTAGTAAGATTTTCCTCCATGATGATATATGATCCAATTCTCATTTTATGTAGGGATTTTCTTAATAGAAAGATGATTGCTAAGAAATAATGAATATTATCCAGGCAATATGACATGTACAGAGTTCCAGTGGTGTCACATTTCCACCATTAAGTAGGAGAGATGTTTGACTTATTTTTGGTAAGAATTTTAAACTCAAAAGTTAATAATTTTTTATATTCAGTGACGTATTTTTGTACTTTTTTATGATAGGTATCATTTATCTCTTGTCTTAGGGAAGGATTCCTACTGTCGAGCATTTACCCTTACGATGAGAGGTACACTTTTTAAAGCTAGAAGGGACTCACATAGAAAGACAGTTCTGGAGGAGATGGATTTTGAGGCGATGAAGAGATTCCCCACAACTTGGTGCATCGAGGAGAGATATTTTTTTCAATGTTAAATTCTAAAAATGTTAATTTTATCTAAACTTCTCATTATAATGTTTGTTGTAGGTGGATAGGTTTTTGTGATTCTTTCAGTTCTAACACCGACTTTGGGAGGAGGTCGATAGTAGGTAGAGTGAACTGCTATAAGCAAAAGATAAGATCGATAAGGGACTAAAGCCACAAAAAATTTAGGCTAAGCTGATAATTTTATCAATTTTATGTAGAAATTTCAATGTTAATTTCTGTCATATGCATTCTTTATTTATTATATATGTTTTCCTTTTTCATGTTGTTAAGTTGGAAAAGGGAATCATCTGTTCAAGAATGGTAAGCTAGGACATATTAGCGAGGGAGCGATGATGATTCTCAATGATCTATTCCTGAGGTGGGAGAAGTGATGGTTAGTTTCTTAGTATTAGTTGTATTTTTTTCTAGTTTTAATTTTAGGATCTATATATAGTCCTCAATGTTGAGAAGTTATCAAGCACTCATGAGGACCAATAATCGTCATTCAATAAAGTTGTATGGACATAGGTATAGTAAAATTATTTTTTTATTAAATTATTAAACACTGTTGTCTATGTGGTTTTACAATTTTGATTATAGATTTTGGAGGAGAGGGATGTTGGTTTCACCAACAGGAAGTAGATACTTGATGGTCTTCCTCCATAATATTGAAATAGCAAGAAAATGGGAGCCGCTACTGTTGCTGAGGTGACTACTCGAATCCTCTCGTTATTCAACAATTAACCCATACAAATAATTAAGCAATTAAGAGAAAGAGTTAAAATTTATTAAACCCTACTAAGAATGTATAATGGTGAGCAAGTAGGGATCGAACACAGGAAGCAAGGGAAAAGGGCAGGCAAGAAAAAAAATCAAGGCACAATTTATCTCTCCAACACTTAGCCAAGTTGTAATTTTTGTGGGTTTTTTTGTTTTTTTATTTTATTTTTTTGATTTTACATTTTATATTTGATTTTTGATTTTCTGATTTTATATTTCCTTTTTCTTTTTTTCTTTTTTTATATTTTTTATATTTTAGAATATATAATAAGACTATATATATAATATAATTACAATAAGGGCTAATATTGATATGTATATTATTAAAAATAAGAAATAAAGGAAATAAAATACTTTGGGGTTTTAATTAATTTTTTATTATTTTTGTGATTTTTTAGGAGTTTTTCTAATTTTTATATTATTTGAAAGTTAAAAATACCCTAAAACAAGGATAAAATTGGTATCTGAAATTAAAATGGAGAAGAAAAATAGCAAATAGAATCAAAATTTCTCCAAATTAATTTTTAAATGATAATAATAGTATATAGAAAATTCAAAGCCAGAAAAATGATTTTGGTATTTTTAGGAATTGTATAACTTCTTCTAAGGGTTTTTAGCATATTCCTTTTTTTTATTTTTCTTTTATAATTTTTAGTGCTTTTTGGTCTGAAGGTTAAAATCACATGTACACAAAATATATCTTTTTTGAGAATTTATGCAAACATTTTTATAATTTTTATGTATTTTCTATTGTGAATAGGGGTTAAATAGGCAGTGTTCGATTTTTAATAAATAATAAAAAACACCAAAACTGCAAAATAAAATAAGTTCCTGAAAGTGTGTTCAATCAGGAGTCTACATCTATTTTTTAGGAATTTTTTTAGTTTACTTGTTGTTTTAAATAAATAAAAACAGCAAAAAGAAACTACACTACTAACAAGGGCATAAATGTAAATATCAGAAAATTTAGGTACCAACTTGCAAATTTTCCAAAAATTTATAACTAAATAACTAAATAGAAATATCCAAAACCCGTGAGGGTACCGCTAAAAATTGCTAGCACCTCACGTGCGCTTGCACATGAGGTGACATGGCCAAGGACCAATGTGTAATAACACTACAGTACACGGGCCTCAATGTAAATATTACAAAAGTCTTTAATAGCCGAAGGAAGGTTAGGTATTGATAATTAAATCACAAAAATAATTTGGATGGTTCGTGGAAAATACCCAACATAAGCGGCGGAGGACTACGATCTCCTCAATGGTACACGTGTCGATGCTTGGCTTCACGATATCGATTCGGTGATGAGCGGCAGCGATTAGATGGCCCGGGAAGATCTGGCGATGATGTGAAGGCTCATCCAATGGTTGGGGGTCAATTTTGGATTAAGGCCTGATCCGACAGTGGGGAACCTCCCTGTAAGAATAGGGAATAACACGGCAGAGCTGGACGTTCGACCGATGATATGACATGTCTCCAGCCATCGGAGCGGCTGGCAGGGATCGAAAATGTTGTCCAAGTCCACCGGCATCGACATGTTCCTATGATTGAAGTCCTAGGGCACCGTCGAGGTCAAAAGGGCTCGGGGAAGATATGGGCTCCAGGAACCTCCAACTTCTGCAAAAGTCGATCCCAACGGGAGTCTCAAGCCTCGCAGACTTGCAACGTATGTTAGAGGGAACAAAACAGAACTGGGAACAGCCCTAGATGGTTGGAATGAGGGACAGGCGTAGGGGACGGGCCTCTCCAGCGAGTAGCGGTGGAAGAGAGGCGATGTTCTTGCTCTTTGCGAGAGCAAGGTGGATAGAGGGGCGTCGGTTGTTCAGGAAACGATGAGGGAGATGATGAGGGAGTTAGTGGCGGCAGAGCATGGAAGAGGCAGTAGCAATGAGGTGGCGGAGTCGAAGACTCTGCTGATCAGAGGATGTGGGTTTTATGCTAATTTGACAGAATCAAACGAAAGGAAGGGATGCACTAAGCTATTGTGAGTCTAATAAACAAAAAGAGCGAAGAAAAGGAAAGCTACATGGCATGGGCCGGAGAGGGGAGACCTCGTGGTGGAGCGGGCAACAAAACTGGATCAGCCTCGATTCTATACCCCAAGACACCTTGCCGATGAGTGGTGTGCCTTCCTGCTGTCACCAAGAACAACACTCGACGCCTGGATCTAGGTTTTGTGGGTAGAAGAGAGATCCTTGAGGAGAAAAAGTAGAGAAGGGCTCAAGCCGAGAAGATGAAAGGATCGAGTCCCAAAAAGGCTAGAAATCGAGGCGAAATGAAGTGTGTTAGAGGAGTTGACAGCCGATCAACTCCTGACTCCACCCGGTTGGTCCACGTAGACCAACCAGGAAAAACCTGGCTGAAAAAGATTAAAAAATCAATATTAAATAGAAAATGATTTTATTAATTTTAACTAATAAATCTAAATGTTTATTATTTTATAAAGTATTTTATTATAATTTTTATTTATTTTTTAGAGCTTTATACTTACAAGTTAATTTTTAGGGTTACATTATAAGTATATTTATCTATGGTTTTTTGTATCTTTTATTTTTATTTTGAATTTTGATTTTATTATTTTGCTTTATTATTTTATATATTTATACTTTATTTTTATATACATAAATATATTTTTATTATATTTTTCTAATATAATATATATACTTGATAAAATAGGTGTATTTATTTATTGGTATAGATATATGTCTTTTACCTATGTATTTTATATAAGTTTTTTATTTTAGTGTATTCTTTATTGCTTTATTCATGTTTTAATATGAACATATATTATAAATAATATTTATAAAATTATAAAAATATACAATTATAAAAATAAGAAATAATAAATAAAATGAATATTTTAATCGGGTAAACTATACAATAGGGATCTAAAACATAACTTTCAAACAGTAACTCCAAAAAATATGAAACTACCTTCATTAAATAGCTTATTAAAAGTTACATACAATTAAATTGATTTTGATTCATTTTAAGTTTTAATTTAGGAGATATGGGTATGGGAAGTTTGGATTTTGGGAAATTATTTAGAGTGTATCTTTTATTCGATATATTATTTTTGTGTAAAATAAATTTTGTATTTTTCTATATTGTATCTATAACTTTCATGTTCAAAGTTTCTTTATTTGAAGTATAAAAAGTAGAACATAAAATAGGTCCCCAAATGAATAAAGAATGAATAAATGAAAGGAAATTTTATTGTATTTTGGACCCTTATCTCTCCTTGCTTTATTCTTTGTCGACCTAGTCATCAAGATGCCTAGGTCTAGGGGTTTAGGATCATAAAATCTCTTCAATAATTTATTCTTTTTCTTTCCTTTTTTTTCTATAATTTTAGCATTAAAAATAATAATTTATATACTATTTACACCATAATGCATCAATGCTAAATTGTGCAAATTAAAGGTATTTACACGCATTTACTAGGGATTTTAAGGATAAAATGATAGAATAAAAGTGATGAAATAGATATTCATCACCCTCCTATACTTGTCTTTGCTAGTCCCTAGCAAACACTTATGCAATAAGTGCATAAAATAAAAACAAAGAAACGAAAAAGAAAGAAATTGGATTAAGTGTAATTATCAAACTTGTCTTCACAAAATCAAAGTTTGGAGCTTAAGTCAGACCTTTGGAATTTTAGTGCGGTAAGAACCTTATTGATAATCATATTTGAAATCCAATAGCCTTCGAGAATCCCAAAACTCTGTTCAAGTCTCCTTAATAGTCAAATCAGAATACTTCAACTCATACGCAATCCACTACGACCATGAATATGACTCATACAATGTAAGTGATGGTGGCTCTCCCCAACTGAAATGACAAAGAGACTAACTTCTCCAGTATGACAACCCAGTGATTCCCTAATCCAAAAACTCCTTCCTCGAGGAGCGGGGTATTCCCTTCTAAGTTCAAGTAACAACTAGCTCAAGAGGAGGGGGCAAAGAGAAGAATGGACGGTAGCCAGTGTAGCTACCTATCCTAGGATGCAAGACCAGTGTAGTCAAGTCATCCAGCTACAGGCTAACATGATTTGGCTTTGAAGCTCAAGCTTGCTTATTTGACTATGCAAATATATACACTCTGGCAGGCATTTTATTTTCAATCAGGCCTGTCCACTTTTTTGTAGTCTGTACTTTTTTTGAAATACTATATACAATAACATTTACATAAGGAGTTTTTCCTCTTGATCCAGTAGACTATCCCTCTTTTGAAGCATTATTTCACCCCACACTCATAAGTCTTTAGATATCCAAATCACTGGATGGGTTGGGATGCCTAGACGAGGACAAATGTTTCCACTTGTGCATGTCTCATACCGACAAATCCAATCCCCTCACCAGTCCAACTAAGTTGAGATATATGAAAGGTGCAGGTGTCCAAGTTAGATCATTATCAACAAGAGTTGTGCATGTGCTCCGAAATGCTCTACATAGGCAGTCAAGAATCCATTGAACCATGTCTCATGATCCTCAAAGAATTAAGTCAACTAGACCTAAAGTACCTCAATTCCAACTCCTATAAGTTCCCTTTTATTAGGTAAATTTAAGGTCCAACGAAGCTCCAATCTTCAGATTTTACTTAGACTTGTTCAATTATCAAACTCAATCCGAAAAATGCGAATGTTATGCAAATGCTATGAAATAAAGAAAATATTTTTGTGATGCAATTTTCAAAGATTTTGAACTTTTCATTGATTTTGAAAAAGATGACGCATATGCATTTTTGGTGTTTTCAAAAGATTTTGCAATTTTTTGGTGTTTTTAATTTTGCAAATGTTTTTTGTGATTTTTCAAAAGATTTTAGATAAAAAAAACTAAGTCCAAATATTTACATAGAGATGCATCTTCTATTTACAAGAGTTGGATTTTTAAGAATTTACAGGGGTAAGTGATCAGTTTCATATAAATGTATGTATGTATATATATATATATATATATATATAGAATTTTAGTATGATGTATATATTGCTCAAACTTATTTGAAAAGAATTTTTCAATTTGAAAAACTTATAGTCCAAAATAAATTTTACAAAGAATATTTACAAACTTTTACACACATTTGAAAATCATTTTGCAAGGTTTTTCAAATAGTATTTATAGATTTTTCAAAAAATTTTGCAATCATTTTCCAAACATTTGCAAATGAATTTTTCAAACATTTCTATTTCACACAAATAAAAGAAATTTTACAAACAAAATATTTTACAAAGGTTGACAATATTGAACAAAATGTTTTCCAAATAGTTTTCAAAAGGTTTTTCAAAAAAGTTTTTCTAACTATTTTTCAAACATTTTGCAAAAAATATTTTTGCCTGATTGATTCATCATTATATGCAAAAAGGATTTGAGTAATAATATGCATCTTTTTATTAAGTGTTTTAATGAATTAACTAGTATTTAGCCATAATTATTTTTTAAAAATACAAAAGTACGAGTTATGGATAAAGTATATACGGAGTATATATATACGACCCACTGATGACACGCCTGGCAACTCGGGTTAAGTATGCAAATAATCAAGGGTTTGTGACCCAAATCAACAAACATAATCAACGAGAAAAATATATAAAACCACTTTAAAAAATCAATCAATGAGAAGTAATGTAAGCGGTCTTCGCTATTTTTATTTATTTAGTATAGCAACCAGGGTCAAACACAAAGAGCACGATTGAAAAACTAATAGTCAAATTTCAAATAAAATAATTTTTTAGTGGTTTTTTTATTTTTCAATTAATTTTCAAATAAGGAACAATATGCATAAGGGAAGAAATATACACACGCCACTCGTTTTGCATTTTTCAAAATAGACAGAAATGCTCAGATATTGTAAAGAAAATATTTTTGGTTTTATAATTTTTAAAATGTTTTTGGTAATTTTTAAGTTTTTTTTTGATATTTTTTATGATTTTATAAAAATAAAATAGTGGAAAAATAATGAATAGTGCATAGCCTGGAGTAATTTGCAACTTAAAAATATTTTAAGTGCCCAAAGTTTCTGGAAATTATTTTATGCTAAACCATAGAAAATATCTACACATAGGAACTGAAATAAATATTTTTGGATTTTTCAATATTTTTTATGATTTTTATAAGATTTTAGATATTTTGCAATTTTTTCGGGTTTTGGAAATAATTAATGTGTGAAAATTGGTCCGAAAATAAAAGACTATAAAATACACCTAATATAAGTTTTTTTGGAATTTTTAGAGCAATAATCAAATTTTTATGAGTTTTCGAATTTCAGGCAGAGAAAATGACACTATTTTTGAATTTTTAAAATATCAAATAAAAATAAAATGCGATGAAATTTATATACAATGAAGAGCACCACAACAAGAGTCTAGACAAATTTTTATAAAATTTTTAAAGCATCAAAAATATTTATTTCAATGAATAGAAGCATTCAAAAGAAGTCTAGATAAACAAGACATAGATGTAATTAATTGAAGTTCTTGCATAAGAATATAATAATAAATAAATTACGAGGGAAAACGGTGCAAATTATCCACTGATTGCATGCGTCGCATGTGATGTTCCTTGAGGGGGGCTTCTTTGTAATTGCAATAAATGTCAGGGGTATATTTGTAAATTTTCAATATTTTATCCCCTCTTAGGGTTCTTCATTTCTTCCAAATGGGAGCAAAGGGTCGTCGCCTCTCCTGTCTCTTCTTCTTCGCGCGGGCTGATCTGGGTGCATAGGGGCAGTGGAGATGATGAGAATGGAGAGATGAAGGCTAGGAGGGTCGGATAAGAGAAACATAGTGAAGGAGATAGAAGGTGATTGCTAATGATCTAGGGAAGATGATCGTAACCAAATCACACCAATCATATATAAACACAATGCAAACCCACAATTCACCTACTCAACAAAATGTGAAGGCCGTAAAAATGCGGCCAATTATCTTGTCAATTTTTAGAGTTTAGGTGATAAATCAATCTATCAGAGTGATTAGAGCGAGTTGTTGGGAACCCGATGCTCCCATGAGACTGGCCCGAACCTTGCAACTAGTTTTTCCCATCCAGTATGGGTGCGGACCGTTTACCAACTACTCGATCTGCCCAATCCGCTAAGGAAGTCCCGGACCGATTACCAGCTACCTAATGAAATCCTCACTAGAGAACAACTAGATACAAGGCTAGTAGTCTGAAAGGAGTTCAGGTGTGGCTCTATCCTAGTGTACGGGTCACTCTCTCATTATAGATAAATCAAACAAGGAGGGGGTTGCTCTCCCAAAACAATGAAGTGAATCGGTTACGTTTTTATTTTAATGGTCAAGTTCAATTAGTAGTCCCGATTTTTAATTTATGATTTTCTCTTTTCTTTGGGTATTTTTAATGAAACGACTAATGGGATCTCTGATTTCCTTTGTTCCTATATCCACAAAATAGAGGTGGGAAACGGAAAAGCCAATGCACGAGAAAATATGGATGCAAATGCTAGAGATAGAGGTGCGTACCTGACTCCAGCGCTCTATATGTAATATGATAAGCACAGAAAAATTAAACTACTCTGTACGAATGCAATGCGAGAACCGTCCTAATAGAAACTTCTATTATCATGAAGCATAGATTTATTTGACTAATTCCAAGCGAGTTCTATAGGAACATATATTCTATTAGGGGCTTTGGACCTAATGCTACCTTGCTCAATAAAATAAAATCCCAAATCTAGGGGCTCAAGCACAGAAAAATCCGCGTGAAACAAATAAAAATAAAAGCGAGAAAATAAAACATGGTGAGGTCCCCGAAGTGCACTGGCACTTGGCGAAACATATCCCGAAATAGTTCAAGTGTCCAGTGAGTCCAAATTATTACAAATATTCACGCAAAATAATTCTCTAAATAAAACAAGTGTCTTCTGCTCCTCTTCCTGTGCCGGTCATTCCAAAGAATCCGAGTCGTATCCACAGCAGTTCCTCACAGAAAAAGTAAAACAAGAGATTATCAGAAAACAATTATAATAAATAGAGATAAAAATAAAATTAAACTGAAAAATGACTACAAAACCGTGCTCCCCGATAACGACATCATTATGATGACACACCTGGCAACTCGGGTTAAGTATGCAAATAATCAAGGGTCATTGTGACATGAATCATCAAGCATAATCAATGAGAAAAATATATAAAACCACATCAAAAAAATAAACCATTCAATGAAATCCAGAAAATGTGATATAAGCGGTCTTCGCTATTTTTATTTACTTGGTATAACGACCATGGTCGAACACAAGGAGCACGATTGAAAAATTAAGTAGTCAAATTCCAAAATAAAATATAATGAATTTTTGATGGTTTTTGATCTTTCATTTTTTTTAATTTTCAAATAAGGAACAATATGCACAAGGGAAGAAATATACATACCACACTATTTTTGTATTTTTCAAAATAATCAAAAATGCTCAAAAAAATTGCAAATAAAATATTTTTGGGTTTTAAAGGCTTTGAAATATTTTTTGGGAATTTTTGTAGAATTTTCAAATGTTTTTGTATTTTTCTAAAACTCGAATAGTGGCAAAAATGATAAACAGTGCACAACCTGGAGTAATTTGCAACTAAAAATTATTTAAATATCAATACTCATGGGAATTATTTTTATGCTAAAATATAGACAAATATCTACACACATGAACTTAAGTCGTTATTTTTGTTTTTTTCTATAATTTTTATGATTTTTATAAAATTTTGATATTTTACACATTTTTTGGGTTTTTATAAATAATTAATGCATGAAATTTGGAAATAAAATAAAAAATAATAAAATACACCTAATCTAATTTTTTGGAATTTTTACAGTAATATTCATTTTTTTATTTTTCAAATTTCAGGCAGAGAAAATGACATTGTTTTTGAATTTTTTAAAATAAATGCAATGAAATTATGTACAATGAAGAGCACCACAACAGGAGTCTACACAAATTTCTGTAAAATTTTCAGAGCAACAAAAACATTTATTTCAATGAATAGAAGCATGCAACAGAAGTCTAGATAAACATGACTTATATGTAATTAATTGAAGTTCTTGCATAAGAATATAACAATAAATAAATTACAAGGGAAAATGGTGCAAATTAACCAGTGAATGCATACATCGTACGTACTGCTCCTTGAGGGGGGCCTCTTTATAATTACAATAAATGCTAGAGGTATATTTGTAAATTTTCAATATTTTATCCCCCCATAGGGTTCTTCGTTCTCTTCAAAAGGGGAGAAAGGGGTCGTCTCTGGTGGGAGGTCTCCAAGAGGCATGACCGGGTGGCGGTGCTGCTGAGGGCTCTGCGCAGGCACGCGAGCGGTCAGGAGGTGGTCATACTGAGGCGTTGCTGGATGGGCGTGAAAACTCAAAAATCGCTGGTCTAATTCCTTCATATTCCTGCAAAGGAGGAAATAGATAAAAGTTTGGTCGTTGTATCGACCAGGTGAGTTCTACCAGAAAAGATTAAGGTAAATTATTACTGTAAATGAATCAGAGAAGAAATTTGCGGTTGTTGTATCGACCGAGTGGGTTTTGTCAGAAAAGATTAATTTTTAGTTAATCTTCTTTTTTTACTTATACTCCTAAACTTAAGTGTGTAGCGGTTAAGCACGGGAGTGTCGAACTCAGGGAGGCAAACTGTTGATAACTAGGGTTAAACTATAGACAAACTAAGGTTATTTGGTTTCTTAATTTTTATTTTATTTTTAGGGATTTTTCAGTATTTTTATTTAAATTTTAAGTAATTTTATATTTTTCGGTGAATTTTAGGTATTTTGTGATTTTTTTATTTATAAAATGTTTTGTAATTTTTAATTAATTTTAATTTTTGATGTTTTTATGTTTTTATGAAGTTTATTGTTTTTATGGATTTTTAAGAGGTTTTTAAGATTTTTAAGAACTTTGATTTATTATTAAGGTGAAAGACTATTTTTTATCGATAATTGTGATGTTTGTCTGATTTTTAAGATTGAAAATGGGTCGAAAATATTTTTATTTTATTTTTATTGGAAAGTATATGAAATTACCTTTGAAATGATATATTGTGCGTTTCTTAGAGATTTTTATTTATTTAGTTATATTTTTTACAAGTTTTTGTATATTTTATAATTTTTTTGTTAGTTTTATTATTTACTTTTTATCTTGTTATTGGGTTTATTATGTAAAATATGGTGAAATATGCTATAGCTAATTTTTATAGGATTTTTTGAGGTTTTTTTTTAATATTTTTTATGTGGTTTTAAATGAATTATTAATACTAAAAAATGTTTTTTTATTTTAAAATATGATTTTTACTATATATTGTAAAATACGATATTTATACGTATTTTTTATATTCTTATATTTTGTATGTTATTGAATAAGTTTTATAAAAATATAGAGGATGTATATGGTTTGTATGCAGATACAAGGGTATAGGAGTAATTAATACTGGGAATAAGGGTTTTGCGTGTAAATCGGAAAACTGAAGGGGATTTCGTGCAAATTTTCAAGTAAGCTTTTGTGATCCTCGTGATCTCCTCATGTATTGGACTTTTTCGTAATTGCTGAAACCTCCTAGGTCTGATCTGCAATTGCGCCAAAATATCCCCCGCACATGCGCAGGTCACGTGAGCGTTAAGAGGGGTGGGGCGACATGTGAATCTGGTCCCGACACGTGGCTGGTCGAAGGCCCTTGGATCGGATTTGATCCAATGGGCAACTACGTAATCTGGGAACACCCCGTTGCTCTTCCCCTTTCAAAGTGCATGCAAAAGATACTCAGGAAATGCGATGCTCGGATGCTGCAAAGTTGTTGCAGATCCCAGATCCAAATATTGCAAGGTGGTGCGGAGAAGGAATTGAACACCGGTGAGTAAGTCGATAACGGCGTTGCGTGGTCTCAACTGTAGTTCGATGATGCGGCCATGGATTTCAACGGTGATGGAGGTTGCGATGGTGCTGCTATTTTCATTGCAGAGGCGGCAGTTTAAGGGCGCGCTCCAGATCTGAGGAGATAATCGTTGCTTAGATTGTTATTCATTCGGCTTGAGATATTCAATTGAATTAGAAAAGCTACTCGGCGATTTAAGTCTCCAAATGCCTTGTGTTTGTGGCTGAGATTAAATCCGAAGGTTCCCGGATATCGAATGAAGGGTATGTCCCTCTCTCGGTGCCCTTAACGTGAAATGGATATTCAATCTCGGAATTGGTTTGAGGCTGGGAATTTTCACGAGTAATTGGTGAATGTTTGGGCGCGAATTCAATTTCCGGCAGCGATGACTCCAAAACGTGTGTCTATACTCCAATTAGTAGATCTGTAGGTGCGTCGAAGTCGATCGTCCTCAACAATTTGATTCCAAATACCGTTGCAGCTGTGATGAACTTTTCGCTCCTCTGTAATGACCTGCAGGGAGTCCATATGACTCGAGCTCAAAGGCTCGGTCTAAATGCATATAGAAGATGTGAGATGGGAGGAGCTTAGGATGGTGGAGAGTCAGCTCCTAACTCTGCCACCGTCCGTGGTCGGAGAGATTCAAATAATGGGGATACAGAACGAGGAACGAAGAGGTTCAGACGTGAATATGGAAGGAAGTGGATGCGGTTTCGAATTTACGAGAAATGGTGAGAAGTAACAGAGAAAACTTGAGAGATAAGGATGAATATCTGGAAAAGGAGATGCGAACGGGGTAGAAGACGTATGTTTACGGGAGACACGCCCCTGGATGTAGAACTCGGCAAAGCTCCACCGGATTATGGCCTCAACCCACAGGGACGAGGAGGCTGCGTGCGGTGGAGCGAAGCTAGACACCGGCAGTGATCGCGTCGCTCCTCCTCGCAACTTCGCTCGACTTCGGAGAAACGGAGGCCTTGTTACTGCTCTCTCTCCCTCTCGCTGGAGCTGTGGAGTGGAAGATGAATAATGGCAGATGCGAGCTCGGAGGGGATGGATGTCCTATTTATAGAAGAGGGGAGATGGCGTCACCGGCGGGGATGACCGGAACGAGGAGGTTGGGATAACGGCCGGCCGTTAGTCGTTGGCGGAGGAGAAGGGGGAAGAAGAGGGGCGACGATGTCGGGTGTGGAAGAAGAAAGTGATGGGATGGGAAAGAATTGGGAAAGTAGGTGAGAGAAAGGAGAAGAGAGAGAGAGAAAAGAGAGGGAAAAAATAAATGTAATTAAATAATTACTAATAGAATTAATTAAATAATAATTTCGAAAATAATAAATAAATAAATATAATTAATAACTTATGTAAATAGTCAATTAAGTAATTAAGTAATTAATAGTAATAAATAAATAAATATATAATTTAATTAATTAGTTAAATAATTAAATAAGTAAGTGAAATATTAACTACAAAAATAAAAAAATAAAGTATTAATGTATCAAATAATAATATAAGTTACGGTTTATTGTACAATATACCAATACAGATCTGAAAACCGCGTTTTTCGCATTAACTCCGATTTTAGTGAAACTTGTGTCATTTTGTATTAGAAAATATAAATTTTGGGATCGAGTTTGCTTAAGTCGGAGTTCATACGGCCGAGTTATGACGTCTAGAAGAAAAAAGTAGCGTCTTCGGGCCTCCAGATTTTATTGGTATTTTGACTTAATTATATTTTTATATTTTTATATACAATTTTAGATGATTTTAGAAAAAAGAATTAAGTTAATCGGGTTTACGATTATTTAATTAAAAACTCGGGAAGTTTCTACATATAGTACATATATACAATGGGTCCAAAAAGCTGAGACTCACTGGTTTTATTCGACTATTTTTCTAATATTTTTAGTAAATAGTATTATGTAAAAATGGATTTTGAAAGTGAGTTTGGTCAATTTGAAATTTTTTATAAATAGATATGAACCTATAAAATCGGTTATTGCTGCTTTTACGGATCATTACGGTTATTTTTTTTATATCAAAATATTTTACTAATATTTTTAAAATAATATATATTTTTATAAACAATTTTTACAAAGGGAGTGTTTTGTTTTGAGGTGATTTTGATGATAAATAAAATAGGTGAAATATTTACATGGTGAAAAATGGGTAATTTATATTTTTGATCTTTATTTTCTTGAGATTTTCTATAAATTAGGATCCTTATCTCCCTCTACTTATTTCTTTTATCGACCCGGTCAATATTGACCTGGTCTCGAGGTTAGGATTAGTCTGTATATCTTTTATATACATCCTTCTTTTCTTTTCTTTTTCTTTTTATATTTACTTTTTTATTTTGATAAAATAAGTGTTATATATATACTATTAATATTTGTAGTTAGAATGATAAGTAATTGTAATCAATGGATATTTACGTGTATTTTAACAAGGATTTTAGCTAAAATAAAAGAATAAAGGTGATGAATCATGGATTCATCATTCCCCTATACTTTATCTTTGCTAGTCCCTTAGCAAACACTTATTCTATAAATAAGTGCAAGCAAAAAGAAAAAGAAAAAGGAAAATAAAAGAGCTTAGAACATAATTGTTTCTTTAAACTGAATATCACTTCACCCAAAATCTGGAGCCTGGATTCAGACCTTTGGATTAATGATGTGTCGGAACTTTATTAGATTTAGGATTTAAGCCTCGACAGCCCTCAAGTTCCACAAATCCTTATCCATATCCACCTTAACAGCCAGCTCAGATCCACCTATTCATCACGTAAACTTTTCATCTTTGAAAGTAATTTGTACTGTATGTGAAAGGTTTTAGCTCCTCCCGCTCTAGAAAAGCGAAGATACCGCCCATCTAGTTACACACTCCCATTGGGTCTTGGTCCAGCAACTCAATCGTCGAGGAGGGAGGTATTTCCTTCTGAGGTCAGGTCATGTTGTGTCCACAATCGAATGTAGAAAGAAGATGAGGAATTAGAAAAGAACTGGAGTGTGATCGGTGTAATCACATCTCCTGTGAAGTATGGCTAGTTTAGCCAAGTCTCCACGAAGACATGCAGATTTTTCTGAAGCCCGGAGCATTATGGTCATTTTGGAATTTGGTGTATTCGGCTTCTTTTTGGTAGAGACAATTGTTGCACTGCATAGGTCTTTTATGCCCCGACAGATATAAAATCTTTTTTTCCGCCCATGTTTTGAGGTCTTGGAATAAATTATACCAGCAGATCCTTTCCTCATCCGAAGCTTTATTTCAACCCCAATCTCTCACGTCTTGAGACATCATCACCGCCAGACAAGGATGGAAATGCACCACCGAAATGGATTGTCCTTCACACCCCATGCAAGTCGAGGTAAGTGCAGAGTGCGTGAGCTCAAAATTGGTTCAAATGGCGAAGAGTTAAACGGATGACGCCAGGTGTCCTACTTAGGCACTTTCGAGTTGAATTTCGAACATGGTCTCATGGAACCCAAAGAATTAAGTCTAAAAGACCTGAAGAGTCTCATTTCCCGTTTCTAATAAAGTCCCTTTATAATTAAGTGGATTAAGGCCTAAACCAAGCTCTATCTCTCGGACTTAGATCCATTCGATTTAAGAATCAAACTTGTTCTGCAAAATACGAATAAATGCAGCAATTTTTTTATGAGGTGAAATTTTCGACTTAAGTGTTTTAAATGAATTTTAAAGAATTTTGCAAATTTTTATTGACTTTTAAACTTTTCAATTTTAGGGGTCTTTTTGAAAAAGTTAATGGATTAATTCAATTTACACAAATTTTACATGGATTTTTTTTGTATTTTTACAAAGGATTTTATACACATTTTATATACAGAATTATATGGCTTTTATATAAGATTTTTATAAGGATTTTATTTTTCAAAATTTTAAGGATTTTATCAACAAATTTTACAACATTTTTATATACAATTTTTAAAGCCAAATTTTTTATAAGACATTTTTACAGTTTTCTTGCAGCTTTTAAAAATCCAAAATATACACCCATACTTTTAAGAAGCCTTATTATTAAAAAAAATAAAGTATGAGTTATGGCTTCTAAAGTATATATAGCATATATATACGCCACCCCTCTATACTTAGCATGAACTATGTCCTCATAGTAACCAAAGAAGCGGCAAAGGAATACATAACTCGGGCTAAATATAGATCGGTGAAAAGAATCTATACTACAACGATTCAAAAGAATAACGAATAAAATAATAGAAGTCGATACTTAAGATCAAGCAATCCTAATGATAGCAGACTCAAAACTGAAAATGATTGAGGTCAAGAGAATGTACAAAACTCAACAGCTCGGCTTGTACCCCTTATACTTAGGGTAAAATATCCCTAAGCATAGAGTCAAAGATCAAAAGATGAGGGACGAGCGAAGGAGCTGACGAGACAAAAACCGAAAACGATCAAAATGGGAAATGAACGAGATCACCCCCCCCATACTTAGAGTAAAGCAAACCCTATGTATAAGCAACAATAGGGGTGATCGAACTGGATGAGAAGAACAACACGGTGTCTACACCCCCTATACTTAGGATAAAGCACATCCTAAGTATATCAAAATCTATATCATCCTAAGGGTGTAAGACAAACAAAAAGAAAAAAGAATAAAATCAAGAGTATATATAAGAGATCTTTGAAAATCAGGTATGAGATGCATAATGTAAGAATGAAGAGCACATCTCATACAAAATGTATCGGGGCAACTTCAACGGTCGGCAGTTCATGATCAAGAAAGAGTTTCGACCGTGGACCGTTGACTCGAAAGGTGGATTCAGATGACAACTCAGATATATCGATGCTACCGTTGTCGTCACCTTTCTGACAATGTACGTGCCTTTCCATTTACTCTGAAGTTTCCCTGGAAATAATCTCAATCTCGCATCGAATAGCCATACCTTCTGATCAGGCTCAAACTGCTTGTGGCTAATGTGAGCATCATGCCACTCTTTCATCCGCTGCTTATAATGCAGACTACTCGTGAAAGATTGGTCTCTCAATTCTTCCAGGGCTGCCAATTCAGTATGTCTTTGATCTCCCGCATCGTCTAGTCCAAAGATCACTTCTTTCACCGCCCAAAAAGATTTGTGCTTGATTTCCACAGGTAAGTGGCATGGCTTACCATAAACGAGTTGAAAGGGAGATGTACCGAATGGAGTTTTGAATGATATTCTATAGGCCCAAAGAACTGAGTCCAAAAGTTGTGACCAATCCTTTCGATCTAGGCGAACAACCTTCTTCAAGATCGTCTTAACCTCCCTATTCGAAACTTCGGCTAGACCATTCGTCTGAGGATGGTACGGAGTAGCAACCCGATGATCTATGACGAACTCGTTAGCAAGATCCCTTACCTTGTCGTTGATGAAATGTCTACCCCCGTATGAGATCAGAACTCAAGGAACCCTGAACTGCGTAATGATATGCTTTCTCAGGAACTTGCAAACTGTGTTCGCATCTGCGGCTCGGGTAGGAATAGCCTCTACCCAACGACTCACATAATCCACAGCTAAAAAGATATACTCAAACCCCTGACTTTTAGGAAATAGGCCCATAAAGTCGATACCCCTTGCATCAAACACTTCATAGAAGTGAATCGGCTGCATCGACATCATGTCTCTATGTCCACAAGTATCCATCTTCTAGTAGTCAGTACATCTCTTTACGAATGCATGAGCATACGCAACGAGCGTAGGCCACCAAAGGCCGAATTGGAGCACCTTTTGTGTTTTCCTCTTCCCTGAATGGGGTCTTCCAACTTCTAATGTATGCCAAATCATGAGGACACTCTGGTATTCCTCCTGAGGAATACACCGATGCCAAACAGAATCCGTTCCTCTATGATAAAGGACCGGATCCTCCCAATGGTAAGACTTGGCTTTCACGAGGAAAGTCTCAAGTCTCTGTCTGGACCAACCTTGCAGGAAGTTCTTAGCAACAAGAAAGTTCATAATGTCGGCATACCATGGCAGCAAGACGACTACAAGAATCACCTCGTCGGGGAAGGTCTTGGTGATGGGTGCATCAAACTCAGAAGTCTCAGGGAGTTCTAGTCGGGAGAGGCTTCGAATCTTTCTTATCCATTAAGTATCGGATGGCGGTGTTATCAGTGAAAATAGTGACTTTAGATCCTAAGATGTGGGACCTAAATTTGTCTAAGGCAAATACTACGGCTAGCATCTCTTTCGCTGTAACCATGTAATTCTGCTGTGCGGAATCCAAAGTCTTGCTAGCGTAGTATATGGCATAAGGCAGGCCATCCCTCCTCTGTCCCAACATAGCCCCAACGATTAAATCGGATGCTCCATCGTGATCTCGAATGGGAGAGACCAATCGGGTGGCTGTATGACAGGAGCCTCTACAACCATGTTCTTGAGAGTTTCAAAAGCCGAAAAGATACTTATCATCAATGATAACTCGGTGTCTTTCGCCAGAAGATCAGACAACGGTCGGGCAATTTTGCTGAAGTCTCGTATAAAACATCGGTAAAAACTGACATGCCTGAGGAAAGACCGTAGCTGTTTCAGATTAGACGATGGATTGAGTTTTTTTATGATATCCACCTTGGCTGAGTCCACCTCCATGCCCCAGTTGGAGATGATGTGACCAAGGACCGTCCCCTGAGTCATCATGAAATGACTCTTCTCCCAAGAAAGCACGAGGTTAACCTCCGTGTACCTCCAAAGCACGCGGTCTAGGCTAGAAAGGTAAGAATCAAAATCATCATCGTAGACCGAAAAATCATCCATGAAGACCTCCAGGATATCTCCCACCATGTACGCAAAAATTGAAAGCATGCACCTCTGGAATGTAGCCGGAGCACTACATACGTTTGAAAGCATGCGTTCCGAACGAACATGTGAATATAGTCTTTTCTTGGTCTTCTAGAGCAATGGCCACTTGATTGTATCCCGATTCCCCATCAAGAAAGCAATAATGTCTCTTCTCGGCTAACCGTTCGATGATCTGATCAATTTACGGTAGCGAGAAGTGATCCTTCTTGGTGGCCTGATTCATACGTCTATAGTCCATATAGACACGCTAAGAAGTCGATACTCGGGTAGCGATCTCCTCTCCGTTCTCATTAATCACTGTAGTGATACCCGTCTTCTTGGGTACCACATGCAAAGGACTAATCCATTTCGAGTCGGAGATGTGATAGATAAAATCGGCGCTCCACCACTTGGAGATTTCCTTCATAACCACCTCTCGAAGATTCGGGTTCAGCCTGCGCTAAAACTCACGAGATGACTTGGCGTCATCCTCGAGAAAGATGTGGTGGGAGCATAGAGCCGGACTAATCCCATTGAGATTGTCTACTGACCACCCGATCGCCTTGCGGTTCTTCTCAAGAATCGCCATCAGACGGGATTCTTGATCTTTAGTCAGATTGGAAGAGATGATGACCGGAAACATTTTGGATTCACCCGCAAGGAATTGGTACTTCATGCTTTGAGGTAACGGTTTAAGCTCAGGGGGAGAGAGAACAGGAAGAGCGGGTTTGACTAGAGCCTGGGTGTAGGCAGCTAGATCGATGTGCGTGAGCTCTGCCTGCTCTGACTTAGAAAGATCTGGAGATTGTTGGATGTTCTGATTAGATTCGGTCTCCAGGCTGGTTGTAGGCTCTGAATATGGAGTCTGAAGTGATAGGAATTCTGAGAAGCACTACCAATCAACATCTTCGGAA
Source organism: Ottelia alismoides (assembly GCA_037367405.1). Taxonomy (NCBI): domain Eukaryota; kingdom Viridiplantae; phylum Streptophyta; class Magnoliopsida; order Alismatales; family Hydrocharitaceae; genus Ottelia; species Ottelia alismoides. The sequence continues at coordinate 48,479 of JAZKJV010011158.1, read as the reverse complement.
TCTGAATGATCTGCGGGTGACGGACAGTTCTGATGGTTCACTTCGGACTCGGAGGGATAAAGAAGGTATGAATGATCTGAAAAGTTCTCAGAATCATCTCCATCTTCGGCTCTAGGATTGTGCTCTCCAATCTCTCATCCTCTAATATCTGAATCTCGGCTTCGACTGAAGGTGGAATAAAAGATTGGGTGCTAGGTTTGGCTCAAATGGCTTCATCATCGGTTTGTACGAAGTCACAATCCTGATGACTGTCGGGCTCATCATCAGATGCTCGCTCTGATTCAGTTTTTCTTGAATTTTGGTCTTGCATCATCTCTATATGTATACTTTCATCCTGGATGCGAAAGTACACCTTCCCTGTACCATAGTCGGAAACATCCTTTGCTGTCACCAGAAAAGGTCGTCCTAGTATGATCAGGGTATCGATCACATATTCAGGGACCGCCATGTCCAACACGACGAAGTCCACGGGGAATTGCAAACCCTGAATGGTGATGATAACGTCTTCGATTAAACCTTTAGACCTCTTGATTGATCTATCAGTAAACTACAAAACCGTTCGGCTTGGTCGAAGAGGCCCCAACTCGAACTTGTCGAGTAGAGAAGATTGAAGGAGATTAACTGAAGATCCGTTATCTAATAGAGTATGATCAAAAGTCTGATTAAGGATCTCGCATCTGACATACGGTACTCCTGAATCTGATCTTTTGGTTGGGAGTCGATTCTGAATAGCATGACATGTTTCCTTGGTCAGCACATGGATCTCAGAACAGTGATTGCGCTGCCTCTTCTTTCTGCAGATTGTGGTTCGTTCTTTTAAGCCTTTTTGCAAAAGAGGGATGTGTGCCAAGGCTTTCGAAAGAGTGAGTTGGATCATGAACTTACCAAGCATCTCTTTCTTCAGATCATTCATTTGGATCTTTTTGGCATTTTATTTTTTAACGCCTTTTCCTAAGCAGAGTATTTTGGGAAAAGGAATCTGTACATCCTCCGGGTGAGTCTATACAATCGAAGGATCATAAGAAGAAGAAGAAGAAGAAGGAAAGGTTTTTGAAAAACTAGGTCCTGATTTCTTCAAATCATCAGAAAGAGACAGATCTTGAGCAACAATATTTTTATTTCCTTTTTGAATTCTTCTGTTTTGTACATTTTTTCTGATTTTCTATCATCATCCCTATTTACAAAAAAGGTAATGTAGCTACATCGACGTTCGGCTCTAGCTGCTCTTTAGCCTGGGTGGCTTCAGCACCACCATCTCCATTGTCAAAGGGCATGGTTTCAACATCGCCATCAGTGTCTTCTACAGGCTCGCTTATGTTATCAAGAATATCCTCCTCGAGCCTAGAAGAGTCTTCGCCTACTGGAATCCTACCGCTCCTAAGAGAAATGAAATCAACAACATCATAGAAAAGATAATCGTTTGGAAATACCTGTGGCTAGAGGGTGGGCTCAGTCAAATCTACCTACTCTGATTTCCTCTTCAGATTATTCGGGTTGGGCTCTATCTGGGCAGGTAAAGCTGACTTCCCTTTGACCAAGTCGACGACATGGGTTTTGAACTCATCCATTTCTCGCCTAAAAGTAGCATGTTGATCAGTGACTAGGTTAGCGAGATATTCTAAGGATGGGTTGTCATGGAATGGTCCATTAGACCCAGATGAGTTGCCTCGATGGTACTGAGGTTGCGGCTGAGCTGGCTGCTGTGGAGAGTACTATTGCTGATATTTATTCTAGTAAGCGCTCTGCCTCCACTGAGGTTGCTGGTACGGACGAAGAACTGCATGCTGCTGCTGCTCTCTGGTCTGCCCCATCGGTGCCTGCGGCGGCTATTGGGAAGAGGCACCTCCTGTCGATCAACGAAAACCAGGGTGATCACGACGGATCCCTGGTTGCTGCGGTCGATTATACCAAATCCCATTGACCTCAGTCAATGGCTCAGTCATCTCAGAATATGCTGGGGGCATGGATGTCAAAGGCTGATCGCTCTGATACACCATCATCCAAGTATCAGATGATGGTGTATGTTGTAGTTGTGGGTACGCCGAGTGCTGATGAGATGGCTCAAAATGCACATGGTAGATGTGCTGTACTAGAGGCCTCGGAAGTATGCCTCGATCTCGGCTACCAAAGTCAGCTTGTGATCTAAAAAACCTACTCGAATCAGCTTATAATTCTTGAAGGCACATAATCAGTTTCTTCAGATTACTCAGGCATCTCTCAAGATCGTCAATCTTATCGAGCTTGTCTACATTCTGGCACTTCTTCTCTATGATTTCCATTCGATCCAGCTTGTGACAGATAATCCCCATATCAGCTGATGGAGATTCGAGAGGAATCGAAACATCAGAAAATGGATTCCCTTCTATCTGTGCCACTCGAGAATGATGGTGACATGTGGGTGGCTTTGTCTGATTGTATACTCGAGTCTGGGACATCGTGGTGTAGTTCTCTACCATTTTCTCATAAATGGCCCAGACTCAATCCTCGTGCATCGAAAAATATGATTTACCACATGCGTCATTCACCAGTTCCTATAATTCTGGTGTCAGCCCACTGAAGAAACTCTGTACAGGAGTTGGCTTCGAAAGCTCATGGTGGGGATATTGATCAATGAGCTCTCTGAATCGGTCCCATGCTTCAGAACTGTTCGTTCCCGATCATGGTGAAGTTGCTAATCATGGCTCGAGCAGCATTAGTTCGACCGAGAGGGTAATACTTTTTCAGATATGCGGTTCTAAGCTCCTCCTACGTCGAAACGTACCTCCCTAAATGTTTTATCCAGTAGGTTGCTCGATTAACAAGGGAGAATGGAAACACGATCAATTTGATCGTGTCCTCGTTCACGTGCACATCATGCACCGTACCGCAGATAAGCTCGAATTCCTGAAGGTGCAAGTGCAACTCCTCAGTAGGTGGCCCATGAAACTTGGGCAGCAGCTGGATCATCTGAGGCCGGAACTCAAAATTCCCGTGAATGACAGGGAGACGGATCTACTAGTGAGTTGTAGTAGCTCCAGGGTTGTAGAGCTGCTGCATCGTGCGGTTCTGATCGCGTGGCAGTCTTTCTCCTCCATCTTGCAGCTCCTGATCCTCAGGTCCTAGTTGATCAGCTCTGGGATTCCCAGCTTCGTGATTATTTCGTTGAGCTCTCAGCTGAGTCAGCTCAGCTCTGACGTCATTCATGAGTCTACCTTTCTCCTTGATCTGATTCTGCATTGTCTCTAGGGAAGCAAGTAGACCATTGTTGATTGCGGCTTGATCGATGACTATGGATGTGCTCTATGGTCCCTTGCCAGCCATGTCTTATAGAAAGGAGAAAGAGTCTAAGTCAGGCTCTGTCAGATCAATGTGTAACTGCGGTTGATTTTCTGGAGGTGATGACACTAAAGAAGGAGAAGGAGAAGAAAATGACAATGGGCTTCCAAGGTTAGCGTCACGTCTGGAAGTAGAAGCTCATTTTTATTTAGGTTTGGGATGAGAGTCATCCCAAACCGATCTAGATGAATGAGTAAGTTTGCAAGAAAGTGGGTCGGTCAGAGTCGATCGGAGTGATTACCTTCCCATAATCTTGAAAGATTTTGGTTGATCAGATCTCGAAGATTAGACTCACACGCAAACAAACAGAAGGCAATACCCCGAGTTCACCAATGCAACCCTGGTGATGACCGTAAAAGTTCGGTCGTTTATCTTTTCGGTTTTACGGTTGTTTGGCAAACAATCTTCTCACGGATTAGCGATATAAGATAGGTGCCCAAGACTTCGCCGTCGTACTGTCCTGAGTTCTCACCAGAAATCAGCTAGTCTTAGCCAGTATGGGAGTAAGTACGGACCATTTCCGGCTACCCGTATTACTTGAGGATGGAGCCTTATTCTGTGTCCTCTAAACCTCCCACTCTGCTATGTGAACTCGGACCATTTCCGGCTACCCGAGATCACCCACTGAAGATAATGTGAGTAAAAGTGTGAACTAAGTAGTACTTTGATAGAAGCCCATACTCTAGCTCTACCTTATGTATCGTCTCTCACTCACTGAATCTGGAGATGGTACCTGCAATGCTAGTTTGGGGGTTTCTCTCCCCAAGACAAGTGAGTCCTTACGTTTATTTTAACGTCCGATAAAATTATCAATCCATGTTTTAATTTTTGATTTTCACTTTTTTGGATATTTTCAGAGAAGAGATCGTCTAACGTATTTTTGGTTTTTGGGATTAGTCCTAGATACAATCAGATATGTGTCGCAACCTAAGCAAGCATATAATCTACGGTTATGCAGAGAAGGGAAAAACTGTAAGAGTCCTAACAAACACCTATCTCAGAAAACCACGGAAAACCGTCGAGAAAACGTGAACGAGAAAGCCACGGTGGGTGCCCTGCTGATGATTACATTATATATAGTTATAACATGCTTAAATTATGTGAAATACAATATGAATCTTTGATGTGTAAACTCCAAATTCACACAATTTGCATCCTACACACATAACAGATAAAATCATCATAAGATTAACAAATCTCTATGGACATCTAAAAGATCATTTTTTTATTGAGATCAAGTATCAAATTTATTGTTATCAAGATAAAATGAAGAATTATTGGGAATACTTAAATAACAACATCCAACATATTTTCACTTTACATTTTTGTTGGAAAGAAATGGAGGAGGGTGAGAGTGAAAAATCCCCACTCTTTAAATGTCATGCATTCTTATAGACCATTCATTCTCTCTCTCTCCCATTTTCCATAAAGAATTCAGCCATGATAAATCTCTCTCTCCCCATACAGCTCCCCATACATGCATGCATTTATTGGTCTTATCTTATATGCATGTGAACCATTTATCTCTCCCATTCCCCAATGAAAAGATTCATCCTTACCCAAGCAACTCCCCATACATGCATGCATTTATTGATCTTGTATTATATGCATGTGACTTCTCAATTCATTTTTGAAGAGCCGCACATTGCATGTATAAAATGAGGTCCCCTTTGAGCACGTACACCTCCCCTCACGCACCCACTCACTTCTCTCTGCCTTCTCTCTCTCGCACTCTATCTCAGGCCTCTCTCTCCCCTTTCCCTCTCTCTTGTTCTCAATCTCCCTATATATCTCGTTTCTCATGCAGATGGAAGCAAAAGATGCCGCAACCCTCTCCCTTGCACTCGTGAAGAAGTAGACAACATCATCCCCTCTCCTGCTGCTTTCATTTTTGCCTTCAACCAACAAGTCGCTGTGTGCGACTCGTCTTCCTCGGCTTGCTGCACCACTGTCCAGCGCGCTCTCCTCCTTGCGCGCACCCTCGAGAACGCCCGTGGACCTTCAGCCACTGTCCAGTGTGTCCTCCTCTTATGCACACAACTGTTGTGCGCGACCTCATCTTCGCCGACACACAACCGCACACTCCCATCTCCACCATCATCATCGTCTTCACTCCGGAATCAAATAGAGAAGTATTCCTTTCCCATCTTATTTGTTGCTTGTATTTTTTCTACCTTAGTTAATTTGTTTAAGTTTAATTTGCAAGAACAACTTTTATTGTGTAAGCTATTGTCAACTCTATATATGCAATGCAAGTTTTATATTTCATCATTCTCTCTTGAAAGCTTCCAAGTAAATCTCATCTTCCCATATTAAATTGCAAATCAACCCCCACTTCCTTACTTAGTTGCACTCATACCATCATTTGCTTACTCTAAGTTCTAAGAAGTGTTTTCACCGTAGATCGTATTATGTTATAAATTTTCTTTCATCACAATAGATTTAAAATTTGAATCAAGTTTTAAAGAAGAACAAAAAGAGCGAGTTTGCTTAATCCCTGTGGATACGAACCTCTACTTGCACTATACAACTTATATTTTTTCCAACATGATTGTAGTTGTAATCTTATTTATTTGATTACGGTTTTTTTCGTGGAACAACAACGACGGGGTAAAACCAACTTTTTAAACCGCGAAAAATCACTCAACATTTTGGCGCTGTTGCTGGGGACTAGGCAACTTTCGCAATTTTCTTCTTCTTCTTCATTTCTACTCATTTTCAGTTGTCTAATCCGTGTATTTTTTTTTGTTTTGCAGGTACTTAGGCTTCAAAAAGAAAAAAATACTTGTTTTTTTCATACATTTTATTTTAATAAACTTGTAATTTGGTAAAAAAAATTGTAATCTTAATTTCCTCCTCCTTTCTCGGAAAAGCTCGCCATCAGTAGGACAAAATATTATGGATTAGCGCCAGAAGTGCATGCAATGTGAGTCCCTCTTTCTCTTAGGCATCTTAGGTGTTTACATTTCTTGCATTTATTTGCGCATCGAATTAAACCGACAAAAAATTAAAAAAGAATTCTTGATTGCATCATCTCTGTGGTCTTCTTCCTCTGATAATCTAATTCAAAGACCACCAAATCATGTAATGATCATTTAAAAAGATAAGCTTGAAAGGCCACCGCAGTGGCTCGGGTAGAAAGCGGAAAAATTCTGAATGCTTGTTTGATGCACGTATATGACACAAAAATCACGAGCACATAGAACCCTTGGATAGAGACAAAAATCCCTGGTGCTACATGGGATTGCAGAGAGAAATCGTAACTCCTCGACGTGTTGGGCACAGGTTCTTGTGGGAAAAAGCATATCCTCGATCTGAGTACCACACCCTGGATCTCCCAACCGGATTAGGACATCGATTTCTCACAATCTTCCACACCCACCTCATCCTTAAGGACTCTAATTTCTCTGAAAACATTTTGTTGAATCACTAAATTAAAATCGAAAAGATAACCGCTTCCGCGGTAATTTTTGTGTGAGTTGGTGAAACAACAAATTGTCTGGTGTATTGTGCTGTGTATGCTAGGTCGTAGGTCTTTGAAAAATCTAGTGCAACCACTATTAGAGTACGACCCGATTTATAGAAGAAAATCCAACCCATCTCCTTCAACTGAGGAACCTGAGAACTCATCCGACCTAGGAGACATGGGAGAAGAAAAACCAAACCCTATGGATCTCAACCTGCATCAATCGCAGCTGCTGAGAGAAGAAAATGCCACAATCCGCCACACCATAGCACCTCTCATTCGACCACTGCCCATAAGCACACATTATAATGCGGCTGCAGACGACTTAGTTCATTGGGTCCAGATCCCGCCTGAAGTAGGGGACTTCGAAATAAAGCCCGCATCACTCTCTTTAATCCCAAAATACTATGGAAATGACTCTGAAGATCCCTTCCTCCACATCCAAGATTTCCGATCTGCTTGTGACACCATGAGTATCCCTGGGGTAGAAAAAGAATACATCTACATGAAAGCCTTCACCCACTCACTCAATGACAAAGCACTCCAATGGCTCCGAAATTATGGAACCCCACTTACCTCTTGGGTCTCCTTAATAGAGGCATTCATAAAAAAATACTTCCCAATAGGAAAGACAAATGCCCTGAGACAAGCCATATCATCATTCACTCAGAAAAACAGAGAGCTCATTCATGAAGCCTGGGAACGGTTTAAGGAACTTCAAAGAAAATGCCCTCATCATGCCATCTCCAAATGGAAGTTAGTTCAGATATTTTATGAGGGCATAGATACATCATTTAAGAGAGTGATTGATGACTCCTGCGATAGAAACTACATCAGCCGTGATGAGCATTTCGTTTGGAATTTGTTTGAAAATATGGTTGACAATTTGGTCAATAGTTCCTTAATTGAACAATACAGTTGGAACACAAGGACAGTCAAAATCATTGACCATGAGAGATTTAGCAATGAGAATCATGACAAATGGGAAACCCTCTCAAAACAAATGAACCTCATGACTCAAGCCATAGAAAAATTGGCCATAAATAATCCCACCAGCCATGAAGTTGACCACACCACCCATAATCAAGACATAAATCCTGAGACTGTGAACTGGGTACAGAGAAATCAAGGAGGAGCATATTCAAATAACCACAACACATGTAGAAAACAATTAATTTATGGGTGGAATGGATATAACAACTATCATTTTCAAAATCACACCCAACCCAGACAACCGATAGCACCGCCCATAACTCAACCCTCCGCCACTACGGTTAACTTCGATGCCTTGGCTCAAGCAATACAACAACTGGCTATAGCACAGCAACATACCACTGAAGCTCAACAAAAAGCCAACTCTGAGAATGCCAGACACCTTGCCGAGATCAGATCATATATCCCAGCCTTGTCACCTCAACCTCTACCCAATCCCAATACAAACAAGGCTAGTTCATCTAGAGTACTTCAAACTCCACCACCCGCCGGACCTTTCACCTCACCACCTGGTTTCCAAAACCAGAGTCAAGGATTTTTTATGTCTTTTAGGATAAATCAAGGGAACCCACAACAATCACCTAGAAATCATGTAAATTTCAAAACTCCATCCCGACCAAACAAATCTGCTAATGCAGTCACTCTGAGAAATGGGAAAACTACTTCTGCCTTCAACAGACCACTAGAGGATCAAATTGAAATTGCGGAAGAGATTAATGATGAAGAGATGCTAACTGAGACAACCATGCCCCCTCCTACCTCCCCGACCATAACCATCGCCTTTCCCGGAGCTCTGCATCGAAGAAAACCTCGATCATCCACCATCGATCCAGAGTTAGAAAAACTGTTCTCAGACATTGTCATTGAAATCCCGCTCTTAAAAGCCCTCGAACAAGTCCCGACCTTCTCTCGCTTTTTAAAGGAAAAATGCACACGAAAAAGGAAATCAAGAGAAAAGACAAAGGAAAACCAAGAAGAAAAGTATGTGTTGCCCCAAGCCACATCAAATGCCATTTCCCAATTCCTGCCCCCCCAAGAAAAAAGATCCAGGAGCACCCTTGGTTAAATACACGATTGGAGAGTTGACCTTCGAGAGTACCTTATTAGATAATGGCGCCTCAATCAATCTTCTTCCTGCCGCCATCCTAGAAAATTTTGACTTAGGGAGACTGAATCTTGTTTCAATGATTTTACAAATGGCGGACTGCACTGTGAAGATACCAATAGGACTTCTTGAAGATGTTATAGTCACGGTACAAGGACATAAATTTCCTATGGATTTTGTTGTTATGGATATGGATTCCCCCAACACATTGAGTGAAACACCCATCATTTTGGGAAGACCCTTCCTAGCTACTGCTAAAGCACATTTTGATTATGAGGGGGCAAAGTCGAATTTTCAATCAATGGCAAAACCGTCCCTATTGAGCTGATCATACCCAATTCTATTGACTCTGAGACTGAAGATTGTGGTTGGATAGAAAGATGTGCTGTTATCAACATTCAAAAAGACTTTGCCCCCATCCATCTCACCAAAGATCCTTTAGAGGTTAGCCTGAACACCTCTAGATCCACTTACAAAAGCACTTCTCATGAAATTGCCGCATACAATCTGAATCTCGCACTAGAAGCTCCACCATGCCCTCTCACCGGACAAGAAATTGATGAGCTTGATAATGCCTGGGACACATTAGACTCTGAACTCGCATTGACTTCATTCATGATCATGCCCATGACGGAACCACCATTTGAGTCCATCTCTGTAATAGATTCAGGAAACACTACAACTTTGACTTCACCGACAACCACTGTTGAATTGAAACCACTACCCAAAGATCTGAAGTATGCTTTCTTGGATGATGCACACACTCTACCAGTCATTATCAATGCCAACCTAAATCATATACAAGAGAGCCAACTAATGGAGGTTTTGAAAAAGAATTCTCGGGCCATTGGATGGAAGATAACAGATCTAAAAGGAATAAGCCCCACATTCTGCACGCATCACATATATCTAGAAAATGATAGTAAACCCTCTCGAGAAATGCAAAGACGGTTAAATCCCAATTTGCGAGAGGTTGTGAAGAATGAGATCTATAAATGAGCAAGTGTGGGTATCATTTATCCTATCTCTGATAGCCCCTAGGTCAGTCCCCTCCAAGTTGTCCCCAAGAAGGCTGGATTAACAATTGTCAAAAATGAGAAAGGCGAGGACATACCCACCAGAGTAGCCACATCTTGGAGAGTCTGTTTAGATTATAGGAAACTCAATAAGGCTACCCGAAAAGATCATTTCTCATTACCATTCATTGACCAAATCATTGAGAAGCTAGCCGAAAAAGAATTTTTCTGCTTTCTGGATGGATATTCCGGTTATAACCAAGTAGCCATAGCTCCAGAGGATCAAGACAAAACCACTTTCACTTGTCCATTTGGAACATATGCCTTCCGCCGCATGCCTTTCGGACTATGTAATGCTCCAGCATCATTTCAAAGATGCATGATGAGAATTTTCACTTATATGATCGACGATTTTATGGAAGTGTTTATGGATGATTTCTTTATTTTTGGAGACTCTTTTGAGGAAACACTGAGATTTTTGGATAGAGTCCTCCAGAAATGCATTGAAGTGAACTTGATATTATCTTGGGAGAAATCACATTTTATGGTAAAACATGGGATTGTATTAGGACATGCTGTGTCAAAGAAAGGAATGGAAGTGGATCCATAAAAAATTGAGACGATCACCCATTTAAGTCCACCAGTGAACATAAAAGGTGTTCGGTCCTTCCTAGGTCATGTCGGCTTTTACCGCCGCTTCATCAAAGACTTTTCGAAAATTTCTCGCCCTCTCACAAAATTACTGAAAAAGATCAAGACTTCACTTTCACCGAGGAAGCATTTGAATCCTTCAAAACCCTTAAGAAACTCATCACTGAAGCACCCATACTACAACCCCCTGATTGGAACTGTGAATTTGAGATCATGTGTGATGCGTCTCATTATGTTGTGGGGCAGTATTGTGTCAAAGGAAAGATGGAAAATCTTATGCCATTCACTATGTCAGTAAAACTCTAGATGATGCTCAAAAGAACTACACTGTGACTGAGAAAGAACTTTTGGCTGTGGTGTTTTCCTTAGAGAAATTTCGATCTTACATCCTAGGATCCCACATCATCATCTACACAGACCACTCTGCTTTGAAATATCTCTTCACAAAAACCGATGCTAAGCCTAGACTCCTTAGATGGGTATTACTGCTCCAAGAATTTGATTTAGAGATTCGAGATAAAGCCGGAGCAAAGAATGTCGTGGCTGATCATCTTTCAATACTCCCTTGCTCAAACACAGACACAATCCCAATTTCTGATAATTTTTTGGACGAAAGTATTATGTTTGCTTCTCAACTCCCTTGGTATGCCGACATCGTCAATTACGTCGTCACTTCCACATTTCCTGATGATTGGCCAAAATATAAGAGAGATAAAACTAAAGCCCAAGTCTGATACTATCACTGGGAAGACCCTTTGCTCTTCAAAGAGGGTACTGATTTAATATGGAGATGATGTATCCCTGAATCCGAAGTCAACGATATCCTAACTCACTGCCACACTCTGGGTGTGGAGGACACCACTCAGGGAAGCGCACAGCCGCTAAAGTCCTACAATGTGGTTTCTACTGGCCCACACTCTTTAAAGATGCCCATCATTTTACTCAATCTTGTCCTACCTGTCAGACTAATGGAACAATGACCCGCTGCAACATGATGCCCCTCCAACCCGTACATATAGTTGATATATTTGATACTTGGGGAATAGATTTCATGGGACCTTTCACCACCTCACAAGGCTATCAACACATCTTACTCGCTGTTGACTATGTGTCCCGTTGGGTTGAAGCCATTTCCACTCGCACTGCTGATAGCACCACTGTTGTTAAATTCCTGAACAATCTCTTCTCCCGATTTGGATTACCAAGGTGGTCATTAGTGATGGTGGAACCCATTTTCTGAACACTTCAGCCAAGAACTTACTTAAGAAAAATGGGGTCGAACACCGGGTCTCAACTGCCTATCACCCACAGACCAATGGAATGGCTAAGCTGTCGAATCGAGAAATCAAGACCATCCTCCAGAAAATTGTCCACTCTGATCGTAAAGACCGGTCTCAACACTTACCTTATGCTCTTTGGGCCTACCGTACAACCTTCCGTACACCTTTAGGAATGAGCTCATATAGGTTGGTCTATGGAAAACCTTGCCATCTACCTATAGAGATCAACCACAAGTCACTCTGGGCGATCAAGAAATGGCATTTGGATTATGATGAGGCTAGAAAGAAAAGACTATTGGACTTATCTGAACTGGAAGAACTGAGATCACAAGCCTATGATAACAACCTGCTATACAAAGAGAAAATCAAGTTGTGGCATGATGCCAATATTTCAAGGAAAACATTCAAAGAAAATCAAAAAGTATGGCTATTTAATGCAAAACTGAAGTTATTTCCAGGAAAACTTAGATCGAAATGGAAAGGACCATGCATTGTAACTCAAGTATTCGATAATGGCTTGATAGAAATTTCTGACCCAAACACTAAAGCCACTTTCAGAGTCAATGGTCAAAGACTAAAACCCGTTGTTGAACCATCTGATCCTATGCCTGTCTGCACAACATATCTTCTGCAGGAAAAATGAACCACCACATCGCCAAGCTGAGGCGTTAAATCATGCACTCTCGTGAGCCTCTCCTCACAGGTATCTTTTCGTCTTACAACTCACATGTTTATTTTCACTACATTGCATTAGATAAGTATGGGGGTACCCCTCTACATTACATTTAAACAAAACCCAAAAAATACATTTCACAACCCTTCTGATCCTCCAATTACACATTGTCTTCACCATGAGGACATGGCTTCTGTTAAGTATGGGTGCGTGTGTCTGCATAGTTTTTCAAAATTGCATACTCTTTCAAAAAAAACTCTTTTGCAAAAATTCCCCTAAAAATATTTTCAAAAGCAAGAAAACCACCAAAAATACATCCTTCATAGTTTTATCCTATTTTGAGAAATCAAATCTTCACTTCATAAATCATAGACTGAGGTTGAGTTGACCTTAATCCACTTAACTTCATCAGAATTTCACTAGGCATGAGTTTTTAAGCTTTCTTCAGGTCCATATGGACTTTATTCTCTCAGCTCCACTAACTCTACTGGTGAATGAACTTCTGTATCTAACTGGATCACCTGAGAAACTAGTAGCACTCTTAAACTCTTCAGTGGATATTAAGCAACTGCACATTACACTTAGCTTGATTGAGTTGATTTTACGAGATACAATTACAATCTAGTTGAGGTGAGGAGTTGTCCTCTTGGTTGTGCCAATGCCTGAATCTTATCTATAGTTAATGAAGGAACTTGACTCAGGAGCAACATGATCTCTCTAGTCTAAGTATGTCAGCAATTAAGTCAGTATCATGCCTCCAAAGATAATATTTAGCCGATACTACCTTTCGATGCCAAACCCAAAACAAAAACACCACAAAAAGGCATATCACAATACAAATGCCAAAAACCACCAATCATGCAAAGATGTGCAAAGCAAAAGCAAGGAAAGAAGACCACCAAATAACCCTTTTCCACCAAAAAGTCATGGTAGCAGTCCAATGATGCTACCTAAATTTTTAAAAAGAGGCCCAAAGAGGCCTAGGGTTGTGCTCTGCAAAAGGAAAAGAATGAGAGCAACGGACCAAAGCGGTCTATGGAAAACCCCGAAATTAAGTCCCATTTCTCCAATAAACTATGACCTATTTTTTCTATGCTGACATACTTGGGTGAAAGGAGAATATGACTGAATCCAGGTGAGGACTGAGGCTATTTGCATAGGGAATCATTTGGTACCTCGATAGATTGTGTTGATAGCTCGTTCTCTTGACTCACGAAAGCTAAAACTATCACTAACACTGTTTATATCCACTTAAGGTCAAAGAGAATATATTTTCTTAGGGATGAGCTGACCTGATCGACCTTCTGAAACCATGTCTGATTTTGTTAGAACTGAGAGGCTGTTGAAATTACAAAACTCGAGTCAAGTCGACAATTCGAACAAATCATTAATCCATGGATCAACTCTACTGAAGTCCGTGTATTTGTGTGGTTAGGATCTGAAAACTCAAGACTTTGTGGGTATGTCTGTTGAAAACCCTCACCCAATCTATCTTGGCTATTCTCCTTGTCCTTCATTATTACTTATCTTATTCTTGCTCGGGACTAGCAAGACATAAGTATGGGGGTGTGATGATTACGTTATATATAGGTATAACATGCTTAAATTATGTGAAATACAATATGAATCTTTGACGTGTAAACTCCAAATTCACACAATTTGCATCCTACACACATAACAGATAAAATCATCATAAAATTAACAAATCTCTATGGACATCTAAAAGATCATTTTTTTATTGAGATCAAGTATCAGATTTATTGTTAACAAGATAAAATGAAGAATTATTGGGAATACTTAAATAACAACATCCAACATATTTTCACTTTACATTTTTGTTGGAAAGAAATGGAGGAGGGTGAGAGTGAAAAATCCCCACTCTTTAAATGTCATGCATGCTTATAGACCATTCATTCTCTCTCTCTCCCATTTTCCATAAAGAATTTGTCCATGATAAATCTCTCTCTCCCCATACAACTCCCCATACATGCATGCATTTATTGGTCTTGTCTTATATGCATGTGAACCGTTTATCTCTCACATTTCCGAATGAAAAGAGTCGTCCTTACCCAAGCAACTCCCCATACATGCATGCATTTATTGGTCTTGTCTTATATGCATGCGACTTCTCAATTCATTTTTGAAGAGCCGCACATTGCATGTATAAAATGAGGTCCCCTTTGAGCACGTACACCTCCCCTTACACACCCTCTCACTTCTCTCCGCCTCCTCTCTCTCGCACTCTATCTCACACCTCTCTCTCCCCTTTCCCTCTCTCTCATTCTCTATCTCCATATATATCTCGTTTCTCATGTAAATGGAAGCAAAAGATGCGCAACCCTCTCCCTTGCACTCGTGAAGAAGTAGACAACATCAGCCCCTCTCATGTGGCTTTCATTTTCGCCTCCAACCAACAAGTCACTGTGTGCGACTCGTCTTCCTCGGCTTGCTGCACCACTGTCCAGCGCGCTCTCCTCCTTGCGCGCACCCTCGAGAATGCCCGTGGACCTTCAGCCACTGTCTAGTATGTCCTCCTCTTACGCACACAACTGTTGTGCGCGACCTCGTCTTCGCCGACACGCAGCCGCACACTCCCATCTCCACCACCATCATCGTCTTCACTCCGGAATCAAATAAAGAAGCATTTCTTTCCTATCTTATTTGTCGCTTGTATTTTTTTCTACCTTAGTTAATTTGTTTAAGTTGAATTTGCAAGAACAACTTTTATTGTGTAAGCTATTGTCAACTCTATATATGCAATGCAAGTTTTATATTTCATCATTCTCTCTTGAAAGCTTCCAAGTAAATCTCTTCCCATATTAAATTACAAATCAACCCCCACTTCCTTACTTAGTTGCACTCATACCATCATTTGCTTACTCTAAGTTCTAAGAAGTGTTTTCACCGTAGATCGCGTTCTGTTATAAATTTTCTTTCATCACAATAGATTTAAAATTTGAATCAAGTTTTAAAGAAGAACAAAAAGAGCGAGTTTGCTTAGTCCTTGTGGATACGAACCTCTACTTGCACTATATAAATTATATTTTTTCCAACATGCTTGTAGTTGTAATCTTATTTGTTTGATTACGATTTTTTTCGTGGAACAACAATGACGGGGTAAAATCAACTTTTTAAACCGCGAAAAATCGTATCAACACCTGCTCCCCCAAGAGTACAACCCTGGTGAAACAGACACCGAGAAGACGTAGAAGTCGGGATGCCTTTACGAGGCCCCTTTCTACGAAAACAAAGAAACATGCAAGTGCCCTAAAAACAATTTTTATATTTTTTTATAAAGTTTTACAAAAAAGGAAATTTTTGCGGCTTTTACGGTTCTCAACTGTATGGCTCAACCTGTGCTGCACAACTCAGAAATAAAAAATCGTGAGGTTAGAGAATAAAATGACGCAAAGAGAAAACCTGAACCTAAGGCTACGGTCTGCCCTAGCGCTGCCTCCCCGGCAATAGTGCCATCTGAAAAACTCAAAAATCACTAGTCTAATTCCTTCAGATTCCTGCAGAGGAAACATAGAAAATTCTCGTCGTTGTATCGACTAGGTGAGTTCTACGAGAAAAGATTAGGTAAATTATTCTTGTAAAAGAATCATAGAAGAATTTTATGATCGTTGTATCGTCCGGGTGGGTTTTGTCAGAAAAGATTAATTTTTAGTTAATCTTCTTTTTTATTTATACTCCTAAACTTAAGTGTAAAGTGGTTAAGCAAGGGAGTGTCGAACTCAGGGAGGCAAACTGTTGATAACTAGGGTTAAACTATAGACAAACCAAGGTTATCCGGTTTCCTAATTTTTATTTTATTTTTAGGGATTTTTCGGGATTTTAATATAAATTTTAAGTTTTTTTTGTAAATTTAAGTATTTTGTGATTTTTTTAATTATAAAATGTTTTGTAATTTTTAATTAATTTTAATTTTGCTATTTTTATGTTTTTATGAAGTTTATTGTTTTTATGGATTTTTAAGAGGTTTATAAGTTTTTTAAGAACTTTGGTTTATTTTTAAGGTGAAAGACTATTTTTTATGGAAAATTGATGGAAAACTGTGATGTTTTTCTGATTTTTAAGATTGAAAACATGTCGAAAATGTTTTTATTGGAAATTTGATGAAATTACCTTTGATACGATATATTGTGCTTTTCTAGGAGATTTCTATTTATTTAGTTATAATTCTTACAAGTTTTTGTATATTTTATATTTTTTATTAGTTTTATTTTTTATATTTATTTTGTTATTGGGTTTATTATGTAAAATACGGTGAAATATTCTATAGGTAATTTTTATAGGATTTTCAGAGGCTTTTTTAAATATTTTTTTATGTGTTTTTAATGAATTATTAATACTAAAAAACGTTTTTTTATTTCAAAATATGATTTTTTACTATATATTGTAAAATACGATATTTATATGTATTTGTTATATTCTTATATTTTGTATGTTATTGAATAAGTTTTATAAAAATATAGAGTACGTATATGGTTTGTATGCATATACAAGGGTATAGGAGTAATTAATACTGGGAATAAGGGTTTTGCGTGTAAAATGAAGAACTGGAGGGGATTTCGTGCAAATTTTCAAGTAAGCTCGTGCGATCCACGTGATCTCCTCCTGCATTGGACCTGTTCATAATTGCTGAAACCTCCTAGGGATGATCTGCAATTTGTGCAAAAATATCCCCCGCACATGCGCAGGTCATGTGAGCGTTAAGAGCGGTGGGGCGGCAGGTGAATCTGGTCATGACACGTGGCTGTTCGAAGGCCCTTGGGTCGGATTTGATCCAATGGGCAACTACGTAATCTGGGAACAACCTGTTGCTCTTCCCCTTTCTAAGTGCATGCAATGGATACTCAGGAAATGCGATGCTCGGATGCTGCAGAGTTGTTGCAGATCCCAGATCCAAATATTGCAAGGTGGTGCAGATAAGGAATTGAACACTAGTAGGTACGTTGATAATGACGTTGCGTGGTCTCAACTGCAGTTCGAAGATGCAGCCACGGATTTCAACAGCGATGGAAGTTGTGGAGTGATGAGCCGAAAAACTACCGAGACTCGGGTGAATAAAATAGAACTAGGGTCGTTGCGACTCGGATCTCGGAAATCAATCAACTCAACAAGAAAAATATAAGAGCAGACCACCAAACAAAAAGAAAATCAGAGAGAAATAACTAGTGTCCCTGGCTATTGGATTAGCCTGGTATAGCGACCAGGGTCGGACTCAGGGAGCACGTGATGGCCTTGTAGCCTACGAAGTAGTCTCAAATCAAATAAATATAAACAAATTATTTTTGGTGGATTTTTAATATTTTTCTGATTTTTATAGAATTTTACAAAAATGAAACAAGATAAAAATAGAAGAATAATGTCCAGTTAGGTTTCAAGGGCCAAAATAAAAATCTAAAATGGCCCTAACACAATCTGAAGGTATTTTTCCTGTAAAGTAAAAGTAAAGAAGAAAAATCAGGAAAATGGTTTATTATTTTTGGATTTTTCTATGATTTATTAGAATTTTTATCAGATTTTCAAAGTTTTTCAATTTTTATATTTTTTATAAATCCAAAAATGACCAAAATTGGTCAGAAAATCAAGCACAACAAAACACATAAATATGAATTTTTTAGAATTTTTGAGAAGGTTTTAATATTTTTCTTGTGAATTTTATATCTGGATAGACAGAAAAAGGGATGTTTTTGAATTTTTAAAAATAATAAAAGGGCTCCAAAAATTTCCCAAAAATTAGTGAAAATTCTACACAGTGGCAGGAGCCAAGTATCAAATTTTCACTTATTTTGGATATAATTTGATATTTTATTTAAAGCAAACAAGAGCCCACAGTCACAGGGACCTGTCCGCAATAAAACTATCTTCTAGGGGCCTAAAAGTAACAAACTCAGAAAGGTAGGGGGTCCAGGTGCAAAAAGTCCACGTTCTCACATGCAAAGCACGTGCACTGGGCACTCAGGGACCTATCTGCAAATAACTTAAGTCCCTGGACCTATTAGCAACAAGTGCTAAAATCTAGGGGCAAAAGTGTAAAAAGCCCACGATATTCAATACATGTGGAAATCAAAACACTCACAGGGGTATATGTGCAAATAACTAAAAGTATTTCTCATTCATTTACCAACAGAAACTACAGGCCCATACATGCAATTTCACCAGAATAAATGTGACGAAGCACGTGTCCCACAACGTACAGGGGTATAAATGCAAATATAAGAAACTAAAAAATCCTCTATGCAATTTACCAAACTAAAATAAACTTGATAAAATATTTACAGGACTAGAACGTAAATGACAAAGCAGGAGGGGCCTAAGTGAAATTACCCCTTATTATGATCCGAGGGCTGAGATGGCGCCGCATGGCGGATCTGGCGGTGGTGGTGCGCTGCGCCTCGCCAAAGAAGTCCTGGCTCTGATCCAACGGTGGAGGTAGTGCCACGTATATGATCGGACAATGGGGATGTGCTGCGGCTCTCCTTCGCTGGATGGAGGGTGGAGAAGAGGCCATGTGTCGGATCGACGGTGGCTGCTAGGCCTCTTCTTCGCCCTGATAGGACGGTCCACGACAGATCTGGGCCTCCGGGGTCGGACGAACGGCAGAGGAGGGTCCTGGAGGAACTCCTCGCCGACGAGCTTCACCGGAGGAATGTGAGCGAGCTGGATCTCCTCACGGGCTGCTGATAGGTGGAACGTGATCGCCAAGGCCTCCCGCGTCGGTCAGGCTCCTCCGATGACGCTGGGATGCTCCGAAGAGCTCCAGCGATGAAGGCGGAGCTTAGGCTCCTATGCTGAACGTGGAGGACCTCAGATGGTCCTCCTCTGACCTGTAAAGCTACACAGAAACACTCCTGGGTCGAGGGCAAAATGCCTCAACCCGGTAAGAGGCGAGGTGGGTGAACGATGCGTCGGGGCGGAGGAGCTCCGGCGATGCAACGACGAAGGAGCTCGAATCCCAGTTCTGTGGCGAACTGGGTTGGATGAAGGGGTGGAGAACGTACGGGGGAGAAGGACGGAGATGACGGTCGGGTCGATTGGCGAAGTAGGTAGCTGGGATGGTCGGAATCGATGGTCAAAGGCGAAAGAGCGATTTGGGCGTAACTTGAAATTAGCTAAAACTAAAAGGAACGAAGCTTACCAGATGATAGGAGTCGACTGTGGACGAGCTGCTGAAGCTCTGGGTCTTTGCCTCGAGGGCCGTCGATGCCCGAGGCTTGAGCACCACTCCTGGGCAGCACACGGCGGTGCTAGGTCGCCGGATCATTGGTCAGGACTCCTCCTCCTCACTGCGACACCACCAATCGCTTGCTGTCACTCAGGCGAAGGTAAGGGAGGTCCTAGGATGGAAAGAGCAGAGCCAAAGATGCTGGAATCGTGCGTCGGAGCTCGGATTAAATATGGCTAGGGGTCCGGCTAAGAGAGGTTCGGGCAAGCTTATCGGAGCACAGACCCCGAGAACCCACCCCGGGCGTGGATCAGGGTAGATCAAGGATGGATTAGGACACGGGGTTAAAGATTTTGGTGATCAGATCGAGTGGCGAATAAATGGAGAAATCAGGTCGGGCGCACATGATCCGCGGGTTGTGGTCCAGGGGGGGAGTTGACCGGGGGGTCAACATCCCCCGTGGACCAATCAGGAGCGGCCACGTCATAAAAGATTTGGAAATTAAATTTAAAATAGCAAATGGCTGAATTAGGAAAAAGTTAAAATATGAAAAATGTTTATTTATTTATAAACTATTTTTTGTGATTTTTATTTATTTTTTTGAAATAAAAATTAGGTATTTACAATATAGTATTATATACATAGGTATATACAATATTGTATTTTTATTTTGATTTTTAATTATTTATTTTTATACATTTTTATTCCAATTTTATATTTTATTTATTTATAGAATAAAATTTGGAACAAAAAGGTATTTTTATTTTATTTTTATCAATTATTTACAAGGGTTAAATAAATAGTTTTATTTATATATATGGTATATATACAATGAAGGAAATTGATTTTATTTTGATTCCTTTTTATTTTATTTTTATCTTTATAATTTTCATTTTATTTATTTACATTATGGATTATGTAATATACAAATTTTTATGGGATTTTTATTTATTTATTTATAGGAATGAATAAATATATATGTGGTTTTATGTACAAGGTGTATACACAAGGGTGAAGGCATTTTTATTTTCTTTTTAATTTTCTCATTTTTATTTTAATTTTATATTTACAAATATTTACATATTAATACCAACCCATTTTTATTTTTATTTAGAGGAAATATTTTTATTTATTTATAGGTATATATGTACACACATGAGCTTCCTTATCTCTCTCTACTTGGTTTTTTATGCGGTCAGGCCCATGCTGAGCCCTCCCTTGGGATTAGGTCGCTCAATATTTATTCTAAATATCTCCCTCTTTTTCTTTTGTTTCTTTATTCTTTTATTTATGCACAAAAACATGCTAATTATTATATTTTACACAATGCATGCTGATTGACAATTATTTGTATTTACAGGAATATACATGTGTTTGGCAAAGGTTTTGTAGATAAAATAAAAGAATAAAGAGTGATGAATGGGTATTCATCACCCCCTATACTTAACTTTGCTAGTCCCTTAGCAAACACTTATTTGAAAAAGAAGTGAAAGAGAAAAAGAAAAAGAAAAAGAGGAGAATATATATGGATTAAGGTTGATTATTAAACTTGCCTTCATTAAATTGAAATATGGAGCTCGATCAGATCTTTAGATTATTAATGTGTCGGAACCTTATTTGGACTTAAGTTTAAAACTCAACAGCCTCTAAGATCCACTAATCTATAATCAAAACTCCTCAACAATCCAGATCAGAACAAGTCTACATACACAAACCCTGAAGACTATGAGTCTTTCCTTGTACTGTATAAGTGAAGTAAGCTCTTCATCTCAGAAGTAGAAACTTGACAACCCTCCCCAATAAGGTAACTCTATGACCCTAGTCTGGCCACTCTTTCCTCGAGGAGCGGGGTATTCCCTTCTAAGTTCAAGTTCAACCGGCTCAAGAAGAGGGGGAAGAAGAGAATGGACCATGGCTAGTGTAGCCATGTATCCTTGGGAGCTCAACCAGTGTAGCTAAGTATCCCTGCTGCAAGCTACATAAGATGGAATCATAAGTCTCAAGCTTTGCTTATTTCCACTTTATATACATACTCCGGTGGGATTATCATTTTCTCTTAGACCCACCACTTTTTTGGAGTTATTTTCTTTTTGCATTTTTTTCAAGTGCATCTATACAACATATACATGTGCAACATATATACATAAGGAGTTTTTCCTCTTGAGCCAATAGACTATCCCTCTTTTGAAGCATTATTGCAACCCACAACTCCTGTCGTTAGACCTCATGGCAACGAGACCAAGTTGAGACGCACTTCCTTCACTAAAAGAAGAAGAGAGGTTCCGCCTAGAAGTACTACCCTCATATGCTACCCCAAGTCAAGGAAGACTGCCTCCTCACCACCTCATCCGTAGAGAGCTCGGTGCTAAGTGCGGGTCCAAGTCAAGCCATTGTTTATATGAGTCATGTGTGTGTTGTTAAGTGCTCTACTTAGGCTCATTGAGATGACATGTGATCATAGCCTAGTGGACTCAAAGAATTAAGTCACTATGGACCTGAAAAGCCTTAACCCTAAGCCCTATAAGGTTCCTCTTATAATTAGGTGGATTAAGATCTTAATCAAGCTCCATTTCCCAATTTAATTCCAGGCTAGTTTAAATGTCAACTATAATCCATGAAAAACTATATACAAATATATACAAAGATGCTATTTACACAATATTTACACAAATGCAAAATTTTTTTGAAAAATGTATTGAAATCATGGATGTATGCATGAATGCAAGTTTTGCCAAATATGCACACAAATTTACACAAGGTTTTTGCAAACTTTTGATTTTCAAAATATTTTGGAAAAATTTTGTACTATATACATAGTTTTGATATGCACATATTTACACATACTTTACATAAAAAGTTTTTTGAAAACATTTTTACAAAAATAATTTGTACAATAGCTATGTATGTGCAAATAAAAGAGTGTTTATTTACAGGGAAAATTTTTTAATTTTTATGGATTTTGGGTGTTTAGCCATTTTTATTTATTTACACACTCACACAAAGTACGAGTTATGGCTAAAGTATATATGAAATATATACACCCCCCTATACTTAGCTCGAACGATGTCCTCAGAGTCAAGAACGATGAAGAATACATAACTCGTGCTTAGTATAGGGATGTGAAAAGGAAGGCTATAGACAAAGACGAATGAAAGAATAGAAATCAAGAGGATCTCGGCTTTTCCCCCTATACTTAGGATCAAATAATCCTAAGTATAACATGCTGTACACAAAGGGAAAACTGAGTGGCGAATGTACATGGTCTACCCCCCTATATTTAGGGTAAAATATTCCTAAGTATAGGCAGCAAAAACAGGGGTAAAGAATGAATCAAAAGACTACTCGAGGGTCCTACATCCCCCCTATACTTAGGGTAAGGAACACCCTAAGTATAGCATAATCAAAAGATGGGGAAAGGGATGTGGACTAAAGAATGGAATGATATGGACATCTGGATCTATACAGGTTGGGAGAACAATGATAATCAGGCGTGAGATGCAATAGATGCGAGTCAAAAGACCACATCTCACGCAAAGTGAATAGGGGCAACATCAACGACCCGCGGCTCATGATCTAGAAATGGCTTGAGCCGCTGGCCGTTCACTCGAAAGTTACTCTTAGAAGACAACTCAGATATATCAATACTCCCATTGTCGTGTACCTTTCTCATAAGATAATGTCCCTTCCATTTGCTCTGTAGCTTCCCTGAAAATAGATGAAGCCTAGCATCAAACAACCATACTCTCTGTCCAGGCTCAAAATGCTTGTGGCTGATATGAGAATCATGCCACTCCTTCACTCTCTCCTTGTACTGTAGGTTGTTTGAGAAGGCGGTATCACGAAGCTCCTCCAAGGCTGCTAACTCTGCCCTCCTCTAGTCTCCTACACTATCTGGATCCAAAAGTATATCTATGACTGCCCAAAGTGACCCGTGTCTCAACTCTATAGGTAAATGGCACGGCTTGCCATAAACGAGGCGAAAGGGAGATGTGCCCAAAGGTGTCTTGAAAGACGTCCTATATTCCCACAAGACCGAGTCCAAAAGCTGTGACCAATCCTTTCGGTCAGGGCGGACGACTTTCTGCAATATAGTCTTGATCTCCATGTTCGACACTTCGGCTAGACCATTCGTCTGAGGATGGTATGGAGTGGCAACTCGATGGTCTATGCCGAACTCGCTAGCAAGGGCCTTCACCTGGTCGTTGATGAAATGAGACCCCCCGTCAGATATCAACACTCGAGGTACCCCGAACCGTGTAATGATGTGCTTCCTCAAAAATCTGCAAACAGTCCTGGCATCAGCAGTTCGGGCGGGGATGGCCTCAACCCAATGACTCACGTAATCAACGGCCAACAGAATGTACTCAAATCTCTGACTCTTAGGGAATGGACCCATGAAATCGATGCCCCATGCGTCAAAAACCTCACAGAATTGAATGGGTTGCATCGGCATCATATCACGCTGTCCACAAGTGCCCATCCTCTGACAGTCAGTACACCTCTTCACGAACTCATCAGAGTCCTTGAAGAGGGTAGGCCACCATAGGCCGGATTGGAGCACTTTCTGTGCCGTTCTCCTCCCAGAGTGATGTCCTCCTGCCTCAAGCTTGTGGCAGTAAGTGAGGATGCTATGGTACTCCTCCTGAGGAATGCACCTACGCCAGATGCTATCCCCTCCTTCGTGGTAAAGGATGGGACCCTCCCAGTGGTAGGACTAGGCCTTTGCGAGGAAGGTCTCAAGCCTCTGCCTGGGCCAATCTTGTGGGACTTTCTTAGCAACAAGAAAGTTCACAATATCGGCGTACCATGGGAGGGAGGTGATAGCAAGGATCGCCTCATCTGGGAAGGTCTCACAAATAGGGTCAATCTGCTCAGAATCCTCAAGATGCTCTAATCGGGAGAGATGATCCGCCACCACATTCTTGACTCCAGGCTTATCCTTATTCTCTATGTCAAACTCCTAGTGTAGAAGGATCCGTCTAGTCAATCTGGCCTTGGCATCCTTCTTTGCCATGAGGTACCTGATGGCGGTATGATCAGTATACAAGGTCACTCTAGATCCAATAATGTATGATCTGAACTTGTCTAGGGTGAAGACTACGGCTATCATCTCCTTCTCAGTGACTGTGTAGTTCCGCTGCGCGGAATCCAATGTGCGGCTAGCGTAGTGGATAGCAAATCGAACTCCATCCCTCCTCTGTCCCAGCACGACCCCCACGGCAAAATCGGAGGTATCCGTCATGATATTGAATGGGAGAGACCAATCAGGCGGCTGGAGAACAGGAGCCTCGACAACACATCGCTTGAGAGTCTCAAACGATGAAAGACACTTGTCATCGACAAGGAACTCGGTGTCTTTCATCAGCAAGTCAGTCAACGGCCGGGTAATCCTGCTGAAATCAAGAATGAATCGCCGGTAGAAACCGAAGTGCCCCAGGAAAGACCGTACCTTCCGCAAATTGGATGACGGTGCGAGTTTTCTAATGACATCTACCTTGGTAGGATCAACCTCCATGCCCCTGTTGGAGATGATATGGCCAAGCACCGTCCCTCGAGTCACTATGAAGTGACTCTTCTCCCAAGATAGCACAAGGTGAACCTCTATACATCGCTGAAGGACTCGGTCTAGGCAGTCAAGACAGGAGTCGAATCCGTCACCGTAAACCGAGAAATCATCCATGAAGACCTCCAAGCAGTCACCCACCATGTCCGAAAAGATCGACAGCATGCATCTCTGAAAAGTCGCAGGGGCATTGCATAGCCCAAATGGCATGCGTCTGAAGGCGTATGTGCCGAAGGGACAGGTGAAGGTAGTCTTGTCCTGATCCTCGGGAGCGATGGCCACCTGGTTGTAGCCCGAGTACCCATCCAGAAAACAATAGTGGCTCTTCCCTGCCAGTCTCTCAATGATCTGATCTATAAAGGGTAGGGGAAATGATCCTTCTTGGTGGCCTGGTTGAGTCGTTTGTAATCCACGCAGACTCGCCAAGAAGTGGGTACTCGTGCAACAATCTCCTCTCCAGACTCACTGACTACTGTAGTGATGCCCGTCTTCTTGGGAACCACATGCAAAGCGCTGATCCACTTTGAGTCGGAGATGGGGTAGATAAAATCGGTGCTCCACCATTTCGATATCTCCTTCATGACAACCTCTCTCAGATTCGGGTTCAGCCGCCGCTGGAACTCACGCGACGGCTTCGCCTCATCCTCGAGATAGATATGGTGGGAGCACAGGGCTGGACTTATCCCCTAGAGATCGGCTACGCTCCATCCTATTGCCTTGCGGTTCTTTTCAAGAACCCCCATCAGACGAGATTCCTGCTCTCCAGTCAAATCGGCGGAGATAATGACTGCGTACATCTCATGCTCACCCGCAAGGAACCTATACTTCAGTGACACAGGAAGTGACTTCGGCTCTGGACAACTGGGCGCTGGTGGATCTGGCCTCTGAAAACTCTGTGTGAAGGCTGCCAAATCCGCATGGGAGAATTGAAACTCTCTGTCACTCTCTGAATCTGGAGAAGGCTACCCTGATGGACTGTCTCTGCTCTGCTCGGCATCTACCTCCTCCCTAGCCGCAGGCTCAGTGGAAGTCAGATCTGGTATGTACTCATCAAACTCAGCCCAATCAAAATCTGACTCCGAGGGATCTGTATCATCCAAGGTGGCATCAGTACGACCATCATCACAAAACAAATCACTCTCGCAGTTGAGAACCAGCTCTGCTGCCTCTAAGGTATCCTGGACCAGGAATTTGCTCTCCAAGCTCTCCTCTATTGGCGTCTCTACATCAGCGGACTCTGAAGGTGAGAGGATGGCCGGTGCATATGGGTCTGCCCAAACTGGCTCATCATCTGTGATCACAAAGTCGCAGTCCTGGTGGATGTCTGGCCCTGCATATGTCATCTGCTCTGTATCTGAAGTAGTCTCTGAGCATGCTCTGTCTCTGGCTCTGCTGTCCTCGACCGTATCTATTTGTACACTCTCGCCCTCGACGTGAAAGTATACCTTCCTGCTATCATGGTCGGTCACTGCCTTGGCTGTGGCCAAGAATGGGCGACTGAGAATGATGGGGGTATCGGTCACTGACTCAGGGATCTCCATGTCCAACACTACGAAGTCCATGGGGAATTGCAGGCCCTGAATCATGACGACAACGTCCCTCAGCAACCCCTTCGGCCCTCTTGACAGATCGATCAGCAAACTGAAGGACTGTCCTTCTCTGTCGAAGAGTGCCCAACTCGAAGCGGTCGAGAAGGGCTGCCGGAAGTAGATTGATCGACAATCCGCTATCTAATAGAATACGGTCGAACCTCTGCTCTCTGATGTGGCATCTGACAGACGGGGCTCCGGAATCTGGCCTCTTGGCCGGTAGGCGGTTCTGGATCGCGAAAAAGTAGCTCTGGTCAGCACATGGATCTCTGAATGGTAGTTCCTCCTCTTCCTCCTGACTGTGGTTCTGTCTCTAAGCGATTGCTGGAGTAGAGGGATGTGTTGCAATGCCTCCTGAAGAGTCTGCTGAATGTGAAAATGGTCTATCATCTGCTGGTTGAACTCTTCCTACTGTCTCTTTTTGGGATTTTCAATTTTCTTCCCCTTTCCCATCGGAAGAGCTCTAGGGAAGGGGATCACAGGGTCCTTCTCAGATAAAGGACTAGGAACGGGTCTGAGCTGCTCGATGGCAGGATCCACACATACATCAAGCACCACAGTAGGACCAGAAGAAAACAAACCCTTTCCATTATTGCAAGAAATGTTCTGAAATACAGGTGCAGAAGAAAAAACTACAGGACTCTCAGAAGTAGAACCGGTGGCATCAGCACCACCCTCGGCTGGTCGTCGCGGCCTCAATACCATGCTCTGGCTCGGCAACATGGGTGGCCTCAGTACCACCTCCTCCAACTGGTGAAATGGCGGCCTCAGTACCGCCGGTGGGATCAGCATCTGTGGTGGCATTAGTACCACCGTCATCATCTCAAGCGGCCTCAGTACCGCTCTCCTCCTCGCCTGGCGCTCTGGAAGTATCCTCGGGGTGTCGCTCAGATGAGTCACCGCCTGCTGGCATCCTACCGCTCCTAAGTGTGACAAAATCAGTATCAAACAAATATGCAGACATATCTCCAAATGTATCACTAGGAGTGGCATACTCAGTACAAACTACCTACTCAGATTTCCTCTTGAGGTTATTTGGATTGGGCTCTATCTGGGCAGGGATGGCGGCCTTCCCTCTCACTATGTCCCGCATCTTCGGGCAGAACTCATCCATCTCCCGTCGGAATGTAGCATGTTGATCGGTGAGAAGGCATGCTATGTCATCCAAGTCGGGGTTCTCATAGGATGGCCCATGAGAACCTGACGGCTAGCCTCTCTGGAAGTGAGGCTGCTGCTGCTGTTGGTGAGAGGGGTAAGACTGTGGATGATGCTGCGACTGATGAGGCTGATGGCGCCTCCAAGACTGTCCCTGCTGATAGGGACGAGGACCATACGACTGTGATTGCTGCTGCTGCTGCTGTGGGTACGTTGGGGGCTGCTGCTGCTGGTGATCCCTCTGATGGCTGTACTGGCCACCCTGTCCTGACGGCTGCTGCTGGGGCTGGGCACCTCCGACCGACCAACGGAATCTAGGATGGTCTCGTCGGATACCGGGCTGGGGGCGGTCGTACTAAATCTCGTTGACATCCATCAACGGCTCTGACTCGTACTGGGGTGGCGGGAGCACTGCCAGAGGCTGATCCGGCTGGTATACCACCATCTGTGTGTGCGTGGATGGTGGTGCCTGGTAAGTAAGTTGCGGCTGCTGGTACGACTCCGCCTGTACAAAATGGACCTGTCTAGGCTGATGGTGGGAGCTGGAGCACTGGGACGAGCTGCTGCTGCTGCTAGGATCACCTCGTGCCTGAAGACGGGGCTGGGAAGCCGTCTGTGCCTCCTGGAGACACATGAGCTGTATCTTCAGGTCACTCAGAGTCTGTGCCATCTGCTCCATCTGTGTGATGCCCTGGCACTGCTTCTTCTCAATAATCTCCATCCGGTCCAGCTTCTCGCTAATGATCCCCATGTATGCGGCTGAACTCTCGGCCTATGCTGCTGCCACTGACGAACTGGATGGATCGGCGTCGACCCGTGCTATCCTCTGGTACCGCACGGTCTGTGGCTGGGGTCGTCCCTGTGTGTAGAGTCGGGTCTGGGACATCACCATATAGTTCTCGGCCATCTCCTCGTAGATGGCCCAGACCTGATCATGATCCTTGGCAAAATAGGACCCGCCACAAGAAGCGTTCACCAGGCCCTGTAGCTCTGGTGTCAGCTCGCTGAAGAAGCTCTGAACTAGGTTCGACTTCGAGATGTCATGGTGCGGGCATCTATCTGTCAACTCTCTGAACCTCTCCCATGCCTCGTGGAATTGCTCATTAGGGAGCATGGAGAAGTTGCTGATCAGGGCCCTCGCGGCATTCATCCGCCCGAGTGGGTAGTACTTATGCAAGTACTCGGTGCGGAGGTGCTCCCAGGTGTAGACAAACTTCCCCAAGTGCTTCAGCCAGGTGGCTGCTCTGTCTGCTAAGGAGAAGGGGAAGGCAATCATCCGTATGGTATCCTGGTCCACCTGACGGTCGTGGACTGTGCTGCAGATCATCAAGAACTCCTGAAGGTGGAGATGGGTCTCCTCTGTGGCAAGCCCATGGAATCGGGGGAGGAGATGCAAAGTGTTCAGGGGGAACTAGAAGTCCCCCACGATGGCTGGAAGTACGACCCAGTGATGCATTAGAGTCGATCCGGGGTTGTGTAACTCCCGCATCGGTCTCGGTGGATCTGCTGCGGCGGCTGCCGCATGGTCGGGTATCCTCGGCCCGTCTCCGGGCTCGCGCTGGTCACGAGCGGCTCTCAACTTCTCCATCTCACGCCTCATCTCTATCATGAATGCTCCCTGATCCATCAAATGCTGCTGAACTGTCTCGAGGGAGGCGATCAGGGTGGAGTTGATCGCACCCTGGTCCATAATGAATGTCTGCTCAAGCTGGGGACCTCTGGTGCGGTCGTCACTGCTGCCGGCAATGGTCTCTGCAAAAGCAAAAGACCCAAACTCAGGTGCCGATAAATCATCTGACGGTCTCTCCTCTGGTACTGGTATCTCAGAACTGAAAGAAGGGGGTCGAAGGGGAACTGGGTGGAGTCGAACTCGGGTTCGGAGAGCGGGTCTCGGCTCTCGCGAACCAACCTAGATGAGTGGGCAGAAGTGCTGGGAAGCGGTGCAGACAGAGGCTGCCTAAGAGACCTTCTGCCCATCATCTTGATCTGGCGAGTTGGGCGGATGAGATCTGGTAACAACTATGATCACAAGCAAACCCCCGATTCACCAACGCAACGCGAGCTGAAGACCGTAAAGGCTCGGTCCATTATCTTGTCAATTTTATTAGGTGACCAGTCAGGATAGCAGAGCCATTAGTGTGACCAGTTGGGTAATCCGATATTTTCTCAACCGACTGTCCCGTATAGAAAGAGCTGGTAATCAGTCGAGAAAGATATCGGATATGGCTCTACCTAGTGTGCGGGTCACTCTCTCGCGCAAGCAAACCAGACAAGGTGGGTGTTGCTCTCCCCAAGACAAATTTTTCGGTGATCGTCTTTTAGGGTCGATAGAGTTAGCAGTCCCAAATTTTATTGTTTTTCTTTTTAGGTATTTTTCAAATAAAAAGAAATCGCCTAACGACTTTTCGGTTCTCCTAGTTATTAAGTCCAAAAATCAGGGGGAAGAAGTCGAAAAAGCCGATGCGCGATGAAAATAATGATGCATGTAGAGTAAGAGATGCGTACCTGACTCCAGCAGTCTACATGCAAAATGATCCGTGCAGAATTTAAAGACTGAAAATAAACCACCTAAATGGTGCAGGCGGAAAACCGAGTCCCTAAGCAACAGTTCTACTCGAAAGAACGACTAGTTGACCACCAGCCTCCAATCCAAAAGTCCGGTCTCGGTCCATCCCTCCTCCTCTCGACAAATCGGGTTCAGGAGCAGCGCTTGGTAGGGTGGACTGCGACACGTAGGCTCGAAGGTAGTAATCGACTATTTTATTAATCTTTTTATTATAGGTCCAATTACCGAACCATAGGCACAAGGAACTTTATTAGGGTGTTTGGATCCTAAGTATTACATCACAATCAAGCAGAAAGTCCTAAGGCTAGGGGCTCAAAAATCCGCGAGAAATCGAATAAGCAGTAAAGAAATCAAAAACCGCGAGAAAAACCGCATAAAAACTTAGGGGCCCCCCGAGCACCCGGTGCTCGGCGAAACAAACCCCGAGAGTGTCTAAGTCTGAAGAAGAGTCATACTGTCCTGCATTATTACAATTATCCGAATAAACTGGAAATAAAACCTAATCTACTCTAAACTAATCCTCCCACACTCAGATGCTTCCTCACGCTCTCCTGCAGCTCTGTACAGAAGGGAGCCGCCTCCGATCACTACGGTTGCGCTGGCTCCTCGAAAGTCACCGCCTCAGTCCTCAGGCCCTCGGAAGAAAACAACAAAGTGTCACAGACCAGAATTAAGCAAATAAAGCAAGTAAAGCAAGACAGAGTAAATATATGCAACAATGGAAATAAAATAAACAAGCAAAATAAAACAAAAAATAAAAGAGAAGAAAATAAAATAAAATAAAACAAAAATAAAAGAAAAATAAAAAGCCGTGAAAAACTGCGGACTCAGAAAAAGCCGCGAAAATAAAAACAAAATAAGAAGAAAAATAAAACGACTGCTAAGCCGTGCTCCCCGGCAACGACACCATTCTGATGAGCCGAAAAATTACCGAGACTTGGGTGAATAAAATAGAACTAGGGTCGTTGCGACCTGGATCTTGGAAATCAATCAACTCAACAAGAAAAATATAAGAGCATACCACCAAACAAAAAGAAAATCAGAGAGAAATAACTAGTGGCCCTAGCTATTGGATTAGCCTGGTATAGCGACCAGGGTCGGACTCAGGGAGCACGTGATGGCCTTGCGGCCTACGAAGTAGTCTCAAATCAAATAAAATATAAACAAATTATTTTTGGTAGATTTTTAATATTTTTCTGATTTTTATAGAATTTTACAAAAATGAAACAAGACAAAAACAGAAGAACAATGTCTAGTCAGGTTTCAAGGGCCAAAATAAAATGTAAAATGGCCCTAACAAAACCTGAAGGTATTTTTCCTGTAAAGTAGAAGTAAAGAAGAAAAATCAGGAAAAAGGTTTATTATTTTTAGAATTTTCTATGATTTATTAGAATTTTTATAAGATTTTCAAATTTTTTTTCAATTTTTATATTTTTTATAAATCCAAAAATGACCAAAATTGGTCAAAATATCAAGCACAACAAAACACACAAAATATGAATTTTTTAGAGTTTTTGAGAAGGTTTTAATATTTTTTGTGAATTTTATATCTAGACAGACAGAAAAAGGAATGTTTTTGAATTTTTAAAAATAATAAAGGGGCTCCAAAAATTTCCCAATAACTAGTGAAAATTCTACACTGCAACAGGAGCCATGTTTCAAATTTTCACTTAATTTGGATATAATTTGATATTTTATTTAAAGCAAACAAGAGTCCATAGTCACAGGGACATGTCCGCAATAAAACTATCTTCTGGGGGCCTAAAAGTAACAAACTCAGAAAGGTAGGGGGTCCAGGTGCAAAAAGTCCACGTTCTCACGCGCAAAGGACGTGCACTGGGCACTCAGGGACCTATCTGCAAATAACTTAAGTCCCTGGACCTATTAGCAACAAGTGCTAAAAATCCAGGGGCGAAAGTGTAAAAAGCCCACGATATTCAATACATGTGGAAATAAAAACACTCACAGGGGCATATGTGCAAATAACTAAAAGTATTTCTCATTCATTAACCAACAGAAACTACATGCCCATACATGCAATTTCACCAGAATGCACGTGACGAAGCACGTGTCCCACAATGTACAGGGGTATAAATACAAATATAAGAAACTAACAGGTCCTCTATGCAATTTACCAAACTAAAATAAACATGATAAAATATTTACAAGACTAGAACGTAAATGACAAAGCATGAGGGGTGATGAATCTCGGATTCACCACTCTAAGTCTCATTAATTAAGCTCAAGTCCCTCAAAATCAACTACATTTCTGCATTTATTTTGCATAATTAGCATTTGTGCATGATTTCATAAGAATTGCATTTTAGCATTAAATTCTGCATAATATAAGAAGCCAAAAATCCAAGCCAAAAATGACCTGTAAATAGCCTAACTTCCCCTATTTTTAACTCCTTTATGCTAACACCGCATAACCCAAAACCACCTCCACTGTGTACATATCACTAACAAGAATAAATAAAAAATACAAAAAAATAATTATCCCAGGTAAGTGGACCAAAAACCCAAACCCTAGTTTTAGGATTTTCGGACTAAAAGCCACATATCTTCCCCATCTAGTGTCCGATTTGATCCTACACACTTTTGAACTAATGCACATTCTATTATCTTCAAAACAAGACCAAGTTCAAGTGAATCGGAGCTCGTATGTGAAAGTTGGGTTTTGGGTCTCTTTTGTACAATGTATATTTTCGCGGTTTTTGACCTTGTATATATTTTGTTAATTAATAAAACCCCAAAAAAAATAGATTTAGATGTCTTTTATTTATCTTTGATTTCTCTATATTTTTCCGGATTTTTATCTTGTTTAAACATGACAAAAAAATAGAAAACTCAAAAATCAAGGTATTCTATGTACATAGGATACCCCAAAAATTCACTTTTTACATTTGACCGATTTTGGCTTTGATGTCTTTATGAAAGTTGTAGATCTCGTCGAGACGAGCATTTTTCGTGAAGGAACTTTTTCGATCCGATGTCATTTGTTATTTTTTTTAATTTTACAAAAGATTTTTTCTTTGATTTTTCTGGTGCTGACACGTGGCGGCCCCAGAGGCCGCCACGTGTCAGTCATTTTTGGCCCTTTTATATTTCCATTTTTATAAAAAAATTAAAGCGGACGCACGTGCGTCGCAAGTGCCTCCAAGGCACGTGCTCTGCACGTGCCTCGCCTCTTTCCCGGTGACCGCCACGTGGCCCTTCCGCGGCCGTTCGATCAGTGGCCGATCGAACGGCCGTTGTGCATCTTCTCCACCGCACCTCCCCTCCGCGGATCTCGCTAACGCCCCCCCCCCCCCCCCCCCCCCCCCCGTCTTCGTCGGTCAACACCAACCTCCCCCGCTATTCCCGCACCGGTCATCCGCAATCGCCGCCCCGTAACCAACTCCCGCTCGACTCGCGCCTCCTCTCATCGACCAAAACTCCCTCGCAGCCTTATTTAAATACCACCGCCGCCACAGTTCTGCCCATCCGCCAATTCACGCTCGAAGGGATCCGCCGGAGGTGACAGGTCCGGCCCTGACAATGCGGCGAGATCCGAGCTTCAAGAAGATCGCCGCAGCGCCGCTCCCAAGCGAACTGCCCCAGCTCCAGTACTCCGTCGAGCCTACCAACCAACAACTACGATTTTGCCATCGCCTTCTTCCCTCGTCGACCGCCTGATTTTGCCTTCTCCACCGCGCGTCGATGACCACTGACCACCTTCTTCGACATCTTCGCCAACGACTCGCCGCACGCCGCCTTCTTTATCGACTCGCCCACGAGCCACCGCTTCATCGACGGGCCACTACAGGAGCAACAACCGCCTGACGCCAGCCGCCTCGCCTTCGACCGGGCACCTCCGCCAGGGGTGGCCCCGTCCTCCGCTATCGCCACCGGGCCTCCGTCGCGTCACCGGAGCCACGACCACCTCCAGAGCAGAGCTCCGCCCAGACACCGGGCATCGCCGCCACCGCCGCACCTTGCTCTCAACCCCGCCACTCCTCCGCCGCTAACCGATCGCGTGAGTCCCGAGGCCCTCCCACGTGCGGGGCACGTGCGGGAGGGACCGCCCTCGTCAGCGTGACGTCATCCCAGGTCACGTGCTATGCACGTGACTGGGTAAATTGCATCAGACCCCCCGGAGCTTCACTTAATTGCGCTTCAGTCCACCGACCAGAGGCACGTGCGACGCACGTGCCATTCTGGAGAAATTGCAGTATCACCCCCAACCTCCTGGTAATTGCACTTAGGTCCCCCACTGTTCTGCATTTTTATTTATTTATTTAAATTGCATATGTACCCCTGTGTTCCCCCGTAACTTTGGACCTTTTCATTGCATTATTTTATTTATTAAAATAGCACTATGTTCCTCATATAATTCTCTACATTTTGACATACTGTGAGTAATTTGATGATTGATGGTTCATTAATAATTAATTATTTGGTGGAAATTTTCAGACTTTACCCATTTTATGCTCTTCATTTTTTATTTGACGAACCGTTTCTCTAAAAATTCCTCGAAAATCACATATTGTAGAGATTATTTTGATTAACATTGTGCCCAAAAATCTTTTATATGCTTGCAGAGTTTGCTCTGTAAAAATCATTTTGCATATTTCACTATTTAATTTTTAATAGGTATTAAACCCCACATTTTTGAGGTCTAGGATTTTTCTAAAATCCATTACCTAGTGATAGATCTTACTTAATTTTATTTCTCGAAAATAAGTAGGTTTAATATTTATTATAATTAAATATTGAAAATCATTTTGTTTGCATTTAAAAATTCATAAAAAATTAATATTGCATCAGAAAATTCCAAAAAAATTACAGTGCACTAAATTTGTCATAATTATCATCTCAGCCAAGTTTCGTATTTTTCGGACATCGTTTGAATGTATTTGATATTTTAGTCCTTAAAATAGGCCGAAATTGCATGTTGCATACCTTATTGCATTGAAAAATTCCAAAAAAAGCCCGCCTCAAAAACCGAACACGAAATTGGATAGACACAACTCTATGGTTGTTCCTTTGCCTCCTTGTGATCAACCTTGGGACTTGCCCAAGTAAAAATAAACATAAAACCACAGGATTAAAATTGATTAAAAATTAGTGGTTATTTCTTGACTATTTCCGATCACCGCCTACAACGAACGACATTTACTATTTTCACTCACGAAGATAAAAACTACTCTTTTAACTCGACGTTTCCGGACCCGTCAGATGGCGCCGTTGCCGAGGAGGCAAACGGGCTTAGTTTTGTGTTTTGAATTTTTTTTATTCGGTTTTCCGAATTCGGGTAGTCTGACCCCCGATTTTTTCATTGTAAATCCCATAAATTTTTTTCAGCAATTATTTTCTTATTTTATTATTTTTTGAGTCAATCTCTGACATTCTCTCTCTTATTTTTCTTGCGAGGTACCCGGCGCACGTGGAGCGGTTTTTCAAGAAACCGACGCATCTTCACTGACATCCGAAGAAACCGCAATAAAATTAAGATCGAGTCGAGTCGTGAGAGAGCGTAGAGTCTAGGTTTTAAATTCTGCAAATTTTAATTTCTGCTCATTTATAGCGGTGTCCATTTAGACTCTCGCGTGTGTAAAAAGGCATTGAACTCTATTTGTGGTGTGTCGTGGCCTGTTTCACTCTCAGGCGAGGGTGGGGCCCGACTTGAGTGGCGATTAGGATAGACCTGCACATACGGCTCTTAGAGCATTTTTATATTTTTGATTGTGCTCGTAGGATCTTAAGCCACACTTCACATTAATCAAGACGAACATAGATCGTTCAACTTAGCCAAATTTAACTTAATTCTTCCCCGCTAATAGAACTTTCCGCTTAGGTGCGGTTTTTCATCAGCTTGCATACATTTAGAGTAATATTTCAATTCTGTCTAGCATCCCACATGGAGATTGCGAGGATTCACTGTAAGTCTTCTAACTGAGCATTCATCATAGTTTTCCGCATGCATCGGCTTTTCCCGAATTCCTCCCTCTTGTTTTATCACATAAATCTAAAGGAAATTGGGACTGGACGGTAGACGTGTATTTGTGCTCATTAAAATTTTTCAATGATCACCTAATTAAAATTGGGACTGCTAACTATAGTCGATCTTAATAACCCATAAAATCAAGAATTTCTGCGGGAGAGTGATAACACGGGCCTGACCACTCGGGTATAAGGTACAGAAATAGGGTCGTTGCGACCCAAGCAATCAGACCATGTATATCAAGAAAAATCGAACCACTAAATAAATCAAAAATCAATCAAGCACGAATAGCGGTCCTGCTATGTGATTAACCTGGTATAGCACCCAGGGTCGAACTCAAGGAGCACGGATTGGCCGAGAGGCCTACGAACTAGTAAAAATAAAGAAAATAAAAGAACAAAATATTTTTAGTGGTTTTTAATTATTTTTATATTTTTTGGATTTTTAATATATAAAGAAAATAAGAAAACAAAGGAGAAGCACACTTCAACAAATTATTTCAAGCACCAAAAATCAACCAAAAATAAAAACAAAAATATTTTTATGTATTTTATATTTTTAGTGTTTTTGGTGAATTTTTGATAATTTTATGATGCTTATTTTATTTTCTAAAAATCAAACAGTAGCTAAAAACAATGGTACTGTCCAGCCAAGCCAACAGTCCCGAGATAAAATATCTAAGGGCCTCAAAATGGCCTGGAGGTAATTTTCTTATAAAGTAGATGAAACAAGGAAAATTCAGATACCAATTTTATTATTTTTGGATTTTTAATTTATTTACTAGAATTTTTATGGGTTTTATAGTGTTTTTAAGTTTTTAGTGTTTTTAAGCAATGGAAAATAGCCACAATTGGCTAGAAAATCAAACAAACTAAACTAAACAATAGACAATTTTTATAGAATTTTTAGGAGAGTTTTTATATTTTTTTGTGATTTTTCAAACTAGACAGTAACAAAAATGAAGATTTTTGAATTTTTAAAAATAGCAAACAAAATCAGAAATGTCCTCAAAAATCCACAAAAATCCTACACTATGGCAGGAGCCATGTGTCAAATTTTCGTTGGATTTGGAGGTGGTTTGATATTTTATTCAAAAACAAAGATAGGGCACTGTGCACAGGGACTGAAATGCAAATACCCAAAGTTCTGGGGGTCAAGGTGCAATTAACCAAGCAAAACACGCGCACGCGCGTGCCTGGGCACTCAGGGACCTAAATGTAAGAAAAATAAGTTCCAATTGGTAACAGGTATTAAAAGTCCAGGGGCCTTATATGCAATTTACCCTAAATATCACGCACATGCGGAAATAAAACACGCACAGGGGTATAAATGCAAATATTCAAAAATTTTCATTCATTTAAGAACATCCAGAACTACAGGGGCTTTAATTGCAAATACACCAAAACAACACGTGACGATGCACGTGGCTCACAATACACAGGGGTATAGATGCAAATAAACTACAGTACGAGGTCCAGTATGCAAATTACCCTAAAACTAAACAACTGATTTAAATATTTACAGGACTAAAACGAAATAAAACAAAGACAGGGGCCTAAGGGTAAATTTCCCTTTATTAAGCGGGGGTGCTGGATGCGCTCCACGTGGCGATCTGACGGCTGCGGATGGTGGGCGCTCCGGATCGTCCCTCCTCTGATCGAACGGTGCTGGTGGCTCCAAGAATGGACGGCCCGGATCTGAACTGGAGCGAGGGGGAGGCGATCGACGGCAACTGGAGGTCCTGGATGAACAGGCGGCCGGCGAACTTCGCCGGCCTCGTGGAAGCACCTCCGGCCTCCTCTGTTGCGCCTGATTATCGGAGGAGCTCCGGCGTGAAGGTGCGCAGCTACTGATGCCCTCCGATGCCCCAGCCGAGCTCCGAGGAGCTCCGACGAGGGTGGCGGAGGCGAGACTCCTGGTCTGAACGGGAAAGGCCTCAGATGGCCTTTGCTGGACCTGCAAAACAACTCAAGAGACTCGCGGGTCGAGGGTAA
Organism: Ottelia alismoides; assembly: GCA_037367405.1. NCBI lineage: Eukaryota > Viridiplantae > Streptophyta > Magnoliopsida > Alismatales > Hydrocharitaceae > Ottelia > Ottelia alismoides. The sequence continues at coordinate 9,953 of JAZKJV010011158.1, read as the reverse complement.
AGTGCCTCGACCCGGTTAGGCGAAGTGGGGATGGCTGGTGCGTCGGAACGGCGGGCTCCGGCGAAGGTGGTGGACGGAGGAGCCCGGTTCCCAGCTCCTGTGCGAGCTGGGTTGAGTGAGTGGGTGCAGAAGGTGCGTCGGGAGAAGGCGAACGTGAAGGTCGGGTCCGATGATCGGATGGTGGTCGGAACCGGGGTGAATCGGGAAAATACGACGGCGGCGCGATTTGGGGAAAACGGAATTTAAAAGAAATGGCTGAGCTAAGTGGGTACCTGGGTGGTCGGAGAGACTGTGGCGGAGCTGGGGAAGCTCCCGGTCTTGGCCTCAAGGGACGTCTCGGCCCGAGGCTCGAAGCTCGCTCAGGTGGCGGAGCTACGGCGGCTACGTCGCCGGATCGATGGAAGACTCCTCCTCTCCTTGCTGCAACAGGCTCAGGCGCGAGCTGTCACCTCACACACTATCGGGAGCTCACTGGAGAATGAGGCGAATGGCCAAAGATGGAGAGAGAAGGTGGCGGAGCAGCGGCTCTATATGGCTAGGGGTCTGAGAAGAATGGGTCCGAGCAAGCTCAGGAGCGCGCGGATCCCGAGGGAGCGGCTCCGACGAGGATGTCGGATGCACGGCGAAGGATTCGGACCTGGGATTCAAGGAGATGGGTGTTGGGTTGAGCGGGTAGAAATAGGAGAAGTCGGGTCCGGAGCTCAGACCCGTGGGAAGTGGTCCTGGGGGGGCTAGTTGACCGGGCGGTCAACATCCCCAGGACCCAATGAGGATGGGCCACGTGGCAGGATCTTGAAGCTCAAAATTAAGGTAGCTAGGGCCCGATTTTGCAAAAACTCAAAACACAAACTATTTTTATTTTTTTCTATTTTTTGGTGATTTTTAATAATTTTTCTGAAATGAAAATAGGCTATATACATAGTATGTACTATATATAGGTATATACAATATATAGGGTTTTGATTTTTGATTTTTAATTATTATTTTTATACAATTTTATCCTTATTTTATATTTTATTTATTTATAGAATAAAATAAGGTATAAAAGGGTGTTTTTATTTTATTTTTATTGTTTATATACATAGGTAAAATAAATACATATATATCTATATACATGGTATATGTACAATGTATTTTTGTATTTTTAATTTTTCTATTTTTATTTTGTTTTGATTTTAAATTGTTTTTATTTTATTTATTTACAATATATAACATAGACTATTTACAAAAATTATAAAAATTACTTTTATATATTTACAAGGCTAAATAAATATATAGGTGTGGTTTATGTACATGATGAAAGGGGGTATTTTGATCTTTTTGATTTTTAACTTTTTATTTTGTTTTTATATTCATAAATATATACAAGTATTTACAATCATCTTTTTTTTGTGAGGAAAATATATTTTTATTTATTTACATAAATATTTACACAAGAGCCCCTATCTCCCTCTACTCTGGCTTTTATGCGGTCAGGCCCATGCTGAGCCCTCCCTTGGGTTAGGTTGCTCAATATTTATTCTAAATATTTCCCTCTTTTTCTTTTTAATCTTTATTCTTATTTTTGCACGAAAACATGCTAATTATAGGTTTTTATACAATGCATGCTTTTGGTAATTATTTGTATTTACATATATCTACATGTATTTGCAAAGGTTTTTTATAGCTAAAATATAAGAATAAAGAGTGATGAATGGGTATTTATCACCCCCCTATACTTAACTTTGCTAGTCCCTTAGCAAACACTTATTTGAAAAAGAAGTGAAAAAGAAAGAAAGAAAAAGAAAAAGAGGATATACATGGATCAAGGTTGATTATTAAACTTGCCTTCATTAAATTGGGGTATGGAGCTCGATCAGATCTTTGGATTATTAATGTGTCGGAACCTTATCTAGACTTAAGCTTAAAACTCAACAGCCTCCAAGTTCCACTAATCTATAACCAAGACTCCTCAATGCTCCAGATCAGAACAAGTCATCAATCACAAACCCTGAAGACCATGAATCTTTTCTTGTCCTGTGAATGTGAAGTCTAAGCTCTCCACCTCAGAAATGGCAACTTGTCAACCCTCCCTAACAAGGTAACTCTATGACCTCAATCTGGCCACTCTTTCCTCGAGGAGCGGGGTATTCCCTTCTAAGTTCCAGTTCAACCGGCTCAAGAAGAGGGGGAAGAAGAGAATGGGTCAAGGCCAGTGTAACCAAGTACCCTTGGGAGCTTGACCAGTGTAGCCAAGTCTCCCTGCTGCAAGCTACAACAGGTGGAACATGAAACCAAGCTTTGCTTATTGCACTCTATATACCTACTCCGGTGGGATTATCATTTTCTCTCAGACCCACCACTTTTTTGGAGTTCTTTTCTTTTTGCACATTTTTTTTCAAGTGCATCTGTACAACATATACATGTGCAGCATATATACAAGGAGTTTTTCCTCTTGAGCCAGTAGACTATCCCTCTTTTGAAGCTTTATTGCAACCCACAACTCCCGTCGTTAGACCTCATGGCAACCAGACCAAGTTGAGACGCACTTCCTTCACTATAAGAAGAAGAGAGGTTCCGCCTAGAAGTACTACCCTCATATGCTACCCCAAGTCAAGGAAGACTGCCTCCTCACCACCTCATCCATAGAGAGCTCGGTGCATAGTGCTGGTGTCCAAGTAAAGCCATAATCTATATGAGTCATGTGTTGTTGTTAAGTGCTCTACTTAGGCTCATTGCGATGACATGTGATCATAGCCTAGTGGACTCAAAGAATTAAGTCACCATGGACCTGAAAAGCCTTAAACCTAAGCCCTATAAGGTTCCTCTTAGAATTTAGGTGGATTAAGATCTTAATCAAGCTCCATTTCTCAATTTGATTCCAGGCTAGTTTAAATGTCAACTATCATCCAGAAAAACTATATACATATGTACAAAAAGATGCTTATTTACACAAAGTTTACAATGATGCAAAAATTTTGAAAAATGTTTTGAAATCATGAATGAATGATGCATGAAGTGCAAGTTTTGCAAAAAGATATTTACACACATTTACACAAGATTTTTGCAAACTTTTTGATTTTCAAAACATTTTGGAAAAATTTTGTACTATATACATAATTTTGATACCAAAATATTTACACAAGCTTTACACAAAAGATTTTTGAAATCATTTTTACAAAAATAATTTGTACACTAGCTATGTATGTGCAAATAAAAGAAGATTATGTACATGAAAATTTTTAATTTTTGTGGTTTTTAGCCATTTTTATTTATTAACACACTCACACAAAGTACGAGTTATGGCTAAAGTATATATGAAATATATACACACCCCCCTATACTTAGCTCGAACGATGTCCTCAGAGTCAAGAGCGATGAAGAAGACATAACTCGAACCAGGTATAGGGAAGTGAAAAGAAAGGATATATACAAAGAACAAGAAGAAAATAGAAAAAGTCAAAAGGGTCTCGGGTCTTCCCCCTATACTTAGGATCAAATAATCCTAAGTATAGCAGGCTGTACACTAAGGGAAAACCGAGTGGAGAATGTACAGGGTCTACCCCCCTATACTTAGGGTGAAATATCCCTAAGTATAGGCAGCAAAAACAGGGGTAGACAGAAACAAAAGAAATACTCAAAAGGTCTCACATCCCCCTATACTTAGGGTAAAGTGCACCCTAAGTATAGCATAATCACAAGATGAAGAAAGGGATGTGGGACTAAAGAATGTGGTGATATGGACATCTGGATCTATACAAGGCGGAAGATCAGTGAAACTCAGGCGTGAGATGCATTAGATGTGAGTCAATAACGACATCTCACGCAAAATGAATAGGGGCAAGATCAACGACCCGCGGCTCATGATCTAGAAATGGCTTGAGCCACTGGCCGTTCACTCGAAAGGTACTCTCAGAAGACAACTCAGATATGCCAATGCTACCGTTGTCGTGTACCTTTCTAACCAGATAAGGTCCCTTCCATTTGCTCTGTAGCTTCCCTGGAAATAATCGTAGCCTCGCATCAAACAGCCATACTCTCTGTCCAGTCTCAAAATGCTTGTGGCTGATATGAGAATCATGCCACTCCTTCACTTTCTCCTTATAATGTAGGCTGTTTGAGAAAGCTGCATCTCTAAGCTCCTCCAGGGCAGCTAACTCTGCCCTCCTCTGGTCTCCCATACCATCTGGATCCATCAGAATATCTGTAACTGCCCAAAGTGACTTGTGTCTCAGCTCAACAGGTTAATGGCATGGCTTGCCATACACGAGGCGAAAGGGAGATGTGCCCAAAGGTGTCTTAAAAGACATCCTATATGCCCACAAGACCGAGTCCAAAAGCTGTGACCAATCCTTTCGGTCAGGGCGGATGACTTTCTGCAATATAGTCTTAATCTCCCTATTCGACACCTCGGCTAGACCATTCGTCTGTGGATGGTAAGGTGTAGCAACACGATGGTCTATACCGAACTCGCTAGCAAGTGCCTTCACCTGGTCGTTGATGAAGTGAGATCCCCCATCAGAAATCAGAACTCGTGGAACCCCGAACCGCGTGATGATGTGCTTCCTCAAAAATCTGCAAACTGTCCTCGCATCAGCGGCTCGGGTGGGGATAGCCTCCACCCAACGACTCACATAATCCACGGCCAACAGAATGTACTCAAATCCCTGACTCTTAGGGAATGGACCCATGAAATCGATGCCCCATGCATCAAAAACCTCACAGAAGTGAATGGGCTGCATCGGCATCATATCACGCTGTCCACAAGTGCCCATCCTCTGACAGTCAGTACACCTCTTCACGAACTCATCTGAGTCCTTGAAGAGGGTAGGCCACCACAAGCCGGATTGGAGCACTTTCTGTGCCGTTCTCCTCCCAGAATGATGTCCTCCTGCCTCAAGCTTGTGGCAGTAAGTGAGGACGCTATGGTGTTCCTACTGAGGGATACACCGACGCCAGACGCTATCCCCTCCTTCGTGGTAAAGGATGGGATCCTCCCAATGGTAGGACTTGGCCTTCGCAAGGAAGGTCTCAAGCCTCTGCCTGGGCCAATCTTGTGGGACTTTCCCAGCAACGAGAAAGTTCACAATATCGGCGTACCACGGGAGTGAGGCGATAGCAAGGATCGCCTCATCTGGGAAGGTATCTCTAATAGGATCAATCTGCTCAGACTCCTCAGGCTGCTCTAAACGGGAGAGATGATCCGCCACCACATTCTTGACTCCAGGCTTATCCTTGATCTCAATGTCGAACTCCTGGAGTAGAAGGATCCATCTAGTCAGTCTGGCCTTGGCATCCTTCTTTGCCATGAGGTATCTGATGGCGGTGTGATCTGTAAACAAAGTCAATCTAGATCCGATGATATACGATCTGAACTTATCTAGGGCGAACACTACGGCTAGCATCTCCTTCTCTGTGACCGTGTAATTCCGTTGGGCGGAATCCAATGTGCGGCTAGCGTAGTGTATGGCAAATGGAACTCCATCCCTCCTCTGTCCCAGCACTGCCCCTACGGCAAAATCGGAGGCATCCGTCATGATCTCGAATGGGAGAGACCAATCAGGCGGCTGGAGGACAGGAGCCTCAATAACACACTGCTGGAGAGTCGCGAAGGATGAAAGACACTTGTCATCGACAAGGAACTCGGTGTCTTTCGTCAAGAGGTCAATCAACGGTCGGGCAATCCTGCTGAAATCCTGAATAAATCTCCTATAAAATCCAACGTGCCCCAGGAATGACCGTAGCGTGCCTCAGATTGGACGGCGGTGCGAGTTTCCTAATGACATCAACCTTGGCCGGATCCACCTCCATGCCCCTGTTGGAGATGATGTGGCCAAGCACCGTCCCTTGAGTCACCATGAAGTGACTCTTCTCCCAAGAAAGAACCAAATGATACTCAATACATCGCTGGAGTACTCGGTCTAGGCAGTCAAGACAAGAATCGAATCTGTCGCCGTAGACCGAGAATCGTCCATGAAGACCTCCAAACACTCCCCTACCATGTCCGAAAAGATCGACAGCATGCACCTTTGAAAAGTCGCAGGGGCATTGCATAGCCCAAATGGCATGCGTCGAAAAGCATATGTGCCGAAGGGACAGGTAAAGGTGGTCTTCTCCTGATCCTCAGGAGCGATGGCCACTTGGTTGTAGCCCGAGTACCCATCCATGAAGCAATAATGGCTCTTCCCTGCCAGTCTCTCAATGATCTGGTCAATAAAAGGCAGGGGGAAATGGTCCTTCTTGGTGGCCTGGTTGAGTCTCCTGTAGTCAACACAGACCCTCCAAGAGGTGGGTACTCGTGTAGCAATCTCCTCTCCCGACTCACTGATCACAGTCATGATGCCCGTCTTCTTGGGCACCACATGCAAGGGGCTGACCCACTTGGAGTCGGAAATGGGATAAATAAAATTTGCACTCCACCATTTCGATATTTCCTTCATCACAACCTCTCTCAGGTTGGGGTTCAGTCGCCGCTGGAACTCACGCGATGGCTTCGCCCCCTCCTCGAGATAGATATGGTGGGAGCACACTGATGGACTAATCCCATGGAGATCTGCTACACTCCATCCGATCGCCTTGCGGTTCTTTTCAAGAACCCCCATCAAACGGGATTCTTGCTCTCCAGTCAACTCGACGGAGATGATGACTGGGTACATCTCTGGCTCGCCCGCAAGGAATCGATACTTCAGCGAAGTAGGGAGCGGCTTCAGCTCTGGAATGCTCGGTGCTGGCAAATCTGGCTGCGGAAGGAAGTGAGTGAATGCTGCTAAGTCTGCCAAATCTGCCTGGGAGAAAGAAAGCGCACTCTCGCAAACTGGATCGGGGGAAGGCTGCTCAACTGCACTGTCTCTGGTCTGCTCTGCATCTGCCTCCTCCTCATCTGTAGGCTCAGGTGGACTCAGGTCTGGCATCTGATCATCACAATCGGCCCAATCAGACTCTGAATCTGAGGGATCTGTATCAACCGTGGTGGCATTAGTACCACCGTAAAGCAAGGTGGCCTCAGCACCACCATCACTGAAAATCGTGTCGCGATCAAGGACCGGCTCTGCTGCCTCTGTGTTATCCTGAACCAGGGTTGTGCTCTCCAGACTATCCTCTGCTATCATCTCTGCATCAGCTGTGTCTGAAAATGAGAGGATGGTCTGTGCTGCGGGATCTGCCCAAGCTGCCTCATCGTCTGTGATCACAAAATCACAGTCCCAGTGGATGTCTGGCTCTGCGTCTGTCAGCTGCTCTGAATCGGTACTGGCCTCTGAGTGGTATCTCTCTCTAGCTCTATAGTCCTCGACCGTCTCTATTTGTATACTCTCGCCCTCGACGCGAAAGTACACCTTCCCGCTATCATGATCAGTCGCCGCCTTGGCTGTGGCCAAGAACGGACGACCAAGGATGATGGGGGTATCGGTCACCGACTCAGGGATCTCCATGTCCAACACTACGAAGTCCACGGGGAATTTCAGGCCCTGAAATGTGACGATAACGTCTCGTAATAACCCCTTTGGCCTCTTGACAGATCGATCAGCGAACTGAAGGTCTGTCCTGCTCTGTCGAAGAGTGCCCAACTCGAAGCGGTCGAGAAGGGTTGCCGGAAGAAGGTTGATCGACGATCCGCTATCTAGTAAAGTACAATCGAACCTCTGCTTACTAATCTGGCATCTGACATACGGGGCCCCTGAATCTGGCCTCTTGGCTGGCAGTCGGTTCTGGATCGCAAAACACGTGGCTTTCGTCAGCACATGGATCTCTGAAGTGTGGTTCCTCCTCCTCCTCCTGACTGTAGTCCTATCTCTCAAAGAACGCTGGAGCAGGGGGATGTGCTGCAAAGCCTCCTGGAGGGTCAGCTGGATGTGGAATCGATCTATCATGCCCTGGCTGAACTCCTCAAGCTCTCTCTTTTTTGGATCTTTTTCTTTTTTCTTCCCCTTCCCTATCTGAAGGGCTCTAGGGAAGGGAATCACAGGGTCCTTCGCAGATGAAGGACTAGGAAAACGCCTAGACGGCTCGACGGCCGGATCCACACATACATCATGCGCCACAGTGGGACCAGAAGAAACTAAACCTTTTCCTTTATTCAAACCAAAGTTCTGAGATACATCAAGGCGAGGAAAGACAACATCTCTCTCAACACAAACACCGGTGGCCTCAGTACCACCTCTGGCTGGCTCTGCTGCTGCTGCTGCTAGACGTCTCGCAGCTTCAGTATCGCGAGCTGGCTCGGCTATCCTGGTGGCGTCAGTACCACCTCCTCGAACTAGTGAAGCGGCAGCCTCAGTACCGCCAGTGGGATCAGCATCCTTGGTGGCATCAGTGCCACCATCATCATCTGAAGCAGCCTCAGTACTGCTCTCCTCCTCCTCATGTGGCGCCTCTGAAGTACCCTCGTGGTGAAGCTCAGATGAGGCGCCGCCGCCTGCTGGGGTCCTACCGCTCCTAAGTGCAACAAAATCAGCATCAAACAGATCCGAAGATGTATCAACAAATGGGTCACTAGGAGTGGCAAGCTCAGTGGAATCTACCTGCTCAGACTTCCTCTTGAGGTTGTTCGGGTTCGGCTCAATCTGTGCAGGAATGGCGGCCTTCCCCCTCACCAAGTCCCGCATCTCCTGGCGGAACTCGTCCATCTCCCGTCTGAATGTGGCCTGCTGGTCCGTGAGGAGGCGGGCGATGTCATCCAAAGCGGGGCTCTCGTGGGAGCCCGACGGGTAGCCTCTCTGGGGGTGAGGCTGCTGGAACTGCTGCTGGTGGTAAGAGGGGTATGAGGAAGGGTGCTGCTGCTGAACTGGGTGAGCCTGCTGCTCACGTCTCCACGACTGTCCCTGCTGCTGATAGGGACGAGGAACGAAGGATGATGGCTGGTGCTGCTGGTATGCTGGGGGCTGCTGCTGCGGCTGGTGATCTCTCTGCTGGGAGTACTGCCCTCCCTGACCTGACGGCTGCTGCTGGGGCTGGGTACCACCACTCCCCCACCTGAATCCGGGAAGGTCTCGTCGGATCCCAGGCTGGGGGCGGTCATACCAAATCCTGTTGACATCCATCAACGGCTCTGCATCGTAGGGGTCTGGCGGGAGTACTGCCAGAGGCTGGTCCGGCTGGTAAACCACCATCTGCATGTCGGGAGATGGTGGGGACTGGTAGGTGGGCTGCGGCTGCTGGTACGGCTCCGCCTGTACAAGATGAACCTGTCTAGGCTGCTGTAGGGAGCTGGAGCACTGGGACGAGCTGCTGCTGCTGCCGGAGTCGCCTCGCGACTGAAGACGGGGCTGTGGAGCCGTCTGTGCCTCCTGGAGACACATGAGCTGTGTCTTCATGTCGCTCAGAGTCTGTGCCATCTGCTCCATCTGCGCTATTCCCTGGCACTGCTTCTTCTCAATCAGCTCCATGCGGTCCAACTTCTCGCTGATGATACCCATATCCGCAGCGGATGACTCTGCCTGTGCTGCTGCGACTGCGGACGAACTGGATGGACCTGCATCGACCCGTGCTATCTGCTGGTACTGCACTGGTCCTGGCTGCTGTGGCTGGGGTCTCTGAGTATACAACCAGGTCTGGGACATCACCATGTAGTTTTCGGCCATCTCCTCGTAGATGGCCCAGACCTGGTCGTGGTCCTTGGCAAAGTAGGACCCGCCGCAAGAAGCGTTCACCAGACCCTGAAGCTCTGGCGTCAACCCGCTGAAAAAGCTCTGAACTAGGTTCGGCTTGGAGATGTCGTGGTGCGGGCATCTGTCTAGGAGCTCTCGAAACCTCTCCCATGCCTCGTGAAACTGCTCGTTGGGGAACATGGAGAAGTTGCTGATCAGGGCCCTCGCTGCATTCGTCCGCCCGAGTGGATAGTACTTGTTCAAGTACTCGGTGCGGAGCTACTCCCAGGTGTAGACAAACCTCCCTAGATGCTTCAGCCAGGTGGCTGCTCTATTTGCGAGTGAAAAAGGGAAGGCTATCATCCGGATCGTGTCCTGGTCCACGTGGCA